>LNAC01000154.1:971225-1204150 GCA_002007465.1 Ailurus styani | reverse complement strand
AAAAAAAAAAAAAGGGAGTTTGGGGGCTTTCAGTACAAAGGCCTTCAGATGGTTCCCTGGAGCCATGGAGAGGGTTGGAGGCCCTGGGACTACAAGGGATGAATAAGGCCCAGCTTTTATCCTTAAGGAGCTCGAGGTCCAACAAATTCACTCATTCATCTGACAAGTATTTTTTTTTTTTTTCATCTGACAAGTATTTACAGAACACTTGGAATGTGCCAGGGAGGCTGTTTTGGTAATGAAATCTCAGAGTAGGGAGAGACTCTAGATCAGGGATCAGAAGTCTTCTGGGAAGCAGCATTTTTCCTGTGCTGGCCTTGGCAGATCATCGGCTGACCTCTGACCTCATCTTGGGAGGTGGGAGGGCTACCGCTTTATGGCAGCTTATCCCACTGCTCCACAGTCTCATGGCTCAGAGGCTCACTCTGTGCTGTACTGAATTCATTACCTGCCTTCTTATATCTTACCCCAAAGGAAATCAATGTCTAATTGGAAGAATACTATAGAACTCTCTAACCCTGCCAGCCCACCTGAGGCCCACTCACCCCTCCCCCTAAAATAACCACACACACAAATGCACCCCTGCCAAACCCCAAGCGCTTCTGGGTTTGTTTCTGCATCTGTGCTTGGCACAGCTATGTGTGAGACACTGAGTTAAAAAGAGGGTAGAGAAGATGAGGATGCGTATGTTTGGCTCAGTGCCTAACACTACACCTGGCCTGCAGAAGGTCTTCAGCAAATATCTGTCAAGGGAATAATCAATGGATAAACAAGTAGGTAAGGGACTAGAGTATGAATTACTACCTAGACTATCACTTTTTCATGTTATGGGCTGTGTCTCATACACTGTCACATGCCCAGTACCTAAGACAATAGTACTTGACCCACCAGCCAGGTTCAGAAATAAATAATTTATGAACAACTAGATGGATAGATGGAACTGAAAACCACTGGCAGATAAGTGGGAGCTTAATAAATGAGCGAATAAATGCATGCACGCACGCGTGAATGAAGGTACAAACCAAGGAGCGACACTTCCCTAGGGACAGTCATTCTGCTGCCACTGGAGGACATCACAGTCAGAGTGAGTAGGTAAGAAAAGTATGACCCTGTTTAATAGGCTGTTGGTGCCTTCTCAGCATGAGAAGCTCTTTCCTACGGTTGACTCAGCAGCCCAGGCAGTATGCCTTCATCCTGCGGTCTCTTTTAACACTCTAGGGTTAGCTAGGTGAGATTTTGTTTTGTTTTGTTTTGTTTTTTAATCAAACTCTGGTTTGCTTAGAGATTCTACATTTATTTGCTTTGCTTTCCAGTTGCTTAAGGGAATATGGATGTTAGCTAGAAATGGTTACAGATGCTAACTGGGAAACTGTCTGGTTTCGTAAACAGAGAAAACAAAGGTCTGGAGAAAATAAACAGCACATACTGATGTCTGCTCCCCTGTTCTTCCCAGGACCACCTAGAGACCCACTGCAAACACAGAATAAGAGTGGATGCTCCACTCCTCCCAAAAAGGTCTCCTTCTGAATTTGGCACTGAATTTGGCACACTCTGGCAGAGCAAGTCTTTTCCCCCCAGGCATGGTCCTTAGCTTCTCAGAGCCACACTCTATACAGATGAGACCACATGTTGCTTTTCATCATATTACCTCTGCTCCCTGGAAGGCAGCCCTAAGATGGTACAGGATCAAGAGTACTGAAATTTGGTTTGTTTTTCCTCCTGTGATTATTAGATCCCCTGCCTCTGAGTCAGTTCAGCTGTACTCCCCAGGAAACCAAGTTTTACTTTGTCCTAGCAGGAATCTGACTCAGCCTCTGCCTCTTTGGAAGGCACTGTGATTTCCATGCCAGTGATGAAAAGGAAAACCAGGGGGGTACAAGTGATGCCCACTGCTTAGCAACATATGTTCTCAGCAACATGCCCCTTCTGAGATGCCACCTGGTTGGCTCTCCTGCATCCTACTGAAATGAAGGAAAAAGTACTGGCAGCAGCTCTAAAGGAGATAAAGAATTGGTCACAAACTGTAGGAGAATTCCACATAGTTTAGTGGATTAAGTACCCTTCTTTTAAGCCAATTTACTGCTGGTTCATTGTTAAGTTAGGGTCATTTGCCAATTAATTTTCAAGGCAACTATTTGGCACTAAAAGGGAACTTCAGAGAAATAGGTGAACAAGCTAGTGAAGTTCAACAGCTCCCTCTGGACAAAGCGTCAGAAGCTACAGCCCATCCTTACTTCGAAAGAGCACTGGAGAACTTCTGGATGGTCCATGGGAAAAGGCAGTAGCATGCTGGGTGGCAAGGCTGTCTGCTGGCCCTGCTATTAAGTTCCAAACCCTGCAGCAAAGGATTATAGGCCAAGTTGGGCAAGAAGCGAAGGCTACCCAAGGCCACTGTAACAGGCAGCTGTCCAGTGTCCAGGTCAGCCCAGCTAGATGAAGCCAAGGTTCAGTTAGCTGGAGTAACATCAGGCTTTGGGCTAAATGTGCTTTGGGCTAGTACATATCTGGGTATCAGAAGGTCAGTTCTATCCAGTAGGACAGCCCATGTCCATTGACATGGTCTTTACCTGAATTGATCTATCCTACTTGGACACTACTGGTCATGTCTAGTAGGCACTCCCCAATCACAGGAGTTTCCTCTGATGTTATTAGAGTGTATACACACAAAATAGAAGAATCTCATATGTTCAGTCAATTAATGAGTTAAAACATGCATCCAAGGCCCTTACAGAGGGAAAATCCGACAAGCAGCTTAGGAAGACCAAGAACAGATTCTGCAGAGATGTGGACATAGGACCAAATTACACACTGACCCTTGAGATGCTCCACTGACATTCTTCTGGAGACATTTTGCCCCTCTGAAATTACTGACAGTCTTAATAGGGTTTTCTTGGTTCTGGTTATTGCTTACAATGGGATGGTCTAAAATGACCCAGACTTATTTGCAAACTGGAAATACTGGTTTTAAGAGGTTGGGGCACAGTTCTGAAAGATGACCTTTCTTTGCCTCTCTAATTAGGTTGAAGGCATTTAAATCCTTCTGTTAAGTCAGTGTTCTCCAAGCATTACAGATCTCATAGCTTGGACACTGGAGACAGGCACTCATGAAAGCTTGTCTTCATGTCATTACTTCACAGGAGGGAGGAAATGAGATCAGACAGCGTTAGAGAGTAATTTTGATCAGATATTCCTTCAAACATCTGCAAATCAATAGAGACTGAGGTGAGAGAGGCTATCAGGGGGCACCAGTGCAGTGATTAATGAGACCAGCTACCATCTGCCTGAGCTTGGCTGCAGATAGACAATTTCATACTTTTGCTCTGAATTGCTGAGCTATCCTTATTTAGAGTACCAGACAGACTCAACTTTCTCCTGCACACCCTGGAATACCTGGTTTGCATGTCCCCCCAAGTAGAGAGGGTAGTGTGGGGAGAGAGCTCTGGGTTTGGCTGCAGCTCAAATGTGCCAATTGAATCTAATCCAAATTCTAAAAAGAGAAAGTAAAAAGTGCTACACTGAGGCAGACATAAATTTGATCTAAAAAGATACTGGTTGTATGTGCATCCTACATCAATATTACTTTGGGCACTTCTGGCTTTTAAGAACCTTTTCAAATCTGTCATCTTGTAGTTATCCATATAGCATCCGATTTCAGAGATGGAGAAAATGAGTCCCGGAGAGACAAAGAGATTTCTCCCAAGAGCTTTCAAGTGCCTGTTTCAATTGTGGGGCTAACAGGGATGTTGGTGCTATAATTCTACAGTGTTCAACAGCCTCCCTGAAATCTTTGTTGAAGAAAGAGGGGGGAGAGACTTTGAAAGAGGAAAAGAAGGGGAGAAGGGGAGAGGGAATTGAGGGGAGAGAAGAGCAAATGAGAGAAGGGTGAAATAAGCAGAAAAGGGGCAAAGAGGAAAAAGGAAAACACCCAGCTATCCTAGGGGACCATGCAATGGGTGGGGGGTTTAGATCCCAGCCCCACAACTCACTAGCTACATGATGGAACTGTCTGCCTATCAGTCTTCTCGTCTGTGAAATAGGACCAGCTACCTCTGCTGTGCCTTCCTCACAGGGTCTGCCACCCACAGGAGACCAAGCACACGAAGGAGCTTTGGAAAACAGAGTGCCGTTCAATTCAACTCCAAGGCAGCACAGTGGCAGAAAGTCAGTTACTCTGGTAGGGAATTCAGGGTTTTGGCTACCCTGGAGGTCACTTAAGACATTTAAACTCCCCATTGCTCCTGAGTGACAACAGGGCCAATGTGGGCTTCCTTCATAAACAGTGAGGATTCCAAAGCAACCCCAGAGGGAGGAGGGTGAGCTGCCCTAAAGCTCGGGCTCCAGGCGCCAGAAGAAATGGAGCTGTCTCTCTGTTTTTCGATGCCAAGACATCAACACTTAAAGCAGCCACAGGGCAAGTTTGATGGGGAACCAGCCAAGCAGAGAAAGAAATCGATTGAGATGCTCTGCCCTGTAGGCAGGCTTCCCACTGATGTGAATGAGAACTGTACACAGTAAGGAGCTGAGGACTGGCTTGTAAATTCTAAGGATCCCCTGGGCTTTCTGATGAGCCAATCTGCTGTCCTCTTGGCCTGGAAGCAGAATTGGGGCCTCGAGTCCAGGCCCAAGTGATAGAATGGAAGAGACAGGAAAACTACTACTGAGCTCGAGCAAAATGCCTTTTTCTCCAGGTTTGTGAGGCACCTTCTAGGACTGTCCCTGCACCTATTGTGTAAATTTTAGGTACTATAAACACTGATGAATTTGGTCCTTTACTTGTCTCCTATTAATGACAAGTATCCGGGAGCCTTTGCCAGTAGCACACTGGGGGTCTTGAAACAGTGAGGGCAAAACTCAGGGCCTTTGAATGACTCAGGGTCCACTTTCACAGACGTGGATATGATACAGAGTTACCTCACAATAGCATCCAAGGGTAACTTGCTGAATGAAGGCCTCTCCACCATGTTAACCCTGTGCTCGACCATCTAAAGTTGGCCCTCCAAGGTCATCTACTAGCCACGTGCTCTACATGATGAAGCAACTCTCCTTGTTGTCAGCAGCCTTTCGAGCTGGAGATTTCATTACTCACCTGTATTCTGTTCAATAATATTTTCATGGTGGCCTTCTAAGTTTTCTTCTTCCAATTGATGAAAAATCACCTTGCAGGAGTGACTTGAGGATGGTCTTCCATCTACACTCAGAGGGACAGCATCTCCTGTCTGTGGTAGCCAGGCTCTGAATAGGTTGTGTCACACATCATGGTTAAAATTAACTTCTTGGCTACTGTTTGGGCACCAAAGACATGTAAGGCACTGTCCTAGGCTCTTTACAAACATCATTTAGTTCCACGGCAGGAACTAAGTACATGAAGTGGATAGTATTGCCTTCATTCAAAGGATAAGAAGATGGAAAACTCCAGGTGAGTAAGCTCTTTGTTCCAAGCCACCAAGCTGTAGAACCAGGACTCAAATTTAGTCCCACGGAGCGGCCATGTGTGAGTGTTCTGGACAACAGACACAACTAGGCCTCAACTGACAGCCAGCATCAATGTGTGAATGAATGTGCCTGTGGATAATTTCAGCCCTCAATCTCTGAATGTGCCAGCTGAGGTCCCAGACATGATGGAGCAGAGACAAGCTGCCCAAAATACGTATATCTGAAGTCTTGAACCATAGAAACCATGAGGGTAATACACGATAATTATTGTTTTAAGTCACTAAATTGGGGAGGGTTGTTAAGCAGGAAAAGATTTGGAAACATTAAAACTGGGTCACAGAGACCCCAAGATAACATCACAGTTTTCTCTAAGGTTTATCTGGCTAGGGTAGCTTTCCATTCTGGAAGTTCAAGATCATGCTGGGAGGCAGGAGATGTTGTCTGGGCCAATGTGTAATTGTAGACATAAGGGATGGCCCCAGGGCAGGTCACAGGAAGACGGCTAGCCAATCAGGCTCCGCACAGGATTGGCTAAGTGACTTTCCACCTGTAATGCTTTTGAAAATGAAAGGGGGTGGGGCACCTGGTTACCTCAGTCGGTTAAGCGTCTGCCGTTAACTTAGGTCATGATCCCAGGGTTCTGGGATCAAGCCCTGGGTCCGGTGCCCTGCTCAGTGGGAAGTCTGCTTCTCCCTCTCCCTCTGCCCTTGCCTTGTGCTCTCTCTCTCTCACTCTATCTCAAATAAATAAATAAGATTAAAAAAAAAAAGAAAATGAAAGGGGGTGTTACTAAGAGTTAAGCTGGTTCACCAGGTGTAGGTGGGAATGTCCTAGGTATGGATATGTCCTAGGAATGGGCTTAGAGACTAGTGTGGCACCGGCCAGTCATTAGGAGGTGATGAGGGTTGGCTGGCTGATCACAGAAGGGGGAAGTTTAGGAAGAACATTGTGATGACTTAGACAGGGAAGTCTCTGTTTGCAACAGTTATACGCCAAGTCACAAGGCCAGGTGCAGAGGAAGGATTTGGATCTTGAGTGGGGGAGAGAAAGGCCCAATCTTTTTTTTTTTTTTAAGATTTATTTATTAGAGAGAGAGTGAGAGAGAGCATGCGCACACAAGAGGGCACACACATGTGGGGCGTGAAGGCAGAGGGAGGAAACAGACCTCCTGCTGAGAAAGGAGCCCAACATGGGGCTCAATCCCAGGACCCTGAGATTATGACTTGAGCCGAAGGCAGATGCTTAACCGACTGAGCCACTCAGGCGCCCTGAGGCTCAGTCTTAATGATGGAAAAGCTAAGAAGACAAACAAATCAGCATTGTACTGTCCCAAGTCTGAGACCTCTCTTAACCAAGAAGGTGAATTTCAACTATCCATTTTGTTTTGAGAAACTCCTCATGGAAGATGGAATAAAGACAGAGAGAGGAATACCGGAGTTGTCTGGGAGGGTGTGCGTGCATGTGGAGGGAGAAAAGACAGGGAAATAAGGAAGGGGGTGGAAGGACATTCCGGAGGAAGGATGTATTGAAGCAGACTTGGGATGGGAATATCCTAAAGATTTCAGTGAGGGTGGGATGCCACCTCCAGCCCAGCAGTAGCTCAAAGGAATAAGCCTTTAGCAGACTGTCCAGTCTCTGCCTCATACTCTTTAAAGAATAGGAATTTGTTTGCAAGGAAAGGACCACACACAGTCCCCAACCACACCCCTGCTGTCACCCTAAATGACACTGGCATGGCTCAATTAAAATTCTGTGAGAGGGGAACAGATTATAAGGACATCGTAGTTGCAGATTTCTCCGTGGGATGACTTACTGAGGTAGTCACAGATTCCTTTCTATCAAAAAACAGTGCAATATTTATATAGTCACAGAATAAACAGAATCCTGACTTGAGCTTCATATTTTACATAGCTCATTCTAGGTAATTTGGGTTCTTTCGGACATGTTTCTGACAATTATGGCAATTGTTCCTCTTTTGGGAAGTTGAAAGGAATTTGCCTGCCCCTCTTCCCTCATGTCTCAATGGACTAAACAAAGTCTCTCTTTAGGTTGCCTGGAAATTCCCTGTTTGTGTTGGAGCCTCTTGAGCTTCTATACATTGGCACACCTCAACACTGTCCTTTTACCAGGTTTGGACTCTCTCACTTTGGTTGTTGCCTGAGAATTCTGTACTGTTAAACAGAGCAGTAGCCTTCAAATTTCTGTGACCGTGACTTCCACTAAGAAACATTCTTTTTACATCATGACCCGGTAAACACACACACACTGCATATATAAAACTGAAACAAAAATCTCACAAAATGTTAACTCTCCCAAAGCAGCCTGCATTTTATACTCTACTAGTCTCCATCCCTTTCTGTTCTAAGGTGTGCTTTCCTATGCTGAGCTATTCCATTAGATGCAGTGAAATTCAGGTCAAAATAAATGGGAAATCATTAGCCCTGACTAGATTCCTCTGAGACTTAAGAAGATGGACAGTGTGTTTATTTGTGAAGAAAAAGGGAAAACAAAAGATCTTAGGAATATTTTTGACATCTTACCTTCTAAGACAACTTTAAAAGGTGAATTTTTTTTCTGGAGAAGGAACTGAATTTTATTTTCTCTATAGAAAATATTACAATTTTATTGGATGTTTTATAATACTTTTTCCTATTCTGGGACAGGAATTTATAACATTTAAGTTCACTGCTAGAATTTCACAAGTAAGTCTCTCATACACAAACATGTGCACGTACATTCAAGCACCCCACACAGGGACACACACACAGTATTTTCAGATCTCCCTGGCAACTTTTATCAAATATCAGAGTTTAGGGTGTTTAGTTTCCCAATCACAAGTGTCTAGAAGTCCACTACTGGGTGAGAAAACATAGAAACCATAACACAGTCACAGTAAAGTGTTGCCAATCTTTTGATAGCTATAAATAACTATTTCCTATTTTCCAAAGGGTTTGGGTTGTGGTGATTAAAATGAATAAGATCTAGTCATCAAATAAGAGGAAAGAGTTCCCTTAAGGAGAAAAATACCTATGTGTCAGGTACTCTGCTAGCACTTCAAATATATTACTTCAGTGAATTGTTACAATGGTGCTATGAGGTCAGCATTCAGTCACTGAGCCGCACGGTCTATAAAATGCATATGGTACCTACTCTGTTTTAGGTACTGGGATTAATAATGAGCAAAGCCCCCAATGAGCTTCTCCTCTACTAACAGATGCACCTTTATGTCAAGTTAAGGGCAGCGAAAGAGAAGCTCCTTGTTTTGTATATGAGAGCATCTAATGGGTAGACCAGATGCCAGGTCGGGGCTTCCCTGACAGAGTAACTTTGGGAATGGAAAGGAGTGTGTGGGGAACACTCTGGGCCTAACATCTAGCATAGGGGATAGCCCCACAATATTTTCAAAGCCCCAAAAGAAGGCTGGTATTGTTGGAGCAAGTCCTCTCAGTTTCACAATTTTGTCTAGAACAACTCTTTACACCTGAATGTCCAAGTGGTGAGAAAGAAGGAGGGCAATGAAGGTTTTGTCCTGGAAACCTGTCCTTGTGGTTCAGTCTTCCTATTGCTCTTGGGACCGGCCTACAAATGAATACCATTCCTGGTGCTTTATGGAAAGTATATGGGTGGGGGGGGTGTGTGTGTTAAAAAAAAGAGGCAGGAAGGACTTTGTTCTTAGAGAATTTCTCAGTTGAGATTTTGTTGTAGAATTCTCAAATCAGTTCTTATTTTCTTAGCATCATGCACATACTTTCATATTGTTGTTTGTTATTAGTAGAATGTGCTTTACAGAATGTGATTTCTAGTGTCATATGTCTTAAACTTCTACTTTGTTTTTACTTTGATGTAAAGGTAAAATTACTAAATCACTAAAAAAAAATCACTAAAAAATCACCGAAATCACCAGCAATTGCAATATCTAAGTGAATGTGTCAACACTTTGTCAAGGTTTAAGATTCTATACACTTAAATATATAGAATAGCATATAGTATATAATATAGATCACTCTTGGTATCAGTTTTTTTTTTAATTGCTAGCAAAAGTGGTTAGAAGCCACTGCATTCATTTTCTAAGTTATAAAACAAACTCATCATACTGGAACAAACTGCATCAAATATTCAGATGAAAATGGGATACGCAGTGCCATATGACTGTTGAGCATCTGTTTGGCACTCAAACTATCTCCAACTCATCTTTTTATTGGAAGATTTTAAAAATTAAAATACTTTCTAGTATTTGTATATAACACTTTATAGTTTACAAAAGTGATTTTTTTATATTTTAATTTTTGAGGTATAATTTACATATAGATCTTAGGTATACAGTCTGATGAGTTTTAGCAAATGTCTGACAAAAATATGTACCCGTGTAACCCACACTTCGATCAAGATAGAACATTTCCAATGCCCCAGAGAATTCTAATGTATTGCACACCCTTCCACCCTCCACATACAAAGACAACCACTGTTTCAATTTTATTGTTATATAAATGTAATCATAGGGGTGCCTGGGTGGCTCAGTCAGTTAAGTCTCTGACTCTTGGTTTCGGCTCAGGTCATGATCTCAGGGTCTTGAGACTGAGCCCTACATCATGCTCTCCACTCAGAGCTGAGTCTTAATGGATTCTTTCTCTCCCTCTCCCTCTGCCTCTTCCCCACTCATGCTGAAATGAAATGAAATGAAATAGAATAAAATAAAATAATAAAATAAAATAAATAAAATAAATACAATCTTCAAATAAAAATAAATGCAATCATGCTGTATGTATTCTTTTGTGTCTGGCTTCTTTCATTCCACATGTTTTTGAGATTCATCCATGCTGATGTTTGTATGAGTAGTTGACTATTGCTGCATATGAATATATACAATTTGTTTATCCAAGCATCCCATTGGTGGACATTTGGGTCATCTCCAATTTGGGGCTATTGTGAATAAGGCTTCTGTGAACATTCACATACAAGTTTTTGTATGGCCATCTGCTTTCATTTCTCTCAGGTTAACAGTTAGGGGATGGAATTGTAGGGTCATAGGGTAGATATATGTTTAACCTTATAGGCGATTGCCAAATAGTTTTCCAATGTAATTATACCGTTTTACCCTCCTGTGATCAATGTATGTGAATTCTAGTTGATCCATATCCTTGCCAACATTTGGTTTTGTTAGTCTAATTTTAGTCATTCTAATGCATACAAGGAGTTTTCATTTCAATTTCATTCTAAGTTCCATTTGCATCGCCTTGATGTCTAACGAGTTTGAAGGTTTTCCCTGTGTTTACTTGTCATTTTTATGCCTTTTGTAAAGTGTTTATTCTATTCATGTATTTTGCCCATTTTTAAATTGGGTTGTTTGTCTTTCTGTTATAGAGTTTTGGGAGCTCTTTATATATTCTGAATACAAGTTCTACATAATGTGAATATTTTTTTCCCAATCTGTGGCTTGCCTATTCCTATTTTTTAATGGAGTCTTCTGAATTTTTAATTTATAATTTTTTAAAAGATTTATTATTTTAAAGAGAGTGTGCATGAGTGAGGGGGAGGGGGAGAGGGATAGAGAGAATCCTCAAGCAGACTCCCTGCTGAGAGGAGAGGACCCCCGCCCCCTCCCACAGCGGTGAGGGTGGGGAGGTGCTCAAGCCCTGGATCCTGAGATCATGACCTGAGCCAAAATCAACCATGACATGAGCCACTCAACTGACTGAGCCACCCAGGTGCCCCTAATTCATCATTTTTTAAAAAAATTTTTTTTATCTATTTCTTTGAGAGAGAGAGAGAGCATAAGCAGGGGCGAGCATCAGAGGGAGGGGGAAAAGGAGGCTCTCCAATGAGCAGGGAGTCCAATGTGGGCTCGATCCCAGGACCATAAGATTATGACCTGAGCTGAAGGCAGATGCTTAACTGACTGACCCACCTGGATGACCCCTAATTTACCTTTTTTTTTTAAAGTCAAATGATCCATTGTNCTGAAGGCAGATGCTTAACTGACTGACCCACCTGGATGACCCCTAATTTACCTTTTTTTTTTTTAAAGTCAAATGATCCATTGTCTTTATTTATTTTTTTTTAAAGATTTTATTTATTCATTTGACACAGAGAGAGAGATTACAAGTAGGCAGAGAGGTAGGCAGAGAGAGAGGAGAGAGGAGGAAGCAGGCTCCCTGCCGAGCAGAGAGCCTGATGTGGGCCTCGATCCCAGGACCCTGGGATCATGACCTGAGCCGAAGGCAGCGGCTTTAACCCACTGAGCCACCCAGGCGCCCTATTTTTTTTCATTATGTTCAGTTAGCCAGCATATAGTAGTACATCATTAGTTTTTGATGTAGTGTTCAATAATTCATTAGTTGCATATAACACCCAGTGCTCATCACAACAAATGCCCTCTTTATTACCCATCATCCTGTTACCCCATCCTCCCACCCCCCTCCCTTGTGTAACCCTCAGTTTGTTTCCTGGAGTCCACAGTCTCTCATGGTTTGTCTCCCTCTCTGATTTCTTCCTGTTCAATTTTCCCTCCGTTCCCCTGTGGTCCTCTGTGCTATTTCTTATGCTCCACATGTGAATGAGATACCACCTTACACTAGTTAGAATGGCAAAAATTAACAAGACAGGAAACGACAAATGTTGGAGAGGACGTGGAGAAAGAGGAACACTCTTACACTGTTGGTATAATGCAAGCTGGTACAGTCACTCTTGAAAACAGTATGGAGGTTCCTTAAGATGTTAAAAATAGAGCTACCCTACAACCTAGCAATTGCAGTACTAGGTATTTGCCCCAAAGATACAGATGCAGTGAAAAGAAGGAGCACATGCACCCCAATGTTCATAGCAGCAACGTCCATGATAGCCAAACTGTGGGAGGAGCCGAGATGGCCCTCAATAGATGAATGGATAAAGAAGAAGTGGTTCATATATACAATGGAATATCAATCAGCAATCAGAAAGGATAAATACCCGCATTTGCATCGACATGGGTAGAACTGGAGGGGATTATGCTAAGTAAAATAAGTCAAGCAGAGAAAGATAATTTATCATTTTTAATGCCAAGTACTTTTGGTGTCCTGTTTAGGAAGTCTTCACAAATATTTTATCTTATATTTTCTTTAGAAGCTTTACTCTGTAGTTCTAGCTTGTATTTAGGTCTGTGATTCATATAAAACCTATTTTTATATTTGATGTAAGGAAGGCATTGAGATTCACTTCTTTACAAACTATTATCTGGTTGTTGCAGTGGTATGCATTGAAAAGATTTTCCTTTCCTTTTTGGCATCTTTGTTGGAAATCAATTGATGGTATAAGTGAGGATCAAGTGTTGCCTCTTCTATTTTGTTCCATTGATCTATTTGTCTATCCTCACGCTAATACCACATTTGAATTACTGTAGTCTGACAATCTTGAGGCCCTCAACTATTCTTTCTTGCAAGATTGCCTTGACTATTTTAGATCCTTTGCATTTCCATAAAAATTTTACAATGTTTGCCCAATTCCAAAGAAAAGCCCACTGAGATTTTATGATTTTACTGAAGCTATAGGTACGCTGTTTATAACCTGAACCTCATGATAGAGATGATAAAACTAAAGCTCAGAGAGCTATGGAGTTTAGAACACCAGGTCTGGAAAAGACAATGGATAAATCATAGTGTTCTGTAGTGGTTCTTTACCCTTGCTACACACTGGAACCACCTGGGGATCTTTAAAGCACACATATATGACTCCCACACTGAGATATTCTAATTTAATTGGTCTGGTGTGCAACCCAGGCATCGGGATTTAGAACCTGATGATTCTAATATGCAGCCAAGTTTGAAAACCACTGGTTTAGTGCTCAAATTTATAGATGTGGAAATTGAGGCTCGGAAGTTACAAATGAGTCACCTGAATTTACAAAACTTACAAACTGACTCACTCTAAACCCACTGCTCTTCACGCAGTGTCATATGGATGTACAACAAAATCGATGTCAACCTTACAAAAACACCCACCCCTGCAGCTCCCAACCCAATGAAATAGCTGCCGCTTTCTTGCCAGCTGAGAATGTTATCTAGCTCTTTGTGTTGTACTGAGCAAAATTCTAAATATGAATTTCCTCTGGGAAGTCACAAAGAGAAGGAACAGAGAGAGGGGGAAGATTGAAAGAAATAACTGAGGCATTAGGACCAGGTGTATTATTCTACCCCCGGATACCAAGTCAATAACTGTCTTCGTGTTGTCAAGGTTCAAGCTATAAAAACAAAAGACTATTTGCAGAAACACCATGAATCCTGAAATTCTTATGCTTCTTGGGTAAAAACACAGAATAGCTGATAATATTACTAACTTCAATATTAGCAATTTGTATCAAATTTCATTTAAAGAAAATTGCTTTTAAACATCACAGGAAAAAGAACATTGCTCAGCATGCACATTTATTTTCTCTCTCCCTGGGATTCAACATCCTTCTCTTCGGAAAGAAGAAATGACAGGTCAACAGACAGAAAAACTGATGGTATGCAATGATTAGTTCTTTCATTTGAGGATATTAGAATCTGCAGTGCTGCTCTCCCCAGCATAAAAATTTTTTTAAAGCTCTTAGAAGACAGAAGCCATGCTTGTCTTACTTGGGTTTTCTCTCATTAGCACAGGGCATGGCACGTAGAGGGTGGTCAATGAGTGTTCCATGGAACTACTCTACTGAGGAAGAAAAACTAAGAGCCCCATTATGTCTCTACCCAAAGTCTTACAGCTTTTATTGTAACAATAGGACACTGCTCATTTCAAACCTTTAAAGCAATTTATGCTAAATGGATCTTTCACCTTTAAGCTTCATATTGAACATCTTTCAAAACAAATGTCACAGTTCCACAATTTTTCTCATTTCAACGTAGTGTAGGACAAACAAAGGTGGTTTTAGTGTACCTAGTTAGGGAGGAGTTCTGGGATCTTAGAAGGCATTTATGATTATTTGCATTTTGTCAGAAGGCATCTTTCAAGCTGCCTTTCAAGGTGCCTGTTGGTCATCAACTCTCAGAATTACTTTTGCCAATAAAGCACCCTATTCTCTAGTTTTTGAAGAACGGGTTAAAAAAAAAATACTGGTGATGTGCCAGAAATGCATTCAGAATCAGTCTGCATATTCCTGAAGTGACAGTAATTTTTCTAAACTGGAGCTGTATGTGGGGTCTGCCCGCAAAGCTGTCCTGTTTGGCCTAGGCCCAAGGAATAAAGAGGAGGCATGAGATCAGCGGCATTGTGAAGTCTACTTTGGGGACGGTGGAGGATACAAATTAGACTACAAACAGACATTTCTTTCTGTTATTTTTATCTCCCAGATTAGAGGAGAAAATCATGATGGAATAAACATGTACTTAATACCTAATTTGGGGATTTTGGAAAACTTAGATCCAAGGGGACAACTGAGGGAAGGAATAATGGAGGGAGGGGGATGGGACAGCAGGGAAGGGAAGGTTCCTTGGGGGCCATCTCATGAGGACCCAGATTGTATTCCACTGTGGTTACCTTTGAGAATGCTAGAGAGGTTGGCAAAGAAGCATTTAGACAAGGAAAGGACTTAGCATGAGATATAAGCTGCTTTGATCATTTTGATATTGCTGTAGATGGGTAATCCGAAGTGGCTTTTGTAGGGAGTTGATTTTAAAAAGTCATTGATTGGAATAAAGGATCAGTTGATCTCTTGATATTCCCTTGATAAATGATTACTTTCTTAGGGAGCAAGTTTTCAAACTCGCCTAATCAGACATGCTGACACACACAGTGGGTATCATCCCTTGCTCTTGTTGGCAAAGTGGTATATTGACAAGTGTGAGGATGTCAGTGACAACACCACCATCAACTCGTTTATTGGAAACTCTGCAGATCACATGTCTCAGTGTGGTCTTCCATAAAAATTTACCTACACTGCTAGGTTTCATGCTTTAATTAAATTACTCTGTCACTTTCTTGGATCTCTATCCTTCAGGCTAAAATACAATTCTATGGCAGTGAGCCAGATTTCTAAAACTCAAACTCTGAAGGATTGAATACTCAGTTCTAAAGCAATGTAGGCCTTGGAGTTTGCTGTATTCGGTTTTGATTCTGGTACTGTTACTTACTGTCATGAGACTCTGGACATAATTCTTTGAACTCTGATGTTACTCTTTGTAAAATGGAGATATGAATACTTAATTCTCAGAGTTATTGTGAGAATTGCATAAGGAAATATACATGTAGCACTCAGGACTGTGCCTGGCACATAGTGGGCACTCACGACACAAGAGTTACTACTATTACAATTATATCATCATTATAATCACCAGTATTACTCTACTACTACAGGGGAACTCTGTAGGTCAGTAAATGAAAGAGAAATGATCTTTTTTAAAAAGGTGTATTTATCTTTGAGAGAGAGAGAGGATGCATGCGCATGTGTGAGTGTGGGGGGACAGAGGGAGAGAGAGAGAGAGAGAGCATCTCAAGCAGACTCCCTGCTGAGCACGAAACCTGACAAAGGGCTAGAGCTCATGACCCTGAGATCATGACCTGAGCTGAAATCAAGAGTCAGGTACTTATTAACCAACTGAACTTTTTCAGGTGCCCTGAAAAAGAAATAGTCTTAAAAACAAAGGACTTGTAAGACTGACATCTTTCAAGTCAAATTTGTAAAATTTGAAATTGTAAATTCTTTTATTTTTTATTGTCAAAGGGTGTCTACAAAGTGCTTAGTTATCACTTAAGAATAAAATGAGAATTACTTTTATGATTAATATTAAAAAAGGCATTTTATTACTGAATGTTGTATGATACTATGCAATTCAACATTGTATGACAATCAAGATTAAGTAAAAAAATAATAATGACCTTTTGATTTTTAGGAATAAAAAAAAATTCCTGGAGTTGACTCCTGAATTCAGATTTGTTCCTGGAGAATTTCAAGATGAGAAATGACTGCTGTTTATAAATAAATATTTAAACAAAAAGTGGATATACCAAACAGCTACCAGTTGGTGGTCATTCTCTTAACATGGCAATGGAGATTGACCTCGATTTCTCCTATATTCTAGATCATTTCTACAGCTGGGATTTCAGGAGTTCAGGTGTGATGGTTAATTTTATGTGTCAACTTGATTGGGCTAAGGAGTGCCCAGATTGCTGGCAAAACATTATTTCTGGATATGTCTGTGAGCATGCTTCTAGAAGAGATTTAGCATTTGAAATAGGAGACTGAGTAATGTGGGTGGGCACCATCCAATCTTTGAGGGTCTGAATAGAACAGAAAGGGGGAGACAGGGTGAGTTTGCTCTCTGCTTTAGCTGGAACATTTATCTTCTCCTACCCTAGGACAACAGCACTCTTGGTTCTTGGGTCTTTGGATTCAGAATGGGACTTAGCCATTGGCTCCCCTGGTTCTCAGACCTTCTGTTTTGGATTAAAACTACATTACCAGCTTTCCTGGGCCTCCTGCTTGAAGACAGAAGATTGTGGGGCTTCTCAGCCTCCATAATTATGTGAGTCAATCCCCAAATATACCTCTTTCTAAATCTCTCTCTCTCCATCCCATTGGTTCTATTTCTCTGCAGAACCCTAACACAAGGGGCAACCCACAAATATTACTGCCATGGTGTATAGAGTGTACATNGATTGTGGGGCTTCTCAGCCTCCATAATTATGTGAGTCAATCCCCAAATATACCTCTTTCTAAATCTCTCTCTCTCCATCCCATTGGTTCTATTTCTCTGCAGAACCCTAACACAAGGGGCAACCCACAAATATTACTGCCATGGTGTATAGAGTGTACATTTTTTGTGTAGCTTCCTTTCCCTCAAATAAACCTTGAAAGTGAACTTGCCACAATTCAAGAAAAATGGGAGTGAAGCTCCGGGCTCTGTCAGGAAAAAAAAAAAAAGACTTCATCTAAAGCATGTAAATATAGCCTATGATGTCAAAATATTATTAATGAGTAAGAAAGAATTCAGAGGGGAGAGATAAGCTATTAAGAGTAAGTGGAATAAAAATTTCATGAGTTAAGAAATAAGCATAAACTCCCCTTTGTAACATTCACCTCCTTGTTAATCAGCAAACTTCCAATCTGAAGGAGGGGTTAAATCCTCTGCTGTGAAAGAATGATTGTTCTTGGTTTAGTCGTCTCTGTATCATGCATTACACTCAACTTTAGATGATGACTTTGAAATTGTAAGCGACCTTTCCTGAAGATGGGTACTAATAGCACAGAAGGAGGTAGTGACAATGCCTTTCATGCCCCGAGATGGCCAATCACCAATGGGTACCAACGAAGAGCAGACATGTCTCTCAACAGCTTTGCATGCATGAGTGTACTTTTTTCCTCACAGCCAACATATAAAGGTAGGGATTATTATTTGCTCCATGTAAATATTCTCAAGGTACATTTTCCAGAGACAAGATTGAACCCAAGCCTGTCTGCCCTCCAAATCTTGCATTATTAACTGTGAGTACATTAAACCAGAAGCCAGAATGAGTGGAAGTCTCCTCCTGGGGCTGAGGGAATAAATGCATTCAGCCTAAATGAATGCAATTATGAGGAGACCCAGAGCTGAAGAGGGAACCCAGGCAAACTACCAGCCCCAAAGGAACTACGATGAGGTTATGTTTGCATCAGAGATTTGGGGGCTCTGTCAGGCTCTTCAGTGTTTGTTCTTAGGTCAGATAAATGGGAGACTGCGTTTGGATCGCTCTTGGCTACACACTAGCTGTGTGATCTTGGAGCAGCCAAATAAGTTCTCTGAGCCTCAGTTTCTTATCTGTAGAACTGTGGTTAGTAAGAGTCTGTGCCTATAGTAGAGTTACTTTTGCTGCTCATTGTCCACTGACACTTCTCCTTGTCAAAGAGTCCCCAGTGTTCTTTATGGTGCTGCCCTCTACCCTGTTCATAACTCATGTGCTCTAGATGCTACTGTGTGTGAGTAAAACCTAGCCAGTAAGAAGGTTATATTACCATAGTTCTAGAAATGTGATCTGGTGAGAGTGACTGAAATGCAGTAAGACTCTGGCCCATGCTCCTGGGCAACTGTCTATTGCTGAGAATGTAGCAATCGAAGAGGAAGTCAGAGTCAAAAAATAGAAAAAGTATCATTTGGGACCCTGAATCAAGCTCTACCTGAATCCAAACTTATCAGCATTTTTCAATTAAATGAGTCAGTTGCCTGGGGTATTACAGCTGAAAAATGTCCTAGCCATACCATATATTTGTTGTGAGGCTAAAAGATGATTTCATATAAATAATTAACAAGGTTTCTGATACATGTTAAAAATATAATATTAGGTACTTCAATTTTTCTGAGTCTAAGCCTATACTTTGGGAACTTAATTATTTTCATGCTTTTAGTTTTTTCCTTTATATATATTTTTTACTTCCTTTACATTTTAGAACATTCTTTATTTAACAATCTAGTGTTACACTAACAAAAATGAAACAATTCAACCTAACATAGTAGTAATCACATATGTAAATGAAACTAAGATTGATTATTTGGTTATGGTATATAATTGTATTTTTTTAAAGATTTATTTATTTGAGAGAGGGAGAAAAAGCACACGTGTGCCAGCAGGGCAGGGGGAGGTGCAGAAGGGGTGAGACAGAGAATATCAAGCAGACTCCCCGCTGAGTGCAGAGGGAGGCTTGATCTCATGACCCTGAGATCATGACCTAAGCCAAAATCAAGAGTCTGACGCCTAACTGACTGAGCCACCCAGGTGCTCCTAATTGTACTGTATTCTTGAGATTTAGCAATACTATAAAGTCCTTAAAAAATATCCATTGTTTTTGTTGTAAAAATTCACTTCTGCCACTTGTTCTTCTGAAAACTACATAAAATTCAGCCAAAGATTTATGTATCAAATATTATAAATAATAGTGAAAAATTGGAAGGAAAAGCCTAAATACCGAACAACAGAGGAATGGCTCAGAAAAGTATGAGCCAGGCACAGAAATGAATATTGTATATCCATTAAATAAATATATTTACAAAGAGCTGTTTATAACAAGGTGAGTGAACATGCTAGAATATGTACATAACCTAAGAATTTAGTTGTGTAAAATATTTTATGTATATTGTATCACATATATGAGAAAAAAATGAAGGAAAATCCTGAGGTATTTGTCAGAGATTCAGAGTACCAGACTTGTGCACCGTGTCCTGTAGGAGTTACAATTTGCTGTCTTTTGTGTCAAAGTGAGGACTCAGACTGTTAAGATACATTAACAACTATATCTAGAAAAAATATTTGGGCTGTTAAACCAGGGGCCCAATCCAGGCAGCATCTATCAGTTTTCCCTGGCAAAGACTTAAAGGAAACAGATCAAAGAACATTTTCCCAGACAGTTGGAGTTAAGTGTGGAATCAGGATCCCTACTGCATGGTATGGCTCTCAGCCCTGGCATTTCCCTCCAGCCTCCAGTTAAAAATGTAACTATTGGGTTGGTAAGTGGAAACATTCCCCAGGTCATCCCAGTCTGGGGAAGCACCTGTCCTAATATCGTAACAAAACCACGTTTCTCTGGTTCATCATCCGAAGTCTTATACCCCTGCTCCTCCATTTAACAACTACCACATTAGGAATACGCTTTTCATATCAGATCCAGTGTTTGGTACTTTACACATTTTATGTAATACAAGAGCCTCCGAGTTAGATATTATTACCCTAGTTTTTCAAAGGACAAAACAGATGCAGGGAGGGTAAATATTTGCCCAAAGACACTGGGCCAGTGAATGTCTGGGGTGGGAGGTGAGGGCTCTGCTTCCTCCATTCTGGCTGCATGTCCATGAGCTGCTCTGGTCTCTGTCTCTATAGGATCAAGCCTTCCAACACTCCAGAGGTCTGGGCCATCAGTTGTTCCTACGGTCATCTATTTTAGGCTCCACTGCCTTTCCTGGTTACTGTCACAGCATTTGCCCCAAGGGACAGATGCCTGAGAGCGATGGACTGATGCCACCTTATCCAAGACAGAGGCAAGGCTCTTGGAGGTCGGCTTCCTCCTGCTTCTCAGGGACTGGGAGGTTTCTTGAGGTTATGTAAGACTCTGGATTGAAATATTTGTTAAGGGCATTCATTCATTCAACAGATAATTGTTGAGATACTACCCTAGGTCAGATGGTGTTCTAGGCACTAGGGAGTCAGTGGTGAGTTAGAAAAATGGTCTCTGACCTGGAGCTTACACTCTGGTGGGGGTCAGCAGAACTAATCATACACACAAAGATGTAATTAAGACAATTTGGGGTGGTGGTAAAAACGAAGAAAAAAATGAGACACAAGAGAGGAAGTTAAGGCAGAAGCATCACTGCAGCAGGAGTGATGAGCAAAGAGGAGATGAAAAGAAGAGACAAATAATGAGATGGAACTGGTGGTATGACTACCTGTAGGAAGAACTTCCCAGGATGAGGGAACAGCAAAAGCAAAGATCCTGAGGTTGAAATGAACCTTGCATGTTCAAGTCTGAGAACAGTATCAGTTTGGCTAGAGCAGAGCAAATGAAAACGAACAGTTGGGGCTGAGATTGGAGGGGCAGGTGAAGCCTGGTCCTGAGGAATATTGTGGGTATGGCAAGGAATTTGGATTTTATTCAAAGTGCTCCAGGAAGCCGTTGGAAGTTCCTAAGTCAAAGAGGGGCGAGCTCTGATTTCTGTTTTAAATGATTACTTTGGTTTCTCCAGAGTAAAAACTGGGCTGTACAGGGTCAGGAATGGAAGCAGAACCCCTGGCCAGGAGGCTGTTGCAGGGGTCCAGGGAAGGGATGATGGCATCTAGGACTGCCTGCTTAGTGAGCTGGACTCTCTCTCCCTGGGGTGACCACCCCCTTCTGAGTTTAGCAATTTTGTAGTTTTTCTGTCCTGGTATCTCTGGAGACTGGACAGGACAGGGAAAACCTTCTACCCCGCGTCTACAGCCCTGTCTGCTTCTTGCTGGTCCTCATGGCAACTACACGGGCCTGGCTCTGGGCAAATCGCCCTGCCTCCAGCTTCTTTGGGCTCCCTTAGTGGAGCCCCATTGCAATGGAGCCTAGGAGACTCTGCTAACCAGTGCTGTCCATCTTGGTCTCTAAGCAGACAGGGACCTGTGTGCCCACAAGGCTGTTTGGGTGCCCTACTTGGTTTCATGTGCTCAACTCAGGCGTGATCCAGAAGCTTACCACAAACTTCCAATGGCATATTAAAAGGAGCGGAAAAAAGACTCTGAAATATTTTTGGACACCAGATAGCTCTTCCTGAACAGAGCTTGATAAGTGTAAATGAATCAGAAACATGTGCATTGTATTTCTCTTAGCAGGCACTCTCGTTTAAAAATGAAAGGCAGGGTTTAGGGTAATGTGGGAAAGCATGGCTGACTTTGCAAGGACTGAATGAGAACTTCACAGAATGGAGGGCCCCAAACATGGGAGATTCCCCCTGTTCTCACTTCTTTTGTCCCAGGCAATGAGAGCTGCTTGATACATGTGGCATTCTGCCACGTGTTCCTTGCAGACACTACGTTCCTGGTATTCCTTCTCTCTTTGCCAAAGGCCTTATTATTCTGTGGGTTAAAACTATGCTTCACCAAAGCCCCTTTGACTTAAACATCTTAAGAAATTCAGATATTGTTCTCGTGGGATCCAGGCTTTGGATGGGAAAAACTAATTCTGTCTTTCTTATTGTGCAGCAGCCTTGCATCGAAGAGAGAGGGCACTGTCTTGGCACCATTCAGAAACCCATACCAGTTCTGTGACCAGAAGCAAGATGGTGGTTATAATCTCTCCAACCTTAGCTTTCTCTCTAAAATGGGGACAACACCTTATCTGCTTCTAAGAGCTGTTTGGGAGGGCTGTCTAAATTGCAGAGTGTGTATCAGTAATACGGGTGGTTATAGTGACTATGCCAGGAGGTTCTGAAGGAGTTTAAAATGTTACAACCAATTTATCTGGAAACGAATGTGGCAGAGGAGCCTGAAATAAACATGTGCTCCCTTCTCTTTTACGCCAACGGAGGGTCAGAATGTATTCTAAGCTGGAATGAGACAATTTGGGATGAGTTCAAAAACAGCATCTTCTCCTGCCTCTGTTTACAGCTGTCCATGCCTTAGCTTAGAGAGCATCTTGCTAATCTGTTGATTTCACATGAGGAATCTGAAGCTCAAACAGGGAAATGACTGGCCCAAAGTCACATAATGACTTCACCGAAAATGCTATGATGCCAGTGGCCGAGAGAAAAAGATCTGTTTTAGCAGTAAGAATGTCACAAGAAATAGGCTTCAGTTATTTGTAAAGTGTTTTCTGAGCTTCTTGCCTTTTGTTTATTTTTAGTTTCTAGGGCTTAGTACAGTTCTGGGTGGGCAACAGACACTCAACAGAGTTTTGCAGAATGAGTAAAAAGGATGGGGTAGAAGAGGGAGGAACAGGAAATCAAAAGAAAGCATGATTTCTGTCCTGGAGGAGCTTACAGTCCAGCTGGGGAGACAAGGTATCTATGAAAAAAACTTGAAGCACTCCAAGTGAGAGCAAAGGGATGCAGTATAAGTGATCATAAGTAGAATGAAATGGGGGTTCTTCTTAAGCAAAAGAGATTTTTAAACAGAGTGTGATAATTCATGCCTCTAAAACAAGCAAGACATATAATGTTGGTACACATGTGGTACTGCAGTTCTTCTCTGTCATTAAACCCTCCTGCGTAAGTGGGTCCACAACTCAAGCTGGGCAGTTGCTTCAGGGAAACACTCAGATTTCAGCCCTTGCTACAGGGATGGCCACGTGACCATGTACATGGGGCCAGTCACAATGCTTCCATGCTGTTTGGTATATGAATATCGAGAGAAGGGTCTCTTTCTTTTGGATCATTAGTCCACGGCACGCACATGTGGAATGGTCAGTGGCTCTCTTACCCAATGTGCAGACAGATACTAAGAATGATGTTAATGGGTAGTCGGGAGTAGAGCCAAGAGAAGGAGAAAGAAGCAGACATGGTGACTTAATTGAAGGCTCTGGATTCAGCCATGTTTTATGTCCACCCTTGCACCCTTGTACATGAGCCAATAATTTTTTTTTTCCAAAAGGGTTCCTGTCACTTTTATTCAAGAAAGTTGAATATAGCTGGTAAGGAGCTCTGGAGGTTTATGAGCACTGGGTGGCAAAGCTATGGGGGTTGATGAAGATAAATAGATCATATATGGAGCCAGTGGTGTTTAAAAGTCCTCAGCAACTGGGAAGAGGCTAGGGTTGAGTGCTGAGTCATGAAGGAATGGGCAGTTACCTCTGGTCTTCTCTGGGAAGCAGGAAAGGTCACCCCTGAATCTGACCCCATACCGCCTCTACTCAGTGGCCTCAGGCCCTAAATGATTCACCAGTGGAATCTACTCTGGAGTAAGTCAGTTGTTCTTCAAGTGTGTTCTTCTGTGTACCACATGTAAACAGACTGTGTATTCAAATACATTTATTTTCTTTACTTCAGGACTTCTTAGATTTAACTCTGCTAGTATTCTTTGAGGACCCCCAAGAGGCAGCTAGAGTAGATGATATTTCTTAATTTTTGGTTCAAAGATCTCTTTGTTTTGTTTTCTTTTGTTTGGAGGAGACTTTCATAAGAACACTTTTCAAAAGGTCTTGGGTTAAAGTGTCCTTTCCCCAGAAGGACCCCTGCAAAGCAACATATTGTTTGGGGAAAGGAACGTATTATTTTAACCACTCTTGATTCCACAAAGCATTGGAGATACAGAGGTGAACAGAGCAGGGAATGCGTGGCTAGGATACTAAGAACAGTGTGTTGAAAAGGAAAGAGTAAAAGGAGAGTGTTGGACCAGCTCAGGACAAGGGAAGTGATAACAACTGCATGGAAGGCAAAGCTCTGAACTCCTTGAAACCAAGGCAGAAAGAAGAAGGAATCATGATGAATCCCTGTCCTAAATTAAGGAAACACTCCTCTAACACTCTTGAGTTTCATGGCTCTAATCACCTCCTAAATGCAAGCAAAATAGTTAATTGGGAGAGTCAAAGAAAGCTCTTCTTTTTAGCACCAAAGCCTCAGAACAAACTGATCACAGAGCTCCTTATATATGGGGTAGTGAATATCATAATGGAAGGTCTTCAACAGCAAATTTGCCAAAAATGCATAAACATCCCCCAAACAGCTATTGCATCTATTAACATTCAGTGAAAACCAAGGATAATCACAGTTCTCTGTAGGAGTATCTACAGTGAACTGAGGGCATGAAGTCTGACACATTACTTCGGTGATCTCAATTCCTATAAGATAGATAGGGCTTAGGGATATAGATAGAGCAGCTAACGAGTCAACCCAATGGAAGCTACCAGGATGCACAGAGTAGATTACTGGCTTAGTTAACTAGTGGAGAAAGCGGAGACTCAGGTTCTGAGTGGAACATAGTAAAGCAGGGCCATTTCAAAAAAACGGGGAGGAACTGGTAAAGAGAGGGAGAGAAGGGGAAGGCAGGATGGGAGCACTTAGGTGGAAGGAGCACCCAGACTCATGATGATTCAGCAAGCAGGTATCCTGGAGGCCACAGAATTAGATTCAAATGTGGGTTAAAATTCTCACAGAGTATATGGCCTAAGGCACTGCTGGTACAATGAGGTCTAGCTCTGAGGACCCAGATCAGAAACTGAGGAAATACATAGTCCAAGGTTCAAAACAATTGTATTTCCAAATGGAAGAGAACGCCACACTCAGATAACTAGGGTTATTTACAAATGACTCAAGCACAATTGAAAAATGTCAAGAAAACCAAATTTCACTGTTTAATGATTTAAAAAATTCTATAGTCTGGTTGTTTCAGGGAAAAGCCAGTAACGTGACACTCCTCATGGTTACACCCTTTATTGTGTACCTCCCTCACCACATACTGTACCCTTTGGTTACTTTTTGTATATGGTCCTACACTTGGCCTCCAGGCCCTAAGTCAGCTTCCTAAATCCCTAGCCACAGCCTTAAAACTTCCCATTTTATTAAGTACTGCACCATTTCTCAAATCTTGGGTTTCTTTTTAAAATATCAGGGAATCTTAAGATGCTGAGACAGATGAAAATGAATAAAAATATATTGTGATCTACTAAATACCTGACTTAGAATAAAAAAAAATCAGGGGATTTTTAATTCCAATAAAACCCATGAGCTACACCAACATTATTTTGTTTTAAATAATATGAGGGTGCCTGGGTGGCTCACTTGGTTGAACTTCTGACTCTTGGTTTTGGCTCAGGTCATGATCTCAGGGTTAATGGGTTCCAGCCCTGGACTGGGCTCCATGTTCAGCGGGAAGTCTGCTTGGAATTCTCGCTCTCCCTCTGCCCTTCCCAGCTCTCTCTCTCAAATAAATAAATATATATATTTTTAAAAAGTAATATTAAATTAGCATGGAAAGGTAGATGTAGAGCAGAGAAAGAGGCAAGAGAATCTTCTCAGAGTGCCTAAAGTTTGATGGGAATATCACAGAAAGGGTCACATGAGGACTAGGGGGAGGATTGTGGGGAGGGCAATGCTGTCTGCTATTTGAATAGGTTTTATGGGTCCTGAATAAGTAGAACCACACAAAACAGACTCTGAGTCATGGAAGGGAACTTTGAGGCTATCTCATTAACTGCCCAGTGTAGTTACTTACAGATGAGAAAACTGAAGCCCAAGCAGACTGTCATTTCTCTAAGATCAGAGAGGGGCATGGCTACGGTTAGGGTCTAAACCTTGAGATGCCCCATTCCAAGTTCTACTGGCCACACTGTACAGAGGGCTGCAAGTATGGGAGAGAACTGCTGAGGAGGAGGGAACCTGAGAACAGGTTGACTTTGAGGGGGCAGGAGTGTGCAGGAGAGACTAGACATGCTTGGGAAATTTCCCCAAATCAACAGAAAAGGGAAGGGAGGCATGTGTATGTAGACTGCAAACTTTTACTTTTATTTATTTATTTTAAAATATTTATTTACTTATTTGAGAGAGAGAGAAAAAAAAAGAGAGAGAGAGATTGAGTGCCTGAGTGAGAGGCGCACAGGGAGAGAGGATCCCAAGCAGACTCCCCACTGAGTGAGGAGTCAGACATGGGGCTTGATCTCACGACCCTGAGATCCTGACCTGAGGCAAAACCAAGGGTCAGGACCTCAACTGACTGAGCTGCCCAGGTGCCCCTAGACTGAAAACTTTTAAAAATTTACTTCTGGTGTCTTAAAGTGCTCCTGATGACCAGAGTTGCAGGTAAACACCAAGAATCCTCTAAATTCAAGAGGTCTGAGAAACAGGAGAAGCTCTGAAAAATGCCCAAGCCAGGCCAGGCAGGCATGCAGCCAGCACACCCAGCTGTTCTTATTTCAGGAAAAGGGCAGCGATAGCAATGGAATCCTTCTGCAGAGGAAGAGAGGTTCCACACAGTGACTAAGTTACACAGGTCAGCTTCCTTACAGACAACACAAATCCACTGTGGTCACTTGACCTCACTCTGTGGCTTTCTCCTCATGGATGTGACCCACATTTACCAACCATCTCACAGAGGAGATGCTCTTCTCCCAAAGTGCCCCGGCATCTTTCCATTGCTGTAATTTGTGGCCTGCTCTTAGAGGAACCTGGGTCCCTCTCACCATCTTTAGTGAGACTACAGTATTGCCTTGGCTGGACAGAGGGTGGGGGGAGTCCCCACACACCATTTTCCCTCCTCTCTTCCTTCCCCTCTTTGATCTTTTGACAAAGTGAAATATCACACAATGACAGCCTCAGAGGTCAGACTTTCATTGTTGGTTGGTCCCACCAAGGAGTCTTTAAGTTTAGAACCATTGGAAGTCCTTCGGGATAGATGCTAAGGTACAACAGCAGGTATCAGAGGGACTGTGACAAATGAGAATGGTGTCAAGAGAGACTGTTCAAATAAACAGTTGGATGCTTGGAAGTACAGCCTGAAGACCTCAGATCTTTCTCTCCCCTCTGTTTTTTTCCCTCCCAAAACAGAAGATTAAGTTTGCTGTGAACATGAGCTGATGAAAAGAATTCAAATAGTGCTTTGAATAGGACCGCAGTCAGACCCACAGGAGAGCTACAAATTGCTTTTGGAGACACCGGTCTCCCTTTACAGAAAGTTAGCATAAAGCCCACATATCTTCTTTCTATAAGGTACTAACTTGTAAATTAACCTTTAATGGTGTATAAATGATGTTCTGAAAGAACTGCTTATGCAGCTATATTTATGATCTAGAAAATTGCAAATATTTACAAGATTATAGGTGTTAATGGTCTGTCAAAAATGTTTGTATATTGTACATACATTAAATCCCGGTTTCAGACCACCCTGGTATAAAAGACCACCACTCTCTAGTCCCATATAGTGTTTCACTTTGATTCCATATATGCCAATCCCTATAATTAGCCTGTTCCCTAATATAGATCAAGTCCACTTTATAGGGAATTCTCCCAATAGTTCTCATTTAATTTAAATCCACTGCCTGGGCCGTCTATGTAAACTGTTTGGTAAATGGCCCAGGATGGCCAATCGATCTTATGTCAGCCCTTCAGAGGCTCCTGGGCAATGGCCGGTGAACCTGTCCATCTTGTTTCTGAGTGGGCCCCACTGTGGGGCCTCAGTGCCTGGCTTTGATTGCTTTCCTGAAATAAAATTAAGTATATGTGTGTGCTCCCATGACTTGGCCTCTCTGCTGAGGTTTGGTCATTCAAGCACTAAATGTATGTAGCCAAAGACATAATTCATCTCTTAGAGCAGCTTATTGTTACAGCAGCACCTTAACTCTCGTGCTTGACAACGGAAAAGAAGGCTGGGCAAAGGGCACAATCTCCTTTTTCCTATAATGGCTAATCCCATGGAGGCTCCTTTCTCTGAACAATCTGTGTTACTGCTCCATAGTGGGGGTGGTGGTGGGGGCTTGGATGTCAGGAAGAAAACAATAAAAGGTCGCATGTTGTTTTGAAATGGTTCTTCCATCCTGGTTTATGATCTCATTTGCACATTTTCATTAATGTCAAACTGTTTCCAAGGCTGTCTCAAGATGATCGGTCTCCTGAGGCATCTGCCAGGGCTGTGTCTGCTTCATGGGAATGGGGAGATCAAGCTCATTTTCAGATGTTACAAAAAGAACTGCCTTCACACCTACTCTGATAAAAACACGCAGGAGTATGTTTGCCTAAGTCCTGACGAGAAATGATTGAACTTTGGAATTTTTATACAGATCTTCAAATAATCACTCCCTCCCACTCCACTCCCCTACCCCACCCTCAAAAACAGAGCAGGGAAATAATAAAATCAAATTTCCCTTAAGCTCTTTAACAATCGCTGACGACACACACTTAATTTCTTTGAAAATAAAATAGGTGTTTGGGTGGCTGCGACAGACTGAAACCATTGCAGTCTCTGCAGAGGTCTGAAATGGGGCTGGCTGGATGACTTCAGGCCCCAGATGAGGAGTAGAATGCTTCCAGGGGAGAAGCTCACATCCACTCTAAGAAATCAGAAACTGTGTTGGGGAGAGAGTGGCCCCACCAGACCTTGTCCCGTCAGCTTCTCTCCAAGATGATTCTCAGACCTACCAAGTCTTTCTACCTGCCTAGTATTAGGGAAAGACGTATTAAAATAACAGAATTCTTGGAGGGCTCAGATCTAGAGCATTCCACTGGAGCTGTTTTGGAAATCTCTCCACCTTGAAAAACCTGTCAGACTCATTAGACTAACAATTCCCTATCTTGGATCCTGGTTCCTTGGCGACCCAGGCAGAGAAAGAAATGAGCTTCTCTCAGATATTCCCAACATGTCAGAAACACTCACTGGGTTGCAGAGCTAACTGGGTTCAAACACAAGGGAGAACTAAAATGCATTTCTTTTAACGACAATTCTTCTTCTTCTTTTTTTTTTTAAGATTTGGAGTGGGAGAGGGAGAGGCAGGTTTCCTGCTAAGCAGGGAGCCCGATGCGGGGCTCCATCCCAGGACCCTGGAATCATGACCTGAGCCGAAGGCAGACGCTTAACGACTGAGCCACCTAGGCACACCTAACTCAAATTTTATCAACTCAATATGTTTATATTGGTTTTCTTACAATGGCAGTTTTTGTTTAATAACGAAAGTAGAAAATTATTTCTCAATAATTGCATCCAGTATATAGACCGTATTGTCCAAAATATGGAATATGGGAGGAGAGGAAGATTACAGGAGAGGAAGTTCCCTAGAGGTGAAAAGTGGGGAACCACTGATTTAGGGGGGCACTGTGCAGGATATGAAGTTACAGGTCATTGCATGTTTTATTCAGATGTCAAAAAGTAAACACAAAATGCAGATCCCAGATAGGGACAGATTCCAATATCTCTCTAATTATCTTTTAGGTTAATCTAGGAAGGCCAAATGTGCTATTATCTGAACAGCCAAACGTACTGTATCCACATGCTCTCAAAAGAAGGGAATGAGTTTGCCTTCTCTCCTACTCAGGAAGTGATCCTCTTTAGGATGGAAGCTTACAATTAGGAAATGACCCAGGCACCAGAGAGGTGAGGCTGGATCTTAGCTACTCCCTAGTGTTGTTTAAGAGGGAGGGGCCTGGAAGAGTCATACAAGCAGCCCTGCGTCCACTCCTCCTGGTGTGGTTGGCAAAGCCTGGGAGGGATTCATCAATTGTTTCAAACTTTTTTTTTTTAAACATTATGGGTTTGGCAAAACCCCAGACATACTTTACTAAGCACTTTTTCCTTCATTTTTTAATCCCATGTGTATTTCAAATGCAATCCGTATGTTACTGATTCATTTACACTTAACTCATCAAAAATGCTGCTTGGGATGAATTAGTCGATGCCCAAGGAGAAGTATGGTCCCCTTTTAAAGAGGATGTTAGGAACCTAACCCCCACCCTACCCCTTGCATTTGCCAAATGTAGTTCAAAGTGAATCAGCACCCTAGCCCCACCCTACCACCACCACGAATTTTTAATAACATTAGAAAAGGCAATTCCAAGGAGCACTAAATTTGGGGAAATTTCTTCATTCCACTCTCCCTCATTTAAAAATCCTTGTGTATTTTAAGGGAAATCTAATCCATATGCTTCTGATTCATTTACACTTAAATCATTAAAATGTTGTTTTGAACGAGCCACTTGGTGAACAGAAATGAGTATGAACCTTCTCTTAAAATTATTTCTTTAAGCTCTTTTCTGCAAAACAGGAAGTCACACTGGGGAAGTTGAATACCCAAAAGTTAAAATTTGGTATGATAATTCTTAGGCCACCATGGTTTAGATGAATCTATTTTTGGCAATCCTCACAAAAACCCAGTGCAGTGCTCTGTTTGGATGGCAGATGTATGCTCATAATTGGACATAATCAGTTAAATTTCATCTGTGAGTAAGTTACTTCCTTTAAGTAATTTGAATGGGGTGTGTGTGTGTGTGTGTGTGTGTGTGTGTGTGTGTGCACATGTGTGTGTGATACCAACTCTTTTGGAACCTTAAGTATACCTGGCAAGATGGCACTAAAAAAAGAATCACAAGCCGAGAAAAAGGAGAGAATCAAGCAGTTTATGAATTTGCCACAAGCATTAATCGGGAACACACAGGATACAGTCTTCTTTAGTCCTAGTTAAAGTCTAGATAAGGTCGTTGAACCAGTGTCATTATGCTCATTGACAAACTAGAGAGGCAAGCTGTTAGCATCTCTTTTTCTCTCTCATCTGTGGTAACAGATGTCAGTAGACCTCACTCTTTTATTTATCCTTTTTGTCTTCCTTCCCTGAATCTCAGTAGTATAAATTATACCCAGAATACTCATTCCAACCTTCTCACTTAACAGAGAAAGAAACAGTAGTCCAAGTGTTGGTGACAGAACTGGAACAAGGATAGAGAACATCTGACTCCCCAAGTCCCACTGTGGCCTGGTGGTTAAAAATGAGGACCTGTAATGTGCATCAGAACACTGACTCCACCATTCAGCAGTGAATGGTGGATTTTAGTCTTGTGCCTGAACAAGCCTAACAAGTGGGGGATTTTAGGCTTGTGCCTGAACTTGGGTGTATCTTCATTCCCACAGAAATGGGGATAATAATAGTAACTACACTACAGAGCTGCTGTGAAGCTTACAGAAGACACTCCATGTAACAGTGTCTAGATTTAACAAGCACCCAACAAATCATAGCTAATGTTCTTTTTTTACTCTTCTGTGCAGTGACTCTGTCTCTCAGACTTTGGAACTTTCATCAGGGCAAAGGAACATGCCTACCATCTTATGAATAAAGAAACCAGTGGTAACTGTGGTGGCCCAGAGAATTTGTGTACGTTCTAAGGTCCTCTCTCTCCACCAGCCATTTATTGCTTTACACAGAAAGCACACGGTGTCCTTCCCAACATGGAACTCTGAACAAAACCCTCACAACTATGGCAATGTGAAAGCGAACGGAGCCAATGTGTGTGGGGGAATAGCATGACAGTAATCATTTATTAATGTTATTATTTTCATGTCTTCAGCCTGATACTATCTTTAAAATATATTTAAGCCACAGAAGGGCATTATCAATTCTAGTTCAGACCATGGGTCATAAAAGTTCCTCAAAGTTCACCTGTCAGGTAAAGCCATCTAAATCCCATGTGAACTGTGAGATGGGGGTTTCATGGAAGATAAAAATACTGTATCATTTGTAATGAAGCCACATGTCCAAGTGAACACAAGGGCAAGAAAGAGTTAAATTTGTCAGCCCTCCCATGGCTCTTCTTACTCTGGCTACAATTCTAGACTTTTAGAAGAGAACTTCAGTAGCAGCTACAGAAGCTGGTGATAGTGTTGAGATTTTTTCATATCTTAGGTTTAGGAATCATGAGTTTTCCAGGGTAGCTTTAAAAGAGGGACAGGACAAGCAGCTGATAAAGTGCTCTTGGAAGGAGTGGGGGGGATGTTGGGAGGCAAGAAGACTGGCAGGATAACCCATGAGTGTTTCTCCTTTGATTCCAAAGTCCTCTCCTGAAGCTCCTGCTTGAGAAAACCTATGGCAGCCTGTTTTCTAGGTCCAGGGTGACACATCCTTCAATATTAATTCCTTAAATTGTCCAAAGGAAATTGTAGCTATGCCTGTTTCCACAGTGCCAAACATCTGGATGAAGACTGGGGGGGTGGGTAGGGAGTCCCCTGGATAGTCCTCAATGTCCTCATTTGCTTGTGGCCTGGGGGGTTGGTGACTGTGAGTAAATTGGCAAGGTTTCTCAAGAGGGCATCATCCCGGGAGAGAAGCTAAGAGTCTAAGTGGAGGGTTTTACACACTGTTGGAAAATGCTCCCACCATGTCATCTGGGTGTCTGCAGGCCCTGAGCTGTGGGATTTACCCTCTTTTTCCAGAGTCATAAGCAAGGACAAATTGTTAATGTTTAAGGGCCAGTGAATAAATTAGTTCTGTAGCACGTCACATTAATGTAGCCCTGGGGTTTGCAGCTCCGTCTGCAGCCAGAGGCAGGGAACAGATGAATCCCGAAGGTCTTTATCGGCTCTAGGATTCAAGGGGCTCTGATCATTATCACAGCTTTCTAGTGCCAGCTATCCCTAGCAGAGAAATGGCATCTCTATGTCCAGAACCACCACATTATCATCATCCTCATCACTACCATCAGCAGCATAAAGCTAGTGAGTGCTTATACCAAATGAAGGGCTAGAAGTTATTTAATCTACAAGAGCTCTTTGAGTAGCCCATCACGATCTCCTATTCATAAATCAGGAACCCAAGGTTAAGTGAGTTGACCAAGTCACCAAGACAGCAAGTGGCATATCTAGGACTTGACCTCAAAGTCTACAGTGTTGATCAGTACATGGCTGGGTAATCTGGGCCTAATTTGAATGAATGAATGAGAGAACAAATGATTACAAAGGTACATTAAAACTTGACTCACTTTAGTGACTCTTGATAATCTTAGGAGATAATATTGGTTAGGCAAAAGAACTAGGTTTAAGATTAAATTCCTGATTCATCACATTCTACACATGTGGTCTTAGGTAGTTCATTATGTCTTTGAGCTTAATTTTGTAGCTATAAAATAGGGATACTATCAACCACTGTGTAGAGTTAATTATTATTAAAGTTTTTATGTATAATATATAACAAGCCTGCTCATAGTTGACCCTTGCTATGTGTTATATATTATTTTTAAACACTTACTATATTTATATTAGTTGATAATTGCATGTGGCCTAAAACTATCCATCAAGAAAAGCAAGCTATGGGCAGGTGGCAGTCAAGGGAAGCTGGCTGCATTTTCTGCTCTCTGACCTCCTACCAATTTTACCCCTTTAGAATGTGTACTTCCCTTTCTTCTACTATTACTCCAAGTTCTCAGCCTCAAATAATTCTCCACCACGAAAAAGCAAACCCTATGAATTCCAGCCTCCTTTCATAAGGTGAGAGAACAATCGGAGGAAAAGGCTTGAGTCTGCCAAGGGAAAAATGCTCAGATTTTGAGAGACTAAAAGAAATACCACATTTTTCTTATTTTGTAATTTGAAAATATCTACTTCCTTCTAAGCTCAGAAATAATGGATTAAAATCAATACTTCTCTGTTCCCCAATAAAATGGCCTGACTTGAATCTTTGAAAATGTTTTCATCAATCTTTTCTAAGCCCTACCAGGCTGTTTCCAGACTAACTCCAGCACTGGCAAATTACATAGTTGGACAATGAAGGAATTCAGGATAGAAACAGCCACTCTTTGGGCAGGTCTCAGCTCATGACACATTCTTTCTTCAGGCGTAATTATCATCTACTAATTTTTCTCCACAGTGAATTTTCACTTCTTACATAAATTCCTATTATTAGAATATGGAGGCTTAACTGATAATGAGAAAATATAACCAAAGTCCTCAAATGTTTTATACTTGATTGTCTTGAATGTCTAAAATTTAACAAGCCTGTGTAAAAGCTGTGTGATATACAACAGTCCAGCGAAAAGTCAACCAATTTACAAAGCATGATTAGATTACACTTACCACACTGATCTTCTTGGTTTGTAAACAGACTACTTTTTCACTGGGGGTAACATACAGATGAAGTTTCCATTAAAAATTAGCCACTTCTCGGGGCGCCTGGGTGGCTCAGTCATTAAGCATGTGCCTTTGGCTAAGGTCATGATCCCAGGGTCCTGGGATCGAGCCCCGCATCGGGCTCCCTGCTCTGCGGGAAAACCTGCTTCTCCCTCTCCCACTCCTCCTGCTGGTGTTCCCTTTCTCGCTGTGTCTCTCTCTTGTCAAATAAATAAATAAAATCTTCAAAAAAAAACAATCCAAAAAAACCCAAAAACAAAACAAAAAAAATTAGCCACTTCGAAATTTATATGATTAATTTTGACTTCTTTGGGGGACCAAGGAAACATACTCTTTTCTTTTGACAAGCCCAAGTCTCACAAGGAGTATCCCCTTCCACACTGCCTGAGCCTAAAGGGCACAGTGAGTGTCCTTCTCTGGGGCAAACGTCCATGCCTGGTAGACCGAACTGGCAGAGAGAGCTGAATCCTACATTCCAGGACTCTGGAGTTGTGCTGTGATCCAAAAGCAGAAAGCTTGAGAAAAAGCTAGACTTAATTCCTACTTTCCCTACCTTCTCTGTACCCAAAGGCACCAATGTTCTTTCTACTATATTCTACAGCTTCAACCTCAAGGACTTTGGCAACACAGCCATCAGATGTGACCAGCTGTCTCCAGTGAAACATTATCAATGCAAGGTTGGTACTGAATCAAATGGCCACAGTTAAAGGCCGTCTAAAACCCAGGAGTCACTTCCCCTGCTGCCTTTCTTCCTACTCTCACACTCTACTGGAAGTGTTTGCTGCCTTTTGCTGTTCACTTTTACTCTCCCTGGCCCTCTCTGACAGCGGTCACTTCAGCCTTAATGTTAATGGATTTCAGGTATGGTGGCCAGAGGCAGCATGTACAGAAAGTGGTAACGGAGAAGGGTTCTTTGCATCTAAGAGATGCCATATATTTTTAGCCAGAGCCACAGGATTGGGGGACCCCCATTGCCTCTGCCAGAACACAGGTCCCCAACTCCTTTATTGGTCTTCTTCCTCACTGCCTCTTCTCCCCACTTCCTGAATACCTGGGATCCAGGGCTCATGCTCTCAATGTACTCTCTTGATCTGTCTTATGTGAGTTCAATCCCAAAGGCTCTGAGATTGGTGGTTTGGGGTACAGCCTGGCCAGGGGGTATTTTCAAAGCTCCCCTGCAGCTGATGAGAAGAAGGGGTTGAAAAGCTCTACTGTGGAGAGAAATAGACTGCGTGCAGTCCAGAGGAAAGCAGGTATCAGAGATAGAACCTAGGGAAAAGAACTATCTGAGTCCTGGCTGTGGAAAAGGAGTGTAGTTAGTCACATGAGCTAATTAACAGGCATAACTCACTATCCTTGGCACACTGGTACACAAAGACCAGAGACATAGAGACAGAGAACACACACAGACACAGAGAACCATTGGTTTAACTTTCATTTGATAAAAACACCAACTGTGGTTTGTTATTGCTCACATAGCATTGTCTCACAGCCCAACTCTTTAAATTAGTGAGAACATTTATACCTCGCATTCTCTCAGGTTCTAGAGTGCTTCGAATGATAATATTACTCATTACCTGCACTCATGATGGGGATGAGGCAGTGGTTCAGGAATCCCACTATGTTGAAAAACTGTTTTGTTTTGCTTTTATTCCCCTGAACATCTTCTGGTACATGTTCTGGTGAAATGCTTTAATTTTCACAGAAGACTACTGGCTCAGCATTAGAAAAATTATCATCAACACTGAACATCTATTCTCCAAGTACTTGACAGAATATATGACCTTTATAACCTTGAGTGTTCCATTGCTCAGTCCTTGTTAAAATTCAGTTTTAAGAAATAATAATCCGGGGTGCCTGGGTGGCTCAGTCGTTAAGTGTCTAACTTCGGCTCAGGTCATGATCCCAGAGTTCTGGGATTGAGCCCCACATCGGGCTCCCTGCTCAGTGGGAAGCCTGCTTCTCCCTCTCTCACTCCCCCCTGCTTGTGTCCCCTCTCTTGCTGTGTCTCTCTGTCAAATAAATAAATAAAATCTTAAAAGAAAGAAAGAAAGAATGAATTCTTCTTGAATGAATCTTCAGGGCCTGCCCAGAAGATATGAAGATAGCATGTAAATGGCCAGAATAGTCTGGGCACGTAGTGAGAGCCCAAGCAAGGCAAACTTTTTGTTATTCCTCTAGGTGGTCTAAATTTTATCACAAGATAAAGCCAGACCCTCTGTGATCTGCATACCTGGACTGCAGTGTTCTGGCTTCCTAACCAGAGGCTTCCACTGTCCTGGGCATTACATTCCTCCTGGCCTCTTTGAAAAATGGCTCAAGAACTGGCCTGCTGAAATTTACAAATGAATTGACAAAGGCAGGTGCATTTTCTGAGCATCCACAGGATAAATTTCACTGAGGCTTCAAGACCAGGAGCAATTCTATTCCTCCTGAGAATTTAGGTTTTTAATATAAAGATTTTAATATTTTAAGAACAGTTTTAGGTTTGGGGTACCTAGGTGGCACAGTCGGTTAAGTCTCCAACTCTTGGTTTCACCTCAGATCATGATCATAGGGTCCCGAGACTGAGCCCCATGTTGGGCTCCACACTCAGAGCACAGTCTGCTTGAGACTCTTTCTCTGTCCTTCCCTGCCGTGCGCTCTCTCTCTTTCAAAATAAATAAATCTTAAAAAAAAAAAAAAACAGCATTAGGTTCTTTGCAAAATTGAGAGGAAGTTACAGATTTCCCGCACAACCCTGCCCCCCATACATGCACAGGCTCCCCAACAATACCAAATCCCCTACCAGAGTGGTACATTGATTACAATCAGTGAACCTACACTGACTGACACATCATAATCACCCAAAGTCCATAGCTTACACTGAGGTTCATTCCTGGTGTTGTATATTCTACGGATTTGGACAAATGACATGTATCCATCATTATACTATCATACAAGGTATTTTTTCATAGAAAGCTTTTTTATTGCCCTAAATCCTCTGCTCTTTAAGAGCTAAAACCCTTCCAATTTTCCTAGCTCCTTGCAATCACTGATCTTTTGATTATCTCCACAGTTTTGCCTTTTCCAGAATGTGATACAGTTGGAATCACAGAGTTTTCTGTAATATTTTCAGATTTAGATTGTTTTTTATCTGATGCCTACCATGAACTGCTGCTAGGAAGTTCAGCATTAATCAGTGACCCATTGTTGGTAACCACGCAGAACCTTACAGGTGCACTGATTTTACTAAAGTAGCCTCTTATTTTGCCTAATTTTTCTTACCTCCTCTTTCTCATCCCAGATTCCCTCAGTTGTTATTTTTTTTTATCTTATCACAGTGTATTTAAAAAACAAACAAACAAACAAAAAGCAAAAACCTTTGAAGATGTGGGAGGAAAGTAAACAAGATAAGCTGGCCTAGGAATACATTTAAATAACTCTTTTATAGATTTACTGCCCTAGTTTTTTCTTTAGTTAAAAGCACATAATAGCAAGAGTTCCTCCAGTCTTGGTCCCATCATTGTTTAGCTGTGTAATTTTAGAGAAGTCACTTTATCCTGAAAGCCTTTCTGTATATCTGTAGAGTGAAGAAGTGGAAATACATGGCTCCTTTATTATTTTTTTTAAGGATTTTATTTCNGTCACTTTATCCTGAAAGCCTTTCTGTATATCTGTAGAGTGAAGAAGTGGAAATACATGGCTTCTTTATTATTTTTTTTAAGGATTTTATTTCTTTATTTGACAGAGAGAGCGAGATTACAAGTAGGCAGAGAGGCAGGCAGAGAGAGAGGAGGAAGCAGGCTCCCTGCTGAGCAGAGAGCCTGATGCAGGGCTTGATCCCAGGAACCTGAGACCACGACCCGAGCCGAAGGCAGAGGCTTTAACCCACTGAGTGACCCAGGCGCCCCGGAAATATATGGCTTCTAAAGTCCTGTTTAGTCTGGCAATGTTGGATGCATAAAGGAGTTCACATTCTTTGAGCACTCATGATCAACCTGCAAAAGTACTACATGATGGATGGACGCCATCTGTGAGCCCGCGCTCTGTGATTATACCATGGAGTACAACATCATAACTAAATACCTGCCAGCTAACTGCCTTAAGTCAACTTGATACCTTCCCTCACAGAGTTTAGAATCTAAGGGATTACCATGAAATTCAATCTCAATGTCCCAAAGACTAGGCAGGTAGTAAGCATTTGTCAAGTAAATAAATGGAGGATGAATCAATCAATCAATACATTCTTGAATGGCTTCTCAAATTTTGATTTTTTTCCTTTTAGATACATTTTATTTCATTTATTAAAACAGTATCTATATATGTAAAGACTGCTACATGCAGACAAGAGTTATTATTTATTCAATACATAATTCTTGATGTGCATATGGATTTCCAGCCCTCTTGCTATAACTTTGTAGTGTATCCCCTTCTCAATCCCCAATCCCAGAAGTAGGTAAATACTTCCAAAGATTTATGATGATACTTTGGAAAGAAATTTATTTCCAGTTATTTTTCCTAATTAGCACCTAAACATCTATTTATTTGTTATTATAATTAAAATTAAGTTGCTATGGAAATGTTACAGTGTAAAAAAAACCTGTTATTTTTACTGATAGATTTTTGATAAATCATTCTTTTTTGTTTCTGAGAGAATGCTTCAGATTCTTTATTATATCTTCTAAGGGGTCCATAGCTCAATACAAAAAGATACAGATGACTGATTCAGATATGTGTTTTGTTTTTGTTTTAAAGATTTTATTTATTTGAGAGAGAGAGAGAGAACAAGCAGGGGGAGGGGCAGAGAGAGAGGGAGAAGCAGGCTCCCCGCAGAGCATGGAGCCTGACATGGGGCCACATCCCAGGACCCTGGGATCATGACCTGAGCCAAAGGCAGACACTTAACTGACTGAGCAACCCAGGTGCCTCTCAGAGACAGATTTGTAACTCAACTCTAGCATCTGAACAGGACTTCCTGGCATTCGTTTTAGAAGCTACCCTCATCCTTTGCTTCATTTTTTTCTTTTAACTCTTGTAATGCTCATATTCCAGGAACTTTTTGCATGGACTCACAAGATCTTTTCCTACAGAAGTTAAGAGTACTTGCTACTTTTTTCCCCTTTTAATTCTCCTGATGGAACATACACTTTGATGTTCACGTTCAAGCTTCATCTGGGGTGGGAGTCAAAACAAATAAGATGAGGTCAAGTGGGTGATCTTTAGCATCAAAACAGTAAGTGGAAATGAAACCGTGCAGTTGTGATATGGACGTCTCATCTGAAAACCTGGACCTCAGAGACAAAAATCTTTTGGGAAGGAGGAGATTTACACTCTCTGCTAATTGTGATACAAACGTGTTTCCTGATATAAATGCAACTAAGTCAAATTCTGGCTTAACTACAATGAAAACTGCTCTAGAAACAGAAGCTTCATTTTTTAAAATTTACTACACACACTTACATGAGATTCCATTTATTACTTTACTCCCTGAGTCACAGATCATGCTTTTGGGAGGACCTCTTCTAAGTTACAGTTGAAACATTATTTCAGACTATTGCAAAGTTACCGAAAGGTCCCATCTTAAAGGAGACCAATGAAAAAATACCAAGTAAACACAATTTGGCTTTCTTTGGGAAAAAAATGACCAATATTTTCTGTTTTATTAAGATTGTCATTATTAGCATTATTGTATATGGCTCTTGTTTTAGGCAGCTTCAAGATATTTTTAGAAAGAGGTTAATATAAATATATTTAGCAAATGAAATGATGCATTGGGAATGGAGCTTGCCTCCAACTTCCCTGCATGGGAAATTTGTTAAAATTGATCAAAAGTAATAAGGTTTGTTTCTTTTTAAAGTAATAAGGTTTCAAGTAATTGTCAATGATGGCTTTACTATCTTAGATACAAGATCAGATGTAATTATCTATTGTATTTAGAAGGGAAACCTCGCTGCATACCATATTCCCTAATTAACTACTGGCTTGGTGAAGCCAAATAACTTAATTCTTGAGGGTATGCATTCCCCTTTCACTTGAAAAGAGCTGTAAAACATGATGCGTAGAATTAAAAAAATTCATGAAAATGACAACACAACTGTTCAAAATCTTTGTGATGCAATAAAAGCAGTCCTGAGAGGAAAGTATATAGCAATACAAGCCTTTCTCAAGAAACAAGAAAGGTCTCAAGTACACAACCTAACCCCACACCTAAAGGAACTGGAGAAAGAACAACAAATAAAGCCTAAGCCTAGCAGGAGAAGAGAAATAATAAAGATCAGAGCAGAAACAGAAACCAAAAGAACAGTAGAACAGATCAATGAAACTAGGAGCTGGTTCTCTGAAAGAATTAATAAGACTGATAAATCCCTGGCCAGACTTATCAAAAGGAAAAGAGAAAGGGGCCAAATTAATAAAATCATGAATGAAAGAGGAGAGACCACAACCAACACCAAAGAAATACAAACAATTTTAAGAACATATTATGAGCAACTATACACCAGCATATTTGACAATCTGGAAGAAATGGATGCATTCCTAGAGATGTATAAACTATCAAAACTGAACCAGGAAGAAATTGAAAACCTGAACAGACCTATAACCAGTAAGGAAATTGAAGCAGTAATCAAAAATTTCCCAACAGACAAGAGCCTAGGGCCAGATGGCTTCCCAGGGAATTCTACCAAACATTTAAAGAAGAATTTATACCTATTCTCATGAAACTGTTCCAAAAAATAGAAATGGAAGGAAAACTTCCAAACTCATTTTGTGAGGCCAGCATTACCTTGATCCCAAAACCAGACAAAGACCCCATCAAAAAGGAGAATTATAGACCAATATCCCTCATGAACATGGATGCAAAAATTCTCACCAAAATACTAGCCAATAGGTTCCAACAGTACATTAAAAGGATTATTCACCACAACCAAATGGGATTTATTCCTGTGCTGCAAGGTTGGTTCAACGTCTGCAAATCAATCAATGGGATACAATACACTAATAAAAGAAAGAACAAGAAACATGATACTCTCAGTAGATGCAGAAAAAGCATTTGACAAAGTACAGCATCCTTTCTTGAACAAAACTCTTCACAGTGTAGGGATAGAGGGTACATACACCTCGATATCATAAAAAACATCTTTAAAAAACACAGAGAGAATATCATTCTCAATGGCGAAAAACTGAGAGCTTTTCCCCTAAGGTCAGGAATATGGCAGGGATGTCCACTATCACCACTGCTATTCAGCATAGTACTAGAAGTCCTTGCCTCAGCAATCAGAGAACAAAAAGAAATAAAATGCATCTGAAGAAAGACCTCACTCTGAGACAGGAATCCACAAAGTCCTTGAGAACACAGGTAGCAACCTCTTCGACCTCAACTGCAGCAATTTCTTCCTAGGAACATCACCAAAGGCAAGGGAAGCAAGGGCAAAAATGAACTATTGGGATTTCATCAAGATCAAAAGCTTTTGCACAGCAAAGGAACAGTCAACAAAACCAAAAGACAACTGACAGAATGGGAGAAGATATTTGGAAATGACATATCAGATAAAGGGCTAGAATCCAAATTCTATAAAAAAATTTCTCAATCTCAACACCCAAAGAACAAATAATCCAATAAGAAATGGGCAGAAGATGTGAACATTTTGGCAAAGAAGACATCCAAACGGCCAAAAGACATATGAAAAAGATCTCCTCAAAAACTTGAAAATAGAGCTACCCTATGATCTACCAATCACACTACTGGGTATTTATCCTAAAGATACAGATGTAGTGATCCAAAGGGACACTTGNCTCCTCAAAAACTTGAAAATAGAGCTACCCTATGATCTACCAATCACACTACTGGGTATTTACCCTAAAGATACAGATGTAGTGATCCAAAGGGACACCTGCACCCCAATGTTTATAGCAGCAATGTCCACAATAGCCAAACTATGGAAAGAGCCTAAATGTCCATCAACAGATGAATGGATATAGAAGATGTGGTATATATATACAAAGGAATATCATGCAGCCATCAAAAAGAGAAAACAAAATCTTGCCATTTGCAACGATGTGGATGCAACTAGAGGGTATTATGCTAAGCAAAATAAGTCAATCAGAGAAAGACAATCATCATATGCTCTCACTGATATGAGGAATTTGAGAAACAAGACAGAGGATCATAGGGGAAGGGAGGGAAAAATGAAACAAGATGAAACCAGAGAGGGAGACAAACCATAAGAGACTCTTAATCTCAGGAAACTGAGGGTTGCTGGAGGGGAGGGGAGTGGGAGGGATGGGGTGGCTGGGTGATAGACACTAGGGAGCATATGTGCTATGGTGAGTGTTGTGAATTGTGTAAGACTGGGAATAACAGACCTGTACCCCTGAAACAAATAATACACTACATGTTAATAAAAAAATAAAAAACACGATGCATAGAGCTAGTTTGTGTGGCATATCCCAACCAGATGCTTTAAGAAAAAAATAATTTGTGGGTAGAATTGGTATTTATTTATTTGAATAATAATGCCAAGCTCCCTAGATTAATAATATAAAAATTATGTTTATATTTCTGGATACAAACCTGTCAAATTAAATAATGATAAATTTTTGGCTAGCATGCTGTTACTATCCTATACTGTGTCCTTAGCAGACATTACTAATCAATCTTGTCATTCTTTCTTGTGAGTTGGGATTTAGATGAAGACCATTTGAACTGCTGTTTCAACAGACTGTACTATAAGAGGAGACTTATCTGCCTTCCATTTTGAAGCAGGCAGAATACATAAGAAGATGCATGAAATGTTGACTGTAAAGAGGTATATCACAACACTGCCTGGGTTCTAAATGAAGAGTAAAACCAGGTTTTTTGTACCCTAAATTCAGAAAAAAAGAATGGAGGATCTTTGGGTTATGTTGTCTTTCCTGCTCCATTATTTTATGAGAAAATGGGCCTTCTGTTCTTTTGGAGGTTCGTGATTGGGGATGGGAATTGTTAAGGGGATGCCAAGCAAGTGGGGCTCCAATGTCCTAACTTTGTTTCAACCACTGTATAAATGTATACAATAAAAGTATTTCACAGAAGCTATTTTTTTTCCCTAAGAAAAAATGCTAATGATGGTGTAGCACAAAATCCAGAAGCACTGGAAGCTTCCCCGGTGATTAAATCTCAAAAAGTGCTATGGGACTATTGGCTTTCCATATGGAAAAAAGTAAAATTCCTCTTCTAATTTATCCCCATATGAAAAGCCAACAGACCCAAACCACTTACTGAACAGTCTACCCTTCTCCACTGATGTCTCGTGACCTATTTTTTTTTATTGACCAGGGCCTTCGATAGGTCTATTTTTGGGGGATGCCTACCCTATTCTAGTATCTTTTTTTGTCTATCCCTGTGACAATACATGCTATCTTTATGACCGCAACTTTATAAGTCTAGCTATTCATTCATGACAAATTTGCTTAACATTTGTCTCTTTCTAGAATTATCTTGCCTATTCTTGGGCTTTTGTTCTTCTATACAGAGTTTAGAATCAATTTTTCAAGTTCTGTGAATGATTTTGTTAGTATTTTGATCAGATTTCCTTTGAATTTACAAATCAGAAGAGAATTTACATTTTTATAATGTTGAGACTTTTTGTGCATGAACATTACAGATCTGGCCATTCATCAGATCTAATCTTATATCTTCCAACAATTTCTGCTTGTTGAAAATCTCAAAGGTTAAGATGATCTTACTAGAGGTAAGTTACTCGCTTAATTATACTCTGAGCCATTCTAGTGAGACTGGAACACAACTTGGTAATTTTCAGTCCCATTCCATGCTGCTCCCACATGGGCTTGCTTCCCCTCACTGTCTCTGTCTGCCTTGGTCCTTGCCTCCCTAGTGGGTTTAAGTTCCCATTGTCCACAGTGTTAGCTTGCTTGAAGGCACCTTTTTGCCTTCCCTTCTGTGACTCACTTCCTCACTCTGTTACTCATGTTTCCTGCAATTGCCTCCTAATAATCCACATGTACTTGCATCCTTGCCTCAGGGTCTGCTTCTGGGGAATCCTTGACAAGTATTAAGTAGATTTCCATGCCAAATGTAATAATATCTAATTCTCAGAACCTAAAAGAAAAACAAACAAACAAAAAACACCCAAAAAACAAACCAAAAGACACCCAAATCCCCCCAAAACTCCACCACGTTACCCTCCTGGTAGGGTCATTTAGGGGAAGAGCATGAACTTTGGGGCCTGATAGCTGCTTGAATTTCAGTTCCCTGACTTTTTTACTGTATGGCCTCAATAAACCTGTCTTCCAGCTAGCTACATGAAAATAGTATCTTAGGCCTCAAAATATTGTTCTGATTGTTAAGAGACAGATTAAATCTTAACATTCATTCAACAAATATTTATTTCTCTAGGCATAACTTAGGCAAGGAGAATAGTTAAGTAGTAAATGGCGCAGACTGTGTGTACAGTTAATGGACACTATGGATACTGCTGTACCCTGACAAGTGAGTAGCAAAAGAAATCTTGAACTGGTGACAGAGATATTTGATGGTAGGGGCCTGAATCTTTCGTAGGTGTTATACACCAGGGCTACTCATGCTCTGCATCATGGGGTGGGCCACTGAAGGCAGACAGACTGAGGTTCAAATACCCAGTGTATTAGCTGAATGCCCTTATAAACTTTCCTGGGTCTCTCTGTGATGGCGATCATGATGCATACCAAACCTTAAAAACTGTGATGCAGAATCAGTAGATAACAGACATGAAGGTTAGGCCCTTGGCAACAGTATGTTTCTTAATCTCTCTTTCTGAAGATCTCCTGATTGCTGCCTATGGAGTACATGGCATCACTTTCTTCTGACAGAACATGTCACATCCAAAGGCACTCCCACAAGCCCAATCACTGGACACTGTTCTGTCCAACTCTCCAGAATTAACAGCAATTAAAGCAAAATATTGCTTTTTGTACCTTTATTATAGGCAAGAAACAGGACCCTGCCAACCATCATCTATAGAATTTTCTAGAATGTAGCTTGAGACAAAACATACTGAGCCCAAGTTAGAAGGCAGGGAGGAATATAAAGACTCTATTCGGTCTTAGCGAGCAACCTTAAGAACAGGACAACTAAGAGTAGTAAAAAGAAGGATGCCTGGGTGGCTCAGTTGGTTAAGCATCTGCCTTGGGCTCAGGGTCCTGGGATCAAGCCCGGCATCAGGCTCCCTGCTGGGTGGGAAGCCTGCTTCTCCCTGTCCCATTCCCCTTGTGTTCTCTCTCTCTCTCTCTCTCTCTCTTTATCTCTTGCTGTGTCTCTCTATGTCAAATGATTAAATAAAATCTTAAAAAAAAAAGAGTGGTAAAAAAAGCCTGGGTTTTGGAGTCCCATGGATTTTTTTTAAAGATTTTACTTATTTATTTGACACAGAGAGAGAGATCAGATCACAAGTAGGCAGAAAGGCAGGCAGAGAGAGAGGAGGAAGCAGGCTCCCCGCTGAGCAGAGAGCCCGATGTGGGCCTTGATCCCAGGACCCTGAGATCATGACCTGAGCCAAAGGCAGAGGCTTTAACCCACTGAGCTACCCAGGCACCCGAGTCCCATGGATTTAATTTTAATTCTAGTTCTGCCATTTTCTAGTTACATGCGACTTTGGGTAGACTGCTTCATATCTGACCTTCAGTTTCTTCAGGGAAATGCTGACACAATCCCACTTTGCATGATTAACAGGATTAAGTCAGGTAATTAGGGAAAAAAATCCATGTGTATAAAATGCCTAGTTGGTGCCTGACACATAATGAAAGCTCAATAAGAGTAAGTGGTAACCACTGTGGTGTATAACTCTGATATACTTACTTTAGTATTTTCTTACCCAAGGCTGCTGGTCTACTACATGAAATATTTGTGGCAAACCTGTGTCTTACTTCCAATACCTGCCGTGCTGGACTTTGACAAGTTTAATTTTCAGATGACCTGCATTTTTGTGTCTCATACATAAAACCCCTAAATGTCCTTTCCTATGGCAAATTCAAACTTGCACCTCAGTTTGTCAAAGAGACATGCGACATTTTCTTCATGTAGTACTGTTTGCCAAGTTCCAGCAGCAATGCTATCGTAGTCTGCAAAGCAACATTTGTCAGTTGTCTGAGCGGTTTATTGTATTTTCTCTTGTTCTTTATAAACATGAATGAAAAATGGGAAAATGATAGATACGATTTTAGCGATAAGCATAGATTTAGGAAGGAAACCATTCTACATGCTGAAAGCAGCAGAACTTTAATTTGGGTTTAATGTTCTATTGACTTAAGCTGATTAACGGTACGTTCTAAGGTAAAGAAAATTAAACAAAACTCTAGGATGAGTAACTGATGCTTGAAGCTTGTACTGAAAAAGCAAGACAGAGGCAGAGATTTAAAATATCCTTTAAGTTCTCTGAATGGAAACTTCCTTATAAAGTGCATGGCTATCCCTTAACATTCATGTATTAGACATTAGTGTAATTTTTAGTGATGGACTGTAGATAACAATAGGAAACTGCCTACATTTCTAAAAAGTCTAATTGAAAATGGGAGGCTTTTTTGTTTCCTTATGAAATTGTAACAACTCACACGGCAACACTGATCATGTCGGCTAAACCAAAGTTCTGATTGGCAATTTCCCATTTTGATTCATGAAAATGACAACATTTATTATTAATTAACTGTTTGGTAGGCTAAGTTCTTCAAAGCACGAGCTCTACTAGGGTATAAATACAAAGGGGGCTTGTAAAGAAAATACTAGGAAAAGGATGGAAATCAAATGGGTCCAACAAACAGCTGTGCATTTTGTGACTTGAGCTACAGAGATGGGTCAGCGTCTGACAGATGTTATTATGTCTCTGTAGGGACTTGATCTCACTGAGATTGGTTTCTTGGAGAGAGAACAAAGAGTTTCAGTTCAGTTCTCAATGAAGCCTCTGCCCATGATGCTCTGAATGCAGCAGGTTTGCTCCAAACACACAAATTATGAAGCAAACCCCTATCTAGGCAGGCAGTCTATATCCCAAGTTGTATTTCCAGTGCAGATCACCTTGCAATCACCAGTAGCTTTTTCCCTCATCTGATTAGAGGAGGTGGTGGCAGTGCGGAATATAGAGAAGGAGCAACATTGGTTATAGATGCCTCTTTTTGGCCAAGTAATATATTCTTCTGCAAAAAGATGCTAACTTGACAGGCAGGACCATTTTAACCTGATTCTGGGGAGTAGACCCATCTGCTTTTTTCTCTCTGACCTTTTAGTAGGTTGATGCTGCCTGTCTTCTCTTTTAAAAAATTGCAACACAGCTTGCCTATTAAAAGAATCCATAAAACATGACTTAGTGGTGTAGCAAAACTATAGAAACCAATTACTAGCACAGCGCCTGCAGGCTAGTGTTGAAATTTCAGAGTAAGAGTAGGGTCCCCCAGTTTCCTAAGAGCATTGCTTTTCTCTTGATAGTGTCCCCTAGCCCTCACTTCTATTGTCTTCATTTTAACAACATAATTAAAAGGAACTTGAATGTGTTTGTTCTCTTTTAAAACATTGTAAGTAAAATTCTCTCTTGTATACAGATAAATCAGTATTACTTTAAGTGTTTGGTATCATCCTTAAAATGTCACTGACAAAATTTAAGAACCACAATGGAGTCACAGGACATGTGGGATTTGGATTTTAAAGTTGAAATGTAAAAGCTGCTAACTGTCAAAGTTACCAGTGAAAATTCATGAAGTCACCCATAAACTCCCTGTGGGACCATCTTTCAATGAATCCATTGTGGAAGGAAACACCACTGTTGGGCACCAGGTCAAGTCGTTATCTTGTATTAAGATGCCATGATGTTAAAAAAAAAAAAAAGCATCTTGTAATACTAGAATCACTCTCCACTTGGTGGAACCTTTACTCTCAAAGACTTGTGCCTGGCAAAGGACCACTGAATTTCCTGGAGGCTACGCAACATTTCTCACTCAATTCAATTCTTGATCTTTTTCTTTGTGATGAATATTATAAATATTGCAGATTACAAAAAAATTTGCATATTGCAAAAAAAGGACCATCGAATATTATAATTCAAAATACAAATAATGCCATTTGGAACTCTACCCAGCAAATTTCAAGAGGCTACAGACAAGTAAACAATCAGCATTTGGTAATTCAAATATTCATATTATTAAAGCCTTTTTAAAAAACATAATGAAATTAGAAAAACTGTAATTCTATGACTAAGGAAGTATATTAAAATTTTAATGGAACAAAAAGTTGGCTATTTGACTGATTCTTCTCTTTTTTTTAATATATTTTATTTATTTATTTGACACAGAGAGAGAGCGATCAGATCATAAGTAGGCAGAGAGGCAGGCAGAGAGAGAGGAGGAAGCAGGCTCCCTGCCGAGCAGAGAGCCCGATGTGGGCCTCAATCCCAGGACCCTGAGATCATGACCTGAGCCAAAGGCAGAGGCTTTAACCCACTGAGCCACCCAGGCGCCCAACTGATTCTTCTCTAAATAAAAATCCTTTCCCAAAGCAAAGTTGCAGCTTAAATGGTCTCTCTTAAATGGTCTCTCATACTGAGGAATAAGTTGGGACAAGCTTTGGAGGACCAAGGTGGGAAGCTTCATCTCTTTACTAGCCCTCCCCTTACCCCAGTAATCATGTTACAATCACAGATATAACCATTCTGCTAAGGTCCTCTAGATCCAGCGATGCTTAGCCCACTGCTGGCTGCATGTAATCTGCCTGCATTCATGAAATGACTCGGCATCCAACTTCAGGTATACAAATCTAAGAAACATTAAAGATGAGTGGTAACATCACACACACATCCAGCTTTCTCATGACCTAATACTGAGAAAGCCTCTCAGAGCTGAGTAATTCCATTTTGCCCTTAGGCAGCTGGGCTCTGAAGGCTGAGATTCAGGAATAACTGTGATACAGTAACTTCTGAATAACTGAGAGTGTTGATTCTGGGCAAGTAACTTTGGGTAATCACACAGGAAAGGAGCCTAAGAAGTACTGAAGAAGATACTAATTCAGGAAAAATGATTAAAGGTGGTTTCTCCTCCATTTGGGGCAAATGCTTCAGAAGAAGCTATTCCTTTAGAGTTATTCTGCCCTATCTTCACCTAGATGCCTCCAGTGGAATGTAAGATCCTAACACACAGGTATTGTCTGTCTTTATTCACATACCGTATCTTCGCTTAGCATACCTACCACATGGTCTAACAAACAGTACATGTTCGAGTAACATTTTAAAAATTAATGTGTTGAGATTCCTTAAAAAATTAAAAACAGAGCTACCCTATGACCCTGCAATTGCACTACTGGATATTTATCCCAAAGATAGAGATGTAGTGAAAAGAAGGGCCATATGTACCCCAATGTTCATAGCAGCAATGGCCACAATCCCCAAACTGTGGGAAGAGCCAAGATGCCCTTCAATAGACAAATGGATAAAGAATATGTGGTCCATATATACAATGGAATATTACACCTCCATCAGAAAGGATGAATACCCAACTTTTGTATTGACATGGATGGGACTGGAGGAGATTATGCTGAGTGAAATAAGTCAAGCAGAGAAAGTCAATTATCATATGGTTTCACTTACTTGTCGAGCATAAGGTATAACATGGAGGACATTAGGAGAAGGAATGGAAAAGTGAATTGGGGTAAATCAGAAGGGGAGATGAAGCATGAGAGACTGTGGACTCTGAGAAACAAACTGAGGGTTTTGGAAGGGGGGGATGGGTGAGCCTGGTGGTGGGTATTAAGGAGGGCACATGTTGCAATGGAGCACTGGGTGTAGTGCATAAACAATGAATCTTGGAACACTGAAAAAAGTTAAATAAAAAAAGAAAAATTAATATGTTGAGGCTTACAGGTTATGAGTAGAGAAGAAGAACCAGGCACAGAGAGAGTATTTTAAGTCACCACTCCCTTCTTGCCTCACTGCCAGATTCTATGTGTACCACTCAGAACTTCCCTCTAAGCAGCATCTCATGCCCTCTTCCTGCTTTTTTTTTTTTTAAGTTTTTTTTTTTTTTTTAATTTTTATTTATTCATTTGACACACAGAGAGAGATTACAAGTAGGCAGAGAGGCAGGCAGAGAGAGAGGAGAGAGGAGGAAGCAGGCTCCCTGCTGAGCAGAGAGCCTGATGTGGGCCTCGATCCCAGGACCCTGGGATCATGACCTGAGCCGAAGGCAGCGGCTTTAACCCACTGAGCCACCCAGGCGCCCCCTCTTCCTGCTTCTGATCCCTGATACTTCATAATGGTCTAGGGCTGAACTCTGAGGCTAATTGGCTTCTCTGCCATGGTACAATGAAGTTTCATTTAACTGGAAATATATTCAAAAGCACAGAATTAAAGAATATGATAATTATGTTTTAAATTTTAATATAAAACATTCTTCAAATACCGCTTAATGTAATTGGAGGTTGAAAGTGTAATTCCAGATTTAAGATGTATATATGTATGTACAATTCTAATAAATGCAGCCCTTTAAACATTTTTCCTGAGTTGGTTCTTATGGTGAGTAGGTGACTCATGACCATCCTAATCCCTTAACTATAATAATCAGTATATCTACCTGAGAGCTTCTTGAGCTGTATGTAGAGTTTTATGGAAGCTAGTCCCATTTCTGGCTTCCCTATAACACCATACCTTCTAATATTTGGCTTCAGATATGGATGTTGCCCCTATTTTGCCACTACTGTGGTCCTTCTCACAAGTATGAGATTTTCTTTCTTTCCTGTCTTTGAGTGGCTGAGTATCCAAATGGTGCATTAACTCATTATGTGATCCTTTCTGATTTGGACTTTCTTATTGGCACTTAGCCTCTTTGCTCAAGCTTTACTTCCTATTTGCCTCATTCGCATTGCCACAAAGTATCTGGCTAAGAATTGGCCTCATTTATTGGATATCTGGCATTCATGTCCTGTCCTAGCTCATGGACCTCACAGCTTTCAATCTCTATCTTATAGTCTTTCTAATCACTTAGATTCTGTAAGATGATTACATTAATCTGCACCCATCTATGCCGTCATGATAGCATTTGGGGAAAAAAAAATAAAATGGGCAAGGTTCAACTAGCCCCATCCACCAAATGTAGATTATGTCTAGCTCCGAAACTCCCAAAATGAGTTCATAATGATTATCAATTACATTAGCACTTTCCATCATTTGGCTTCTCTCATTCAACCTTATTTGTGAGATTTATTCATGTTACTGCATGTAGCTGTAGATCGTATATTCTCATTCCTGTATAGTATTTCACTGGGTAAATATACCACAATGCATTTCTGTTGGATTTATACATCAGGTTGGAATTGCTAAATTACAGGGTATGTATCTGTCCATCTTTGGAAGATAATGCCAATTTCCCACAATGGTTGTACCAAATGGCTCATGTCCCAGCAGTATATGAGAATACCAGCTGTTCTACTTCCTCACCAGCCCTCAGTTTTCTATTATAGCTATTTGCTGGATGTCAGCTTATTATCTTTTATTTTAGTAAAAGATATGCTGGATTATATGCTAGAAGTTCCTTGGAGGTACTTTAAATTGGTATCTATTTCTGATCTGGGTAGCTAGTTTTACAATGTCTTAAAATGTAGCATGGAGTCTCTCTCTCGGTCTCTCTCCTTTTAAAAGATAAGGTGCTTCATAAATCAGGAACAAAGTTACTTTAGTCATTAAAATTAAATTAATATGGAGACACAATAATGTGGTGACAGTTTTTGGAAAGTAACTCTAATAAATAGTTTTATTCTAAGCCATTTTCTAACTTTCAGACTTTAAGATTATACTGTACCAACAAATTGCTCTCTAACTTCTATAATGCCCATTATAGCTAAACTTAAAACAACCTCTCTGTGATCTTTGGTGTCTTGAAATCTGCTGTAATCCCACTGGAGGATAAAGATCACTCAATCTTACACCCATAATGATCTCTGGTTCTGTGTGTGAAATCATGAATATAAATAAGAGAATATAGTATATCCACTATCTTCATTAGCCTTTCATACCTACAAAAACATAATTAACCCCCATGTAAAAATTAGAATAAAAAAACTATGTAATCAATTATTAAACAGGATGCTCTAATTATAAGTGCTACAGCATTAGTATTCTCATTATAATGTATTGTAAATTTTTGTTTGCCACACTAGATACAAGTTCCATGAAGACGGACATACCCATATCCCTTATTACTGTATTCTTAGTGCTAATATAGTGCCTAATACATTACAGCACCTAATAACTATCCAGGAGATTAAATTGAAGGAATATAATACACCATTTAGAGTAAGTAACCAGGGAAAGGTGATTCAGATTTAGGTAGGCAGAAAGGAAAAGAGGGGCTTTTCCAGGCAGAGAACATACATCAGCTTTACACTAGTGTTTCTTTTTACTGCTATTATCCTTTGCACTTAAAAAAAATAATTATCTTAATTCATTCCCCCAGAAAACTATGGAAGTTTATGGGACTCAATTTAATTAAGTAAATCAAAGTAAAAAGTAAAAAGATCTAGCCTTTTTCACAAAAAAAATCAATAACTCTGTAGAAAACGAAACAGAAAAATGAAGAAATAAGTAGAGGGGTGAAGCTCTCCAGCTGAACTTTGGTCTGGAATCAGGATGATGAAGGACTAGAATCAGGGAGGACTACGAACTCAGTACCTATAGTTTACTGGGGTTTAAAAATGCTTGATGTCAAGTGGGAATCTGGAGCTAAGCTCACTTCATGAAACCAGGAGGTAATGTGGGAAAAAGATGTCAGAGGAGAAAGAAAAAGGTTGATCTCACCTGTTACGTGGGACAGCAGTTGTGGCCTAGGAGTCTGCAGAACACAGACTTGGCTTTATAAACAATAATTGAGCCAAATTTCACTAGCTTGGGGGCTTGGATATTGGCTATCTCCAGTATCACCATTGGGCAGGAACATAAACCGCTATTAAAGATTTATTTGTACTGGGGTTCCTGAGTGGGGGCTGAGTAGAGATAATATCAAAACTTTTAGACAAGGAGGAGTGAGGAATGTAGAATGGAGGAAGGGATAGAGAGGAAAATCTCAAAGAAAGCAAGATACGTGTAATATTTCCAAAGCACAAAGAAACCCAGTGCTACAGTGCTAGGTAAATATATAAATAATATAGGAAGGAAGGAAGGAAGGGAGGAAGGGAGGGAGGGAGGGAGGGAGGGAGGGATGGAGGGAGGAAGGAAGAAAAGATAGATTTATGGGCATTCTCAGAAGTGAACATAAATGAAAATATTTAAATAAAACACTTGTAGATTGTATATCAATATACTTTTTAAGACCACTACTGAGTAGAGTATGCCTGGAATGCAATGACAGTTGAACATCAGAACATCTATGAATATAATCTACCATGTGAATCAATTAAAAGAATAAAACCTACATTATCTCAACAGATGCAGGAAAATACTTGATAAATTTCAACACACCATCCTGATTTAATTTTGTTGTTGTTGTTGTAAACAGGAATAGGAAAGATATTTCCTAACCTAATAGAAATCATTTAACCAAAACATATAGCAAACATTTTTCTTAATAGTATAATTTCAAATACTTTCTTATTAAGGTCAGAGACAAGCCAAAGTCAAGGATGGCTCTCATCACCCTGGTATTCAACATAATTGGAAACCCACAAAAATAATATAAAGCAAACAAAAAAATTCAAAGACAGTAAAATTTAGAAAGAATGATAACCAACTTACTCTTATTCAAAGAGCATATGGTTGTCTTTGTAGAAAATCCTTGGATAATCTACAGAGGTATCATTAAAACCTTTGGGGAGTTTAGTAGGGTTGCTGGATTAAAAACCAAATATTAAAATAAAATAGAAAAAAGATCAATCACACAGCAATGAACTGTAATGAGTAACAGATATACCAAAAGATATATAGGTATTTTGTAGGAAAAACAAAATATTTTCAAGGTTCATAAAACATCAAATATTCTCCACAATGTATCATGCTCATGGATGGGAAACTATAGTATAACAATAAAGATGTTAACTTTCCTGATCAATCCATAAATACAATGCAACTGTAATAAAACTTCTAATAGAGATTTTTGTGGAAACTGAGAAACTGAACTCAAAATCACTTGAAAAGTAAAAGTCAAAAAGTAGCCTACATAATATTGAAGAAAAAGATGAAGGTTTATAAAACCTTGCCTGTCAGATACTAAGAGTTAACAGAAAGCTAGAGTATTTATGATCATATATCTCAGGTGCAAGGATAGACCAAAAGGCTACTGGACAGATTTGAATTTCCCAGAAACAGATCTAGACATATATGGAAACCAAATTTACGACAGAGATGGTATAATAATTCAATGGGGGAAAAATCAGGACTATTTATGACAGTACAACTAGTTTTCCATAGAGAAAAATATAAATTTGGATCCCTACCTCACACCATATAGAATATAAATTCCTTTTTTTAAAAGATTTCATGTATTTATTTGACACAGAGTGAGAAAGCGAGAGAGGGAATACAAGCAGGGTGACTGGGAAAGGGAGAAGCAGGCTTCCTGCTGAGTGGGGACCCTGATGTGGGGCCTGATCCCAGGACCCTGGGATCATGACCTGAGCTGAAGGCAGACGCGTAACGACTGAGCAACCCAAGCACCCTTATAATATAAATTCCTTATGAATCAAAAACATGAACTGGAAATCAAACCTTTATGACTTTAAAAAAATACAGAAGAATATGTTTACAATGTTAGAATAGGGAAGAAATAAACCCTAAGTGAAATGTTCAATAATTTAGATGCCATTAAAATAGAAGTATCTCCATAATAAAAATAGCACACATAAGTAAAAAGACAGGCCAATGTTTGGGAAAAGACATTTGCATATAACCACAAAACTTTACTATCAGAATAGATAAATAACTTCTACAAATCCATAAAAACAGATGAGCAACTAGTTTAAGAATAATAAAGTATGTGGATAGGCAATTCACAAAAGAGGAAAACTGAATGACCAAGAAACACATGAAAAAATGTTTAGCTTCACTAGAAACTAGGGAACTGAAAATGAGAAAAATTAGACACCATTTTATACCCATCAGTTTGGAAAAATTTGAAGTTTGAAAACAACATGTTGGCAAAGATTTGGGAAGCAGGAACTCACAGGAACTGCTCAGACCAATGCAAGCCAATCAACCACTAGGAGAGCAACTTGGCATTATCTAGCAATGTTTATGAGGTACACACCTTATAACACAACAATTTCACATCTAGGTACCCTTGAGAAAAATCTACCTAGATGCATAAGGGCTACCAGAATAATCACTGAAGCACTTTCTTGAATAGCAAAAATTGGCAACAACCTAATTGTTCAACAGTAGGAAAATGAATTAATAAATAGTATTATATTTATACAATGCAACATTATCTAGAATTTGAGCAACTAATCAGAGCCATGTGTCCACTTGGATAAATCTCAAAAACATACTGTTGACTGGAAAAAATGTGCAGAATGGCACATGATTTATGAAAACTTAAAAGACTGTGGATATCAATAAACTCATCAATAAATAAAATGTGGATAAACACAGGACTGTGTTTTTCTCCAGAGAATGACAGAGCAGAATAGGATCAAGAAAAGGGGCATATGAAAATGTAATGATATTTGTAACAATTTTTTTAAATCCATAAAAACCTAGGCCAAATACTAGAAAATGTTAAAATTAATTAAATGTAAGTGGTAGCATACGGGGATTCCTTACAGTCAATTCCTGTTTATTTGAAGTAACACTTCCTTTTTAATGAAGGAATCTATGAATATTGCACTCAATGCCAATCATGAGTGTCTGTTCACTGCTTTATACCGTGGGTGCTATCCTTGCCCATATTCCTTATCTTACCCTGCACCTTCTCACAACCCTGCTGGAGCCATAGCTAATGGAACTAGAGATGTTTTCAACTAACAAATCCCATTTATGCTGGCCAGTGGCTTCCTGAAGAACAAAGAGCTGAACCACACAGGTTTCTTTCCTTGATGTTTGGAATTGATGTGTATTCCCCAAGTGAGAAGCAGAGCTAAAATGTCCTCTCTTTGATGTCTGTGCCAGCCATTTTGAGCCATATGCAATCTGAGGAGTAAGATGAAGCCGGTCTAAAGAAGTAGGCAATACCAAGGAGAGAAACCTCGGTTCTTGATAGCTCTTCATTTTTTTAATGGAGTTCTCCAATTCAAGTCAGTGTAAAGTCCAATTAAACTTTGTTTTCTGTTTGTGGATTTCATTAAATACCTATATTTCTACAATTATCTCCTCCTTACTCCCTTTTAACTTGGGCTTCTGATTTTGTAGTCTAAAAAGTTGTTTAGAAAAGATAAATAATAGAATCTTTAGTCAATAATCAATACTAAAGGTGAAAACATATTTTAATGGTGAGGGAGGTAGAAAGTGGCTTCTGAATATTAGAAGATAGTTTCTGATCTTTCATAAAACTAAAATAGATTTCTAAAAAAAGAATAACATCACTTGGGGAAAATTTTACTTGTCAATATTTACAGCTATACCTCACCACTTCTGCCCATTTGCTACTCCCCACTGCTGTCTAAAGAGAAAGGGCTAGTATTGATTTAGAAATGGCTTGTGCCAGTTTGCAAGTGGCAGTTGTTAGACTTTCAGGAATTTGTCAGCTATTTGCTAATGGCCATTCTTAAAAAAAACTGAATTATAAAAACTTTTAATAAGGGGCTCCTGGGTGGCTCAGTGGGTTAAGCCTCTGTCTTTGGCTCAGGTCATGATCCCAGGGTCCTGGGATCGAGCCCCGCTTCGGGCTCCCTGCTCGGCAAGGAGCCTGCTTCCTCCTCTCTCTCTGCCTGCCTCTCCGCCTACTTGTGATCTCTCTCTCTCTCTCTCTCTCTCTCTCTCTCTCTCTCTCTGTGTCAAATAAATGAATAAAATCTAAAAAAATATAAAAACTTATAATAAAATACTTATACTAAAAACAAAGGAAATACATCAAACTTCTGCACAGCAAAAGAAACCATCGACAAAATGAAAAGGCAACCTACTTGCTCCAAATCACATAGGTAGCAAAATCTAGTAAGATTAGAATACAGGCAATCTAGCCCTGAAGATCATACTGTTAGTGAACTATCTAATGCTGTAACATTGACCAACATTAGCAAGGTAGTATAAAATTCATCTTATTCTTGGTTTCCAAAGGGCACTGATACCAGTTTAAAGATAGCTCTATGTCAGGATGTTGGAAAGCTGCCTGTATCACATTTTGTTGAGTGATTTCATAAAAGCATTTATTGAGCATCTGGTTGTTTAACAGAATGTCACAGACGTTTCAGGAGAGACGAAGATGACAATGAATAAAACATGATTCCATTGTAAAAAGCTTAAAACCCAGATAGTCACTATTTTTATCAGTCTTTTCAATGAAGTCAAGAGGCAAATCAAATATGTCCCAAAACTGAAACAGTTAGGTTTAAACTAATTCAAATTCAAAAAACTCCTAACAGTTTCCACTAGCATTCTGAACTAATAAGTGTCACAGGACACAGGAATAAATGTATAGGTTTGTGCAGTATTCAAAACCAAGTGCATAAATACAGGACTGGAAAAAAATCTGTTTTTATAGCAGCTTTTATATAGCGCATCTAGAGGTTTTAGGATTAATCTCAGGACTAAAGTGCTATTAACATTTGTGATGTACTCATAGGTATAGTATTAGAAATAACACCTCCAGGGGTGCCTGGGTGGCTTAGTGGGTTAAAGCCTCTGCCTTCGGCTCAGGTCATGATCTCAGGGTCCTGGGATGAAGGCCCCCATTGGGTTCTCTGCTCAGCAGGGAGCCTGCTTCCTCTTCTCTCTCTCTGCCTGCCTCTCAGCCTACTTGTGATCTCTCTCTCTGTCAAATAAATAAATAAATAAAATCTTAAAAAAAAAAGAAGTAACACATCAAGAACACGAACTTTTTTTTTTTTCTTTTTACTTAATGCTCTGTGATGGCCAGCCACCTCGGCAAACAAAAAAAATTTTTTTTTTTAAAGTTCAGACTGTAACATTTTAAGACGAACATTGAAAAATGTGACTGGGGCAAATGGAAAGGGTAACTAAACCAAGTCATATGAAGGATGGCTGAAGCAACAGGGGATGTTTAGCCTGGACAAGGAAGGCTCAAAGAGTATATGGGATCAGATTCCAAAATATTTGGAGGGTTGTCATGTGGAAGAAGGAGTCAACTTCTGAGCTGCTCCAGAAGGCAAAACTATCAAGAACCACCTGAAGGTTACCTCAGGTTAGTAAAAGAAAGTTCAAAATGTTGAGCTATTAAAAATGAGTTGGCCTTCCATGGGCTAGGGAGTGGGGTCCTAAAGAAGACATTGTGAGGAGGATGGCTTGGGATGGGCTGTTGAACTGCATCCTGCTGAACCATCTTCCAAAATGAAAATCCTGTGATTTATAATGGCACAGCACAAACAATTCCCTCAAGTTTTAGAATACGTACACTGGAGGACCATCTTTTCCCCAAATACGTGAAAACTACAATTAACGTATGAGTAGCAATTATCTTTATATTGCTCCTAGAAGCAAAAGAAGTGGTGACATTTGGGTCATGAAAAGAGAGGAAATAGATGGCCTGTGCAATTGCCTCTGTGCAGAGAAAGCCTGGGAACTAGGGTCATAAGCCCAGGGAATGTGCTCAAGGGAGAACAGTGGGCTGTTTTGATACAAAGAAGTGAGCAGAGAAGGAATACACGGTTTACGCTGGATGCAGCTTTAAATCCTTCAGCACAGCGCCTTGCAGTCATAAAAAAGCAAACACAAGTCAGCAAAACCTTTCCAGAGGTGATGACTAGAAACAGAACATATCACTCTCATTTGGATAAAGGCTACATCCACGCACTATATCTCCAGTGTGGGCCACAGACCTTCCCCTGTGAAGAGTTTTTTTTTGTTTTTCAGCCTTGGGGAAGAAGAAGAAAATGCAACCAGAATGAGGGTGAAAATCCCAGCACATGGATCTTCAGGTAATTTACACAAACCAAGTTATTAATGCAATTGGCAAGTGGATGTCTACAGATGGGAGTATTTAAAGGGAATCCCACCAAGGACAGGAGAAGCCAAAGGGAACCAGTAGAAGGGACCAGGCTGGTTGAATACAGGGAAAAAAAAAAAAAAAGAATAAAGGAGGCTGAGACTGCTATCCTGACATAGCTCAGTAGAGTCACGAAGAGTTAGGGGAACAGACTTGTGTCCAGCCGACAAAAGCCCCAGATAAAATCCCAACCATACGATGCAATTTATCAAAAGTTTCTTCCCCACTAACCAAGCAGCTTCTACTAGTCTTGAGCATTCTTTCTGACTTATTTCATTAACATTTCCTTCTTTTTTCTGGAGTGGTCAGAGCCCCAGGGAATCTCTCTCTCTTTCTCTCTCTCTCTCTCTCCTCCCCCTCCCCCCCAACCAGTGGGGCGTTGAATGAGAGCCAGAGTGTTGTCTGTGTAAAGAGAAATTGCAAAACCACAAATTGCAGAAAATCGTTACTGCCAAAAATCGAAAGGAACACACAATATCACCATGCCTCTTAAAAAGCAATTGCGCATTTTACAGGCCTCTGGATAATTCAGGTTTGTTTGGCAACTTTCTCACCCATACCACCCAGAAGACAATTCTCTTCCACCAGAGGCAGTGGTCCCAAAGAATATTTGTAGTTAAAAAGAAACAAAAAATTTGGGTGCAAGTCCTTCCAGGGGCCTGTTTTGGCCCAATATGGTCCTATTTTATTCTATTATGTAGTACTGATTTCACAGCCCCAAGTGTGCCCGCTCCCCACCCCGAGAATCCCAGGGATTCCCACTGAGACAGAGAGGGCCTCTAGTAAAGATGGAACAAGAATCCCTTAAAGATACAAAGCACTTTTAGATGGCAAACTCCTTCTGAAATGTTACCTTATGTGATTATCACAACAACCCTTAACAGAGGCAGAAAAAAATGTTTTCCTTTTTCTTCTTCTAACTCATAATAAAGATACTTAGAAACTGAGGGGTTAACTAACGTTCTCAAAATCATACCACTTCAGAGGGAGTGATCTGGGACTCAGACATAAGCCTTCTGAGTTTTTCGTCCTGAGTTCCTCCCATCACCCACCCCCTTTCTCCATGGGGGCATATCTTCCTGACTTGGCTACAGCTCCCCTCCTTCAGCAGAGCTGGGATTTTATGTGGCCCATACACATTTCCAGGCCCTTGACTTGGAAAGCTTCCTGCCATTCACTACAGATCAAGCCTTGTCTGAATGCGTGCTGATTAGGTCGTTTTCCATTTGTATTGGTTGTATAACACAATCATCATTAGGGCATAATGCCAACTCCTGAGGGGCTGATGGAGTCTGGCTGCCAAAATGAACCAGAGTCACAACTGCCTGGTGATTTTAATGCGTTTCCATGACTCCGTGGGTCAGACCAACTTTCCACCAGTTGCTCAGAGATGATGTGGAGAGGTGTAGAGACCTGTTTTTGTCTGGATCATGCAAAACTTGGTGCAAGGTTACTTCTCAGAGTATTTACTAATAAAATAGGCCACCAAGCACTCCATATGTGCTTGAGGGAAAAAAATGTGAAAATAAAGTGATCACAAATTAACCTCTTAACGTGGAACAGCTAGCTGTTTCTGGACACCGCCCCCCCCCCATAAAAGGTGCTTTCAACCAACATTTTGATAAAGAGATCTGAAGGTAACAGTCACATATGTGTTTATAGTTGCATACTTGCAGTTAATGACTGAAAATGCTATCTTAAATTGCCTTTCATCCAATTTTCACCATGAACATAAATTGAGTATCTTTTAGTATTTAACATTAAATCATTTAAAACCAGTGACAAACCTAAATGGACAGATACCATGTGAGAAAGCTCTTGAATATGAATATGCAGGAAAGTAAACACAGACTGTTCTCCCAAATAATTTCTATGTTCAGCAGAAAGAACACAGTCAAAAGTTAACACTTGTACAAATAAAATACTTAGGACAGAACATGAAAAGGGAGACAGCTCATAAAATCTAACACAACTTTATAGGTAATAGCTGCTTAAAATATTCATAACACGCAGGTGTCTTGATAATGCAATAAAGACCAAAGCAATATAATCGAGAAATTGACATTTAAAAAAATTCCAGTGAATGCATATACTTTGACATAAAACCTAAAAGTTGCTTGTGCTGGTGTTTAAATATTTGGTGTATAGCAATGGGATCGATTTATACCAGAGAGCAAACAAAAGGTATTATCTAGGAAAATCAGCAAAAAGTAAGTTTTTCTTCCATTCAGCTGAATATCTAGTTTTCTTGGGGACTGAATGATTCCAAAGAGAATTTATTAGAACCTGCATAATATGTGTAATTAGAGTGAGACCTTTGGATTCTCCTGGGTCTAAGAATGTCTAATTAAATCTTTCAGTGATTACTCACATGCATTCTCCATTGGAAACTGTATGAATCAGGAGCTGGGAGGTGATGTACATTCTTGGTTTACCTGGTTTGACCTTCTACCTATAGTTGTTGATCTCCTACTTACTCATCTGTACTGACATGCAATTCACTACCATCTGAACTACTTTTGAATAGCTAGAGTCTTTATATTGAATTCAAATCTATCCCCTGTTTTTTGAACTCAGGTATTATCAAATTAGTCCAGAGACAGATGTAACATTCATATTTTGAACCCCCAGTTCAGAACTGGTGTAATTTTATTTGGTCTTTTAAAATAGAGGCGGTTTCTAATTTGGCTTCAGACACTAAAAGTACCAAGAGTGAAGAAACATAATACAGGGGAGATTCATTCTAGAAAGAACATGGGTTTACAGCACGGCTGCAATGCAGTACACACAGGAAGGCATTATTAAGATGACTACTATGCTATTAAATATGAAACAGCCTGTGACTGTGAGGAACAACTCGGCAAAGAGTAATAAATTAGGCACTTGAGAGAACCTGAATATTCAAATGTCTAGTGTCACATGATCATCACATATAGAAGAACATCACCTAATTTCTCCTCCTCACTTTTTTCCTAGCTTTTTAGATGCAACACAGTAGCAGCCATGATTGGGTTCAATCTGCTTCCCAAACAGTTGGTGAGATGCTGCATGATGCTAGACAAACCCACACTGTGAAGTGGCAGTCACACTACAACTGAATTTTTTAAGCCAGACTTTAAAAAGGCAGCAATGTGGGAGGGGAACCATAAAGATGAGGAGGTTTGAGGAATTACAACTGAGAAGTAGATATCATTTCAAGAAGAAAATATACTTACATTTTGCTGCAAGTAAAATGCCTGTCTTTAAAGGGCAGCTTCTGGAAACAAAGGGGGAAAAAAAGTGTGTTAAAAAAAGTGTAAAGTAACCCATTCCAACTGAAAAAGGCAGGGGATTGGCTTTCAAGGTACATCTGCTGACTGAAAACATGAGGAGCCTAGAGCTGAAAACATTGTAACTGGGAGAAGTAGCCCACAGAGCAAACATGGAAGTCTACTGCCATATCTCACTACATGCTCAGCTCCCTGCCCCCAGAACATCCTAGAATTTTGAGATCCCTTGACGCTCACTTTGTCTCCCACGCCTGGTCCTGGGGAGAGAGAAAGAGGAGAGGTCTAGTTGCCTAGTTCCATGGCTTAGACTCAGCATTCTCTTGTTTCTGGTTCATACTGACATTGCACCTCATTCTCATAGGCCCAGTTCTGACGCATTGTTCCATTAAATTAAACTCCTCCTAAAAATTATGATCTTCTCAATTCATGCTTATTTGGGTAAGTGGACAAGTTTTCTTTTCCAAGAAGTAAAAGGCTTTTCTGGGGAGTATTGGGATGGGGAGCTTGAAATCAATGCCAGGTTTTTCCTTATTCAAGATGGCAGTAAAAGAAGAAACAATTAGACCATGCCTATGCTGGGAAGGACTGTGCCAATTGTGCAGGCAATTTGTTCAGTGTGGCCGCCCACCAGACAATTTAGCTGGCTTCCAAATCCTTTTTTTGTGGGGGGAGTTGGGGAGATATATTGTGGGGACATATATTGTGGGGATATATATCCAAAGGGGTCCTTTTCAAGGTAGTAGATTTAATTGGAAATGGCAACTAAGTCCCTATGATTGATATGAACAACTTGCATGCTGAGATTCACATGATTCTGGGTCATCTCTACGACTGAACATTCAAGTCATGGGGTCCTCAGACCTACAGAAAGACGGTGCCATGCCACCCACATGGATCTGGATAAGTCAGATTAGTCACTTTGGTGAGCAATATTTTTCCAAGCTCTGCCATTTTTTTCATAATAGTGTGACTTTGGCAAATTGACTCAATGCTCCAGGATCGATAGAAATAATAATGTGGCTATTTCAAAGAGTTGTTTTAAGAGTTAAATAAGATAATACATGTAAAATAGTAATGTAAGGCCTATCTAGTGTTTTATTATGATTGTTATTACCAGAAGGCCAATTTGGAAAGCCATATTAAGAAGCTATGGTAAGTCCATGAAATTGGAGCTAGATATGATAAGTCCATGAAATTGGAGCTATGGAGAGAGTTTTACTTGGGTAAGATGTGTCCTCTCTTGGGAATCTGTGCCATACCATTGTCCCAAATCTCTCTTCAAAGTGTCTCCCTCCACTCTTCATTTCTCCAACTGCTGAGTACAATTAGAGCAACATCCATACTGGAATATCCCTAAATGTTTTGGCAAGCCACCTAACTCCTCATTTCCTATCCATGGAGATGGCTGGGGGTGAGGTTCCTAACTAACAAATTGTTAAATTATTGAACTACTGGGCCCAGAAGGAATTGGCATAATTCTTATTTCACAGTTCTTTACATAAGGTAGGTGCCTGATGCATTTTTATTGAGTTGACGTTTTTAGATGGATCCTATGGTGTAATTCAACAGGATGTCCTATGCATCACTTACTGGAACGAGTTAGGAACACTGCTCTGATATACAACACCCACCCCTACCTTTCCTCCAAACGAAAAAGTATACTGAAAATTCTTCTGAAATTGTGTGCCCTTCAGTTTCTTTGAGGAACTTGTTGCTAGGAAACAAATTTAGACAGCTCTCACCTGTTGAGAAAAGTTTTTACTACTGGTTCAGATAACAGGTTCTTCTTTAGCCATGAAAGTATTAACAAAGAAAACTGTCTGTTACTTCACGGATTCATTGGACAAGAGCTCTTCATTTGGGCAACAATTTCACAGCAATATCATTGATTACTTTGAAAACTATTCAGAGCTGTTCTTGAGACGACATTATGAAGCTACCTAATGCAATGGTACTGATCATTTTTCTTGGGGTACAAAATAAAGCAATCAAGAACAGTGTGGGTGGTAGTGAGGTTTTACAGACCATAGAGAAACATAAAAGCTTGCTTTAGCTTTTCCAAGCTTATTTCCACATTAGAAAAAGAAAAACCTGAATTCTTCAAGAAGAAAGAGAGCCCTTAAAATTACTAATTAACTCATTTGCTAAATGTGTATTCAGTACCTGGTTATGTGTAGCACACCATGCTAAGCTCTAAGAATACATTGCCTGCTATCATGATAATGCCTGTTTGGTAGGGGAAACAGCTAGACATTTTGGAGGGATTGCACAATGATGTAATGCAAAATTACAGTGTGGTCAGTGAGAAGGGTAGGCGGTCTCTGATGACCCAGTCTAGAAAGAGAAATCAGGGAAGCCTAACTGGGAGAATGCTGGGATAATATCTGAATAAAAATTCGTATTTAATAAAAATGACTGTTAACATTACTGAATTTTAATGCATCAGGAACTGTCCTATGTGTTTCTTATTCACCTGTTACTTCTAACCACCCTAGGAAGGAACTAGTCCCACCTCAGGGTAGGAGTTAAAAAGGCAAAGAGACATACATCATCAAGGGCACAGGCCCTGGATGGGAGAAACTGGCTCCTTTGAGGGACTGACAGACAAGCAACACCATTTGCCTTATTTTGCACACTCCACCGCAAAATCCGTTCTTCCACCATGTAGGAGTCCTAAAAGAATCATATGGGGCTCTTCTGATACCAATCCCAGATAAATTACAGAAACCTTGCCTCTGTGCTCCCACTTCAGGTAGATGCAAGGTCCATCTAGGTTCTCTGCCCTGAACCACATGCACAAGGTACCAGGCTAGCATCTCTGGGTCATGGTCACATATGGGGCTGATTCAGTAGTCAGGTCCACGTGGTATGGACCTTGTCCAAAGCTCTTGGATCTCCTTACTAGGAATCCAGATTCCTAGGCTCTGATGATCACTGAACTCTGTCAACTGATCTCTAGGCCAAAGTGTTCAACCAAGGAATTCTATGCACCACATTTATCTCAACTTCTTACCCTGGTTCCTGTGGCTCATCCCATCTGGCTATGATCTGTAACCTAAAATTGACACTCCATTAAAAAATAGACTACTTAGTAATTTCAGAATGTTCTATGCTGAGATATCTGGTTTGAGTTGCCCGCTATCTAAAGTTTTCACAACATGCAAAAAACTGCATCAATGCAAGTGTAACTGTTTAAATAACATAACATATAGAATTAAATCTCATATATATATATATATTCTTCTCTATAAGGCACAATAAAAATAAACAAGTTCCTACATGTCCAAGATTTTAAATTTTGAGATAAACTGGCTACCACTTTCTTATTCTGAATATTTAACAAATTCTATTTTATGTTAATTTTGTCTATTTGCTTATTATTATGGTAGGAATATTTATTCTCTATTTCACATATTCTCAGGAGTGCTGGGAACCAACAGTTTTTTAAATTACCTGGAAAGTTAATTTAAGAATAAACAGACGCCAGTACCAACATTCCTGTACCTATGTTTCGTTGGGCAAGGGAAACAAAAGTAAAATTAAATCATTGGGACCACACCAAAATAAAAAGCTTTTGCATAGCAAAGGAAACAATCAACAAAATGAAAAGGAAACCTACTGAATGCGAGAAGACATTTGCAAATTATATATAAAACGTTCATATCCAAAATCTATAAAGAACTTACAAAATTCAACATAAAAAACCACCCACAAAAAATCTGATTAAATAATGGACAGAGGCCCTGAATAGACATTTTTCCAAAGAAGACACACAGGTGGCCAACAGACACATGAAACAGTGCTCAACATCACTCATCATCAGGGAAATGCAAATCAAAACCACAATGAGATATTATCTTACACTTGTTAGAATAGCTAGAATCAAAAAGACAAGAAATAACAAGTGTTGGCAAGGATGTAGAGAAAAAGGAACCCTCATGGACTGTTGGTGGGAACGTAAATTTGTGTGGCCACTATGGAAAACAGTATGGAGATTCCTCAAAAAATTAAAAATAGAAATACCATGGGATCCAGTAATTCAATTACTGGGTATTTACCAAAGAAAACGAAAGCACTAATTCAAAAGATACATGGACCCTATGTTTATTGCAACATTATTTACAATAGCCAAGATATGGAAGCAACCCAAGTAACCTAAGTGTCCATCTGTAGATGAATGGACAAAGAAAATTTTATATATATATACCTATACATTATAATGCCTGTCTGGTATGGAAGACAACTAGACATTTTCAAGGGACACATGATGACATAATGCAAAATTACAGGGTGGTCAGTGGGGAGGGTAGGTGGTCTCTGATGATCTAGTCTAGACAGAGAAATCAGGGAAGTCTAATTGGAGGAATGTTGGGATAATATCTGAATAAAAATTAATATTTAATAAAAATGTTAACATTGCTGAGCCTTAATGCATCAGGAAATGTCCTATGTGTTTCTGATTCACCTGTTACTCCTAATACTCCTAATGGTAGATCTCCTCTTCACTTTGATCAAGTATTCTTTAAAACCTGAGACAAGGTGCTACAGGCACAGGGATCTGATGTTGACTTTGAGAGCCTCTGCCCATGGCTCCCACTCTGGAGGTAGAGGCAATGGTATCAGATGGCCATGAGCTGGGAGTCTCGGTTCTTCCACTGACTTCCAGTGTGACATTCAGCCAGTTATTAAACACTATACTTTTTATGCTTATGAAAGCACACATACAAACACTAGCTTTTTTGTATCTCTATGCTTCTGTCTATAAAATGCAAGTAAGAGTAGCACCTCTGAGACTGTTGTGCTTTTTGGAAAAATATGCATATAAAGTACTTGGCAGAGACTTTGCCCATTTTAAGTGTTTCACATATATCAGTTATGATTATCTTGATTGAGTCCAAACTGAAAAATCAATTTACCAAGAACTGCACTTTCCATTTGGATCAAAATATTCTGCACTAGTTCCTTAAATGGTTACCAGATAATGTCATTTCCAAATTCTTCTGTGTCTGACTTAAAATAGGCTCCTCTTTAAAAAGTCACAGTTGATTGGTTTCCTGGGATTCTTTTTTTGTTAAAGATTTATTTATTTGAGATAGCGTGGTGGGGAGGGGTAGGGGGAGAGGAAGAGAATCTCAAGCCAACTCCCCACTGAGCAAGGAGCCTGATGCGGGGCCTGATCTCACAACCCCGGATATAATGACCTGAGCCGAAACCAACAGTTGGATTCTTAACCAACTGAGCTATGCAGGTGCCCTGGTTTTTCTGATTCTTAATAATTATGCTCACAGTAGTTTTTAAATCTTTTCCCACACGTGTTTTAAGAATTTTGTTAACATTTCTGTTTCTCTTATGGTATTAGAGTTCCACTGTTTTTTGCTTTTTTTTTCTGTTTCTAGTCTTGACTCTGCCTTTGCCAAGACCTCAGCAAACCCTTCCATAGGCTTGTCATATTTACTTACAAATGGCTTCTTGTGTTTTGATTTTTTTTAGCTTTTTTTTTTTTAAAGATTTTATTTTATTTATTTCACAGAGGGAGAGAGATCACAAGGAGGCAGAGAAGCAGGCAGAGAGAGAGGGGGAAGCAGGCTCCCCGCTGAGCAGGGAGCCCGATGGGGGCCTCGATCCCAGGACCCCGAGATCATGACCTGAGCTGAAAGCAGAGGCTTTAACCCACTGAGCCACCCAGGTGCCCTAGCTTTTTAACAGTTAAAAAATTTAGTTAAAGAAGCATTTTTATTACAGAAAATTTGGAAAATACACAAGATTACTAAAATGAACTCAAAGAGTTCACAACCTCACATACTTACTCTGACGTATGTAAAGAAGTGAACATTTTGCCTTACTTTCCCATCCCATTTCCCAGAGATAATTACTGTCAGTAGTGCGTGAGGGTATCATTCTAAACTGTTTTTTATGATCATGAGAGCAAACATACATACATACATAAACCTTTATACCTAGACACACATGTTGTTAAAATGTTTTCAACAAAAACAAGGTCAGGCTGTGTAACTCTCTATACTATGCTTTTTGTTCTCTTACTAGTATTTTTGTGGAACTACATTCTAAGTTGGTATACATAGATCTCATTTTTTTAGTGGCTAAATTTATGGACATGCCCTAATTTAACCAATCCCATAATGACTGATGAACACCTAGGTTTCTTGTGATTTTTGCTGTGACAATGAGCTTGAAATAAGAAAACATTTTGAACATTAGTTTTTATATTTATGCTCTTATACTGTACGGTAGTTCTTATAATTGTGAATACTTTATAATAGGGTGTACACAGCTTGACATTAGATGGAGAGTCCCAGATTTCTCTTCAAGAAGGTTGAACCTATTCACTCACCCTGTACCAACAGTAAGATGTAGCCTTCATATGTATCTTTCATTTTGCACTCATAATTTCTATTTCTTTGAGTTTTCTTCTCCAAGTGATAATTCTTCCATCTGAGCTTTAAGATACTTAATTCTGTTTTCAGCAACATTTTTGAGTTTCAAGAACTCTTTCTTTTTCTCAGGTTGCTCCTTTATAAGAACTTCCCTAGCCTCCCCAGGAATTTACCTAGCTTTCTCTTAGAGTTCTTTTCAGTTTTTCCTTTAGGGATAGATGCCTCACAGAGAGCCTCCTATTGTGATTGTGTTGTTCTCTCCTCCTTCCAATGCTGAGTCACTTTTAACGCTTTGCGCATTTTCTCTCCCCATGAGATCTGTTATTTGTCAGCACACACCCAGGCCTCCTGACCCATAAAGGAGGAGGGCCCTCACCACATATGCAGGTAAACTGTGGGGGTTGCCTAAGTAGTAGTGGCTTTGCAAGTGGTAGCAGGTAAAGGAAGAATCTTGGTCAGTGGGCTGGTGGGTTAGGACCCCTCAACTGAGTGGTATAGGGAGGTCTCCAAGTTCTCAGGATCCTCTTGGCAAATGCAAAGTATGAGTTCTCTTCAAGGGGGCCTGGGTGGCTCAGTTGGTTTGGCATCTGCTTTCGGCTCCGGTCATGATCCTGGGGTCCTGGGATTAAGCCCTGTGTTGGGCTCCCTGCTCAGTGGGGAGTCTGCTTGTCCCTCTCCCTCTAACCCTCACTCCTGCTCATGCTCTTGCTCTTTCTCTCAAATGAATAATAATAATAATAAAAAAGAGTTCTCAAGTTATATTCAATTGATGTGATCTTTGGTTATAGTCTTCCCAATAACAAAATACACAAAACAATAGTAAATCAAAAGATGACTCCTAAACAATTAAGAAATTTCTATATTGAAGCCAAGATGACATGTCAAACCAAGTGTATACTCTCATCTTTAGATAAGGACATTAAGAGACTCATATAAATATGGCACTGGCAGAAAGCATGCCAGTAATATTATGAATTATAGTCTGTCTTGCATATGGGCTTATTTTGGCAAAATCATTGTATTACACACACTATTCAAATAATGTATGTTAATTATCAATAGCAATAAAGTAGGTGGTCCTTTTTCTAGTCAACACTGTACTTGTTTATCAAATACATATCAGATATTTAAAATGTATTCTAGGTATTAGACATAAAACACTGACAAAACATAGTGATTACTTTATCACCAAGGCATTTGCAGTCTTTCTGCTGCATGGAAGACCTATCAGAAAATGACTCTCCAATTATAGTGACTATGATCATTAAAGTGACCATACTATGATAGAGCTCGGCCTGGGGGAAGGTCACTCTTGGCAAAAGAACAGACTGTACAAAGGCACAGGGACAAGGCATGGGCCATAGTGATACTAAGTAGCCCAAAAATAGTGAAGCCAAAGAATTTCACGTGATAAAGTACAAAGATAAACAAGAGTCAGTCAGCTCATTCCATCCAGGTAAAGCTGAACTTTATCCTGAAAGCAAGAAAGGTATTTAAAAGTTCTGACACAGGTGAGAAGTATGAATGGATTTGCTTTGTTGAAACCGTCACCCTGGTAGCAGTGAAGCTACACACTGCAGTGAAGTCAGCCTGGAGGAAGGAGAACAGACAGGGGAGTTCTGGAATGCACCAGTTATCAGTGTGGAGGGAATGAGCTAGGGGAGGGCCTTCCGTTTCCCAGAATATATTACTGAGTTTGCAAACGCAACGTTGGCCTAGACCTTGAGTAGATGGTGTGGGAGTTACACTCTGCTACAGAAGAAAGTGAGGGGGACTGAATTCCTAAGTGAGAGGAGGGCACCCTGTGGAGCAGCAGGGGGCTGATCTCTTACAGAAAAAAGAACAGTAAGAAATTCCTGCCGGCTGGGAAGATGGAGGGCCTGGAATGACTGGGATGCTTACTTTTTAGTCCTAAACTAGTTACTGTTCTTCAGTGGTGTTAGATGCCTCCGTTGTTCCATAGTGTTCAAATAGGACCCCAAGCTGGATGTGGCTATGCGAAAGTCCTCTTCTGGGGCCTGGCAGCAGATATTTATAGCATGGGGCTTACTTATGTCACTGTCTTCACCTTGTCACTTTCTACCCTTTCTTCTTACATTCTCCTTTTTTATTTCCCTCTTCTTTTACCACATCCTACATCAGAATCTTTCATTCTTTGAGATTAATTTCTTTGACTAGAATTACCAGTGAACTTAATTTTTCTGGGGGCTGTTGGATTCCTGAAGTGCAGGAGGCAAGAATGTTCAGGCTGGACTGCACAAAGGTCAGCACAGAGATCCTCTCACCTGGTATCGCTCTTTACAGATGGGTAAACTGCACTCTGGAGGACTGTAGTGCTTTGTTTTAGGAACACAGCTTATTTAGATCTTTTGGTTCTTGGTTCTGCTTTTTCTAGCAGAGCACACTGTCTAGGAAGTCATCTCTTTCTGATTAGCTGATACTAGTCTCTAGAAAGGTCCCTGATCCCCGCATTAGTGGCTTCAAGGTAATTACCCTGCCAGAATAAAAAAGCAGAATCAAAGCTATTTCCCTAAGGATTCACTCCAAGAATGTCTTAAAACTCCAGTTACACTCAGATCTCTCCTCTACGACATCATTAAAATATTATCTGGCTTGGAATATTTTCTACTTCTAAACACTTCTCAAATTTTAATCTTCCGTCAGCTGACAATACAGACTCATAGAGCCCTTTCATGTCTCATAGGCTACTGTCCAAACCCTATAATTAAATAATGAATTTCTAAAGACTAATTATTCACATGTCAAAGAGATGATTTTTGGTAAGGAATGAAGTATCTTTCAAATCTGCTGTAGAGAATATGAAAGCTGATCGATGGCCAGTGTTTACATATCTAGCCATCAATTTTAATGAAACATTTCCTTTGAAGTCACAAAAAAATCATGAAGTCCACATACATAAAATCTAAAAATTGCACTGAAGTTCTTTCTTATAAAAGTGACTTCAACTGACACTGATCTAAAACTCTTCCAACAGGAGAGTCATGGCTCAAATTCCTGTGAACCGAAGCACTGAACCCAAGCAACTTCTTACTCATCTTCTCATCCTCTCCAGTGTCTAGCAGAATATTCAACACATGGTGGCTCTTCAGTAGTTAGTGGTTTAAAGGACTAAACCTCCAGGCTTTCCCAGCCAACAAGATCCTGTCTGGCCAGCAGCCTCTCACACCCATGCTGCCTCTATCACCCATACCTGTGCCCAGGACAAGCTCCATAATTGTGGGGCTCACTGCAAACATGAAAAGATAGGGCTCCTTGTTTTTAAAGGATCAATAACTTCAAGACAGTGATGAGAGGGCACGAAACTACGCATGGGGCTCTGTGCTACTATTTCAGGTGTCTGCCCATGGAGCTGGTCCTGTCTGGACCCTGCCACCTTCTCGGCTTTCTAGTTCCTTCAGGCCTGGTAACTGTACCTCCTGGGCCAGGTGAAAACCCATGCTTAAGCTTCCTTAGCCGCTTCTTTCCTGTCTCCATAAAACCCCTCTCCTCTTGGATCCATGCCCTTCCATCCTTCCTATCTTGTCCCTTTCCTGGTGCTTTCTGGACCCCTATTGTAAGATGAGAAAGTTCACTGCTGTCTTTGCCTTCTCATTATATCTGCTCACCTGAGTGGAAACAAGGCTTGTCCACCTCCACACCTGTCACCGTTGTTTCTATTTTCCAAGTAAAATTCTATATGCTCTTGAGTCCTAGTGGCTCTTTCAGACCATGTATTACGCTGCTCTTGCTCCACGGAATTGCTGGCACCCTGTTTTCCCATCCTACCCCTTACCTTAGCTGCTCCCCATGTCTCGTGTCTGCCTCCCTTGGACTCTAGTGTGGGGTTCTCAGCTTTTCCTTGCCTCCCACCTTTCTTGGTATTTATAATGTGTGCATGCATGACCCATCTGGCTCCCTGACCTCAGTTCAATGACTTCTACAAGGCTGCTGATCTTACCAGTCACTCACTGGGATATCTCAAACCTCAGTATTACCTGGAAGTATTTCACTTATAAGATGCATATTCTAATCACTGGACAACTTGAAAAGTACAGAAGGCAAAAAAGCAAAAACAAGCAAATAACATCAAAAACAATCAACCAAATAAAAAACAACCACAGTTCTATTATTCAGAGGCATCCACTGTTAGAATTTTAGAACCCCTTCAAGACCAGTCTTTTTCCTATGCACAGAAAACTGAAAATATAAGAGTTGTGATGAATCTTGTCTACAAAAATAGGGGATGTTGATCTCATCTGGGGTACCAGATTAGAGCTGTTTATTAGGAAGGACTATTTAAGTTGAAATCTGGAAGCTGGGATGGAGCAGCTTACTGAGAAGGAGAAAATGGAAGGTAATTGTAGGCAGGGGCACAGCTGATACAAAGGTCCTGAAGCAGGAAAGAGCATGTCTTGTTTGAGGACCTAAAAGAAAGCCACTGAATAAGAACAGGGTGAGATGAATGACCTGGGTTCAAATCCCAAATTATTTACTTTAGCCTCAATTTTTTTCTCTGTAAACTTGAGATGGTATTTGCCTTCCCCTAGGATTGTTGGAAAGAGTGAATGTATTCCTCTATGCAAAGTACTTAAAATAGCACTGGCACATAGTAAAGCTTTCTTAAAAGAGAAGAATAATGTAGACAGACTAGTTGATGTGGAGGAGAAATGTCTCTTCTGCTCCTGCCACATTCTCCTAGAGGAACTTCTATTCTCACATCCATGAGTGACAGATATGAGTAAACATATCTAGTTCCTCTTCACTCCCTTTCTTCTCTGACCAGGAAGATGTTGACTTCCTAGACTGTGGGAAGCTAGACGTCCACCAGGTCGCGCTTCCATACTGGGCCATGGCTCTTGTGTGCACAGAGTTCCGGGGTCCTCTATGAATGCTGCAAGGCAGGTGTGTGTTCTCTCAGGTCCAGCTGTGACCAGACAGGTGAATTAAGTGAATCTGACACCAAGTACCAGTTGCTTCAGTTCAGTGGAGGGTAAGTGGGAAGACACGGTTTGGCTTCTCCAGTGGTTTCCTACTTGTCCTACATTTTAGATGTATTAGACATTCCCCAGCTCTCAATGAAGTTGATACTTTGATACTCATTTAGTGAAGGAGAGGAAGAGAAGGGCTAGAATCCTAATCCCTAGCATATTTGTGCACTGTCTAGAAACGTTAAGATTAAATACAAACATCTGGAGAGCAAAGGACTTAGCCATGAGACCACAGATCTTGGAACAGCTATTGTGACAATGGGCTTTCACATGAATGGGCAGTGCCAGCTGTGGTTTCTGACTTGCTTTGGTGGCACTGGCTTGCAGTAAATTGCTGCTGAGGCCGATAATGGATGACTTGGACTTAAAGTAGAAAAAAAAACCCCATAACATAACATAGCATAACTCCAGCTAGATTCCACCCAGTGTAGAGAAAATGAGAGTGAGTGCTCTGGCCTTCAGGTTTAGTGCTAGCCAACTCTGCTTAGTTTATCAAACTTAGGATCCTTTTTATCTTGTTTGGAATTCACAGGCCCAAGGGGGACTGTGGAAAGACTGGTTTCCTGATTCAGGTAGCTTGCCCACAGCCTCCCGGGGCTCTCTACCAATGGTCTCAAATTGGCTTCTTTTCCATAAAGCTTACATCTTAAATAAGATCTAATTTCTTAAATCCATACCTGATTACGATATGGATTTAAAAGACCCAGGCCCTGATCATGGTTAAAGAGGAGCGTGGCCCTGGTTCATTTCTTCAGGCATCTGGCTAGGAAGTTTATTTAAAAGGCTGTTTTCTTGAACTCTCTGTGTCGGGGACAGATGAAGTATAAGGAAGAATGGAATTGTGTTAAAGTACAGGCTTTGCTCTTGCACCCAGAACACAACCTGTTGGGAATGAAAGAAAATGAAGAAAGATGCTATGATTGAGTAGAAGTAAAAGAGTTATTTCTTTGGGGGAAATGCAGATATTTTAGAGGCTAGGTTGGACAGATACGAACGTAAAACATTTTAAATGCTCTTAAAGTTGGGAGTCAGAAAAGAGGCATGAGTGAGACTTTAAAAATCCCACAAAAAATTAAAGAACGAGAACAAAGGAGACTAATTCCCCAGAGGAATCCCAGATGTGGGGGGGGGCAGTAGAAGCTGCTTGAATGGAAGGATGGGAGAGTCATGCTGGATATGCTGTTACATGCCATCTGCACAGGACTATGACGGATGATTAGGAATCTCAGGATGGAATCCTGCAGCAATTATTTCACTTCAGTAGCGCCAAAGTAACACAGTTGTTGAAGCAGATGCAGTGGGTTGCCATTAGAAATAGCGCACATCAGTCCTCGTGGACGGTTCAGAGAGAAGGATAGAGCCAGCCTAAGTGAACTATACCCTGACCCCCCAAGGGAACATCTGGCAATGCATGGAGATATTTTTTGATGATCATGATCTGGGAAGGGGGAGCTACTGGTCACTAATCATCTTAGAATACACAGAACAGCCCCCATAACAAAGAAATACCCCAGCCGAAGTGTCAGTAGTGCCGAGACTGAGAAACTGCCTTAAGGAAAGCCTGGTTAGGCTACCCGCATTTGAATCTGGATAGTGTCCGATGTTGGGCTGATGGGAAGAATTATCCAACATGGAGCCATGAACAAGATTTATTTGAACTATGGATATTTTGGCAGCTTCTGAAATTGCTGACTTCACATCTCTTATTAAGGAGGATCTCAAAGGACAAAATCTAGAGTAGTATCATGAAGAAAACAAATGAATGGGGCTAAAGGCGAAGAGAAACAGAATGGCAGGAAGGCGCTATGATCCAGCCAAGGGTATTAGCACCGCATATGGAAAAGGTAGGGAGCCAAGTTAGGAAGCATATTATGCTTTTAAAAACAGCTGAGTTTGTTTGAAAAGAGCGGGGGAATGAGAAAGGCAAATGAAACACTAGAAGCATTTGCTACTGCAAGAGGGATAGGGTGACAGAGACGAATGTTCTTGTTACCAATGAAGTAGCATAATTCACTCAGAGTGTGGAGGTTTAGAAATTAAGCAAAGGTAAGTTTTGGGGGAAGAGCACATGGTAAAAGATGTCCTGCCCACTTGAGTATACAAGCTACTGCTTCACTGCCAAGTCTTATGGGATCTGTTGAGGACAAGTGCCTGGTAAGAGAAATATGCAAGTAAGAAAGCTGTATCATTCAGAGATAGGTCCACAGCAGTGGTTTTCAAACTTGGCTTGCATTAGAATGACCTGGAGGGCTTATCAAACCCAGATTTCTGTGTCCTACTTCCAGAAATGCTGATACAACAGATCTGGGTGGAGCTTGAGAATCTGCATTTCTAACAAGCTCCTGGATGATGCACCCATGCTGCCACATTTAGAGAACCAATGGTGCAGAGAATTCCAGTGTAGGAAGCAAAAACAGTAGACACTGCTCCCTGGGATCCTGCAACAGATGGAGAAATACAAAAAGCAGAAAAAGATGTTGAGATCCTGGGGAAGGCACAGCCCTTGTTTAAACAGGTGGCTCTCCCTCTTGAACACCTTGTTCCAAAAGGGAGAAGAAGCTGAGTCATTCTAAAGAGCCAGCCAAGATTCAGCGCTGGGGAGAGGGGCTAAGTGTGGGGCTCAAACATGGATTGAAAATTAAAAGGATACACAGCATAGAACGGAGATACAAGAAGACCTGCGGATAGGGAGGAGCAAGATGGTGGAGGAGTAGGAGATCGAAATATCATCAGGTCCCAGGAGTTCAGCTAGGTAGTTATCAAACCATTCTGAACACCTACAAACTCAATAGGAGATAGAAGAGAAGAAGAGCAGCAATTCTAGGAACAGAAAATCGACCACTTTCTAGAAAATAGGATATGTGGAGAAGTGAATACAAAGCAACATATGGGAGGATAGACTGTGGGGGGAAGGGCTGGCTCCCAGCAAGTGAGAGAGTAGCGGAGCACAAAATTGGAACTTTTGTGGAGAAGTCAGTTCCACAAAGGAACGTCACTCCAGAGGCTAAGGGGTGGGGGACCCTCATGGGGACAGTGCAGTCTCAGGACCCTCGGGGTCACAGGAAGACCAGGGGTGTCTGAGTGTGGCAGAACTCCCAGGTATTGGAGCAGGGAAGCTGGCTGCAGAGATGGAGCCGAGGAAGGGGCTCTCAGCTTGGGGTTACCTTAAACCGTGATCAAAGACACAGGCGACTGTTCTTCGAGCAGGGACCCCACAAGTGGCAGGAGAGACCCCCTCCTTCCTCCACTGGGAGGAGTGGTGAAGGAGTGCATTGCCAGAATCTGCTGGGTTTGGAGACTCCAAATGGGGCCATGAGCCAGAGACAGGAACACTCAGTCACAGGCTAGGTGAGCTCGGAGTGCGGCCAGAGACCAGGGGACAGGAGGGATTGACTGCTTTTCTCTGAGGGCACACTGAGGAGTGGGGCCCCAAGATCTCAGCTCCTACCAGTGGGCTGAGATTGGGAGGCTGCCATCTTTATTCTCTGCCTCCAAAGGTGTACAGAAAGCATTCAGGGAACAAAAGCTACTGAGACCAAGCCCGAGCAGATTATTTTGCCTGGCCCCTGGCAAGGGCGATGCAATTCCACCTCGGGCAAAGACATTTGAGAATCACTGCAACAGGCCCCTCTCCCAGAAGATAAGCAAGAACATCCATCCAAGACCAAGTTCACTGATCAATGAGAATGGCAGAACTCCAGAGCTAGGGGAATGCAACACATGGAATTCATGGCTCTTTTCCCATGATTCTTTAGTCTTTCAAAGTTAAATTTTTTGAATTTTATTTTTTATTTTTCTATTTTTTAAATTTGTCCTCTTTCTTATTTTAACATTTTAAAACTATTTTATCTTATCAATACTTTTTAAAATTTTTTTAAATTTTCATTGTTATAGTCACATTTTATCCCTTCATTGTATTTAACCTTATTTTTTGTATATATATATATATATATATATTTTTTTTTTTTTTCTTCAAATTTTGGGATACAGATTCTTCTAATAGATCAAAATATACCTTAAATCTAATGCATGGCTTTGCTCTAATCTTCAGCCTGATCACATTCTTTCCTCTTTTTTTTTCTTTTTTCAATCAACTTCTTATCAATTCCTTTTTTAGAATCTTTTTTAATTTTCATCTTTATAGTCATATTCCATCCCTTATTTTTCTATATTCCACCCTTATTTTTGTAGATATATGTTTTTCTTTATTTAAAATTTTGGGAGGTAGTTTCTTCTAACAGACCAAAATACACCCAAAATCAAGTGTGTGGCTCTGTTCTATTCACCAGTTTAATATGCATATATATATATATTTTTCTTTTTTCCCCCCTTTCTTCTCCCCCTGGTTTCAGGTCTCTTCAGGTCTTTGATTTGGTTAGTGTATATCTTTCTGGGGTCATTGCTACCCTTTTAGTATTCTGTTCTCTCATTCATCTATTCTTATCTGGATAAAATGAGAAGGCAGAAAAACTCACCACAAACAAACAAACAACAACAAAACAACAACAACAACAAGAGGCAGTACCAATGGCTAGGGACCTAAACAATATGGATATTAGTAATATGTCAGAACTAGAGTTCAGAATGATGATTATCAAGGTGCTAGCTGGGCTAGAAAAAAGGATGGAAGATACTAGAGAATCCCTTTATGGAGAAATAAAACTGCTTTCTGGAAAAATAAGAGAACTAAAACCTAACCAAGCTGAAATAAAAAAAGCTATTAATGAGGTGCAATAAAAAATGGAGGCTCTTACTGCTAGGATAAATGAGGCAGAAGAGAAAATTACTGATATAGAAGACCAAATGATGGAAATAAAGAAGCTAAGCAAAAGAGAGATAAACAACTACTGGACCACGAGGGGAGAATTCGAGAGATAACCGATACTATAAGATGAAACAATATTAGAATAATTGGGATCCCAGAAGAAGAAGAAAGAGAGAGAGGGGCAGAAGGTATATTGGAGCAAATTATGGCAGAGAATTTCCCTATTCAACATAGTACTAGAAGTCCTTGCCTCAGCAATCAGACAACAAAAAGAAAGAAAAGGCATCCGGATCAGCAAAGAAGAAGTCAAACTCTCACTCTTTGCAGATGATATGATACTTTAAGTGGAAAACCCAAGAGTCCACTCCAAAACTGCGAGAACTCATACAGGAGTTCAGTGAAGTGTCAGGATATAAAATCAATGCACAGAAATCAGTTGCACTTCTATACACCAACAACAAGACAGAAGAAAGAGAAACTAAGGAGTTGATCCCATTTACAATTTCACCCAAAACCATAAGATACCCAGGAATAAACCTAACCAAAGAGGCAAAGAATTTGTACTCCGAAAACTATGAAGTACTCATGAAAGAAATTGAGGAAGACAGAAAGAAATGGAAAACCGTTTCATGGTCATGTATTGGAAGAACAGATATTCTGAAAATGTCTATGCTACCTAGAGCAATCTACACATTTAATGCAATCCCTATCAAAATACCATCAACTTTTTTCAAAAAAAATGGAACAAATAATCCTAAAATTTATATGGAACCAGAAATCCAGACTTATAGCCAGAGGAATGTTGAAAAAGAAAACCAAAGTTGGTGGCATCACAATTCCAGACTTTAAGCTCTATTACAAAGCCGAAATCATCAGGACAGTATGGTACTGGCACAAAAACAGACACAAAGATCAATGGAACAGAACAGAGAGCCCAGAAATGAACCCTCAACTCTATGGTCACCCAATCTTTGACAATGCAGGAAAGAGAGTCCAATGGAAAAAAAGACAGTCTCTTCAACAAATGGTGTTGGGAAAATTGGACAGCCACATGCAGTAGAATTAAACTGGACCATTTCTTTACACTACACACAAAAATAGACTCAAAATGGATGAAAGACCTCAATGTGAGACAGGAATCCATCAAAATTCTTGATGAAAACACAGGCAGCAACCTTTTTGACCACAGCCAAAGCAACTTCTTCTGAGAAACATCACCAAAGACAGGGAAGCAAGGGTAAAACTGAACTATTGGGATTTCATCAAGATCAAAAGCTTTTGCACAGCAAAGAAAACAGTCCACAAAACCAAAAGACAACTGACAGAATGGGAGAAGATATTTGCAAATGATATATCAGATAAAGGGCTAGTATCCAAAATCTATAAAGAACTTATCACACTCAACACCCAAAGAACAAATAATTCAATCAAGAAATGGGCAGAACACATGAACAGGCATTTCGGCAAAGAAGACACCAAAAAAGGAAAAAAAAAAAAAAGACCTATATGAAGGCCACCAGTGAAATTTCTTAATTTTATGAGTATAGGAGTGTCTCAAATGCCAGTCTCTGAGAAAGGAAACAAGGGCACAGACAGATTTCCTTCTACCACCTTGCCTCTAAGGATACAGGAAGCACAGTGTTACAAGAAATTTCTTCCCATTTCTTGGCACAAAATTTCTATGTTCAATTGTTTATGCTCCCAGGTCATGAATTCTAGATGGGCATTTGTACAAAGCTGAAGCCAAGACCATTTTCTTTTTTTCCTCCAAATTTTTCTGTCAACCCTTCACCCCAAGCAACACTTAGCATTCTGCTATGATCCATGACTGATAATCACAAGTTGGGTCCATTATTTTGTATCCCATCTCCTCTGTTGTTCTCTGTGCATATTTTCTTTCTGCAGGAAGAGGAATCAAGTAATCAGATTCAGGCATCAAACTCCTTCCTAAACTTCTTTAACCAGTAAGAGATGGTTCAATTAAGCCATGATGCATCTGTCTACTAATACACTATCATGTAACCATCAAAAAAAAAAACCCCAGCTTTAGGAAGAGTTGTAATTACATCAAGGAAATACTTATGGTATAATGGTAAATGAAAATATAATAACAGAATTGAATATATAATATCACAATTACATGAATACACAGAAGCAAGTAACATACTATTCACTGATGAAATTATAGATGGAACTACATCAGAATGCATACTGAGGTCATTCTTAAGTGGTAGGATTTTTCTTCGAAGTTTTTCATTATTCATTTGAGTGTCACATATAACAGAAATAATAAACGTTATCAATTTTAAGCATTTTAATGCCAGTATTAGCATTAAACAGTCATAGGGAACTTCATTTTTTAAAAGATTTTATTTTTTATTTGAGAGAAAGAAAGAGTGCATGGGGGAGCATGAGTGGGGGAGGGGAAGGGGCAGAGGAAAAGGGAAGCGAACTGGTGCTAGATCCGAGGATCCCAAGATCACAACCTGAGCCGAAAGCAGATGCTTAACCAACCGAGCCACCCAGGTGCTCTGGGAACTTTATTTTTTGAAGACAAGAGAAGAAGATAGGTAGACAAATTTCAAAATGATAAGGAAGGTGTGAGTGAAGATGTGCTTTGAGGTGGCTGAAAGACATGACTGGAGAAAGAGTATATGGGCAGGGTGGGGGAAGGAGGAATATTCCTCCAGTAGGATATTCTTGATATTCTTGACATTTTAGGACTAGCATAGATTTGATGTGCAGTCATAGAAAAATGTCCAAAAACTGGGCTGATATTGCTAACCAAGTGCAGGAGTGTGAAATAAAGTTTTAACACTCTATAGATAATAATGGAAATCAACAAAGTTAGGAATTGGTTTAATGAATACCATACCACATGGGAAAAGAGAATGAATTGGCTATGAAAAAAAATCAGAAATCTCTATTTGAAAGGATGGCCACAGTATCACTTTTCATTACAAATGAGGAATATAAACACATTGTCAAAAATACACATTGTCAAAAGAATTTGAACAAAAATATTTTAGCTCTCTGTCAGTTGACTAGAATAAGTTTAGATTTTAATTTAAGCATCAAGAGACATGATCTAATGGTTTATGAGCAGCTCTGCAGAGAGAAGAAGTGATAAAAATTGCAAACAGATGATATGTAAATAAATATTTGCATCAACTGGTATAAATATTTAAAAGTGCTGACAACTCCCAATTCTCTTGTTTTAATGGTTCACATAGAAACTAATTTTTGACAATTGTATTTGGCCAATTAACACTTCAGTAGCTCAGTTAAGGTCTTTGATGTTAAGAGTGCTTTTGGGGACAAGTCTCTGGGTAATCACCTCTTTGTATGTTGGAGAAATAAACTCTTCATTCAGTCATGAAAATACAGTGGTCTGTGAGCCTCCTTCTGCAGCCAAAAACATCTTTGTCCAAGAGAATGAAGCCAGAAAGGGTGTAATATTAAATTGTCAAAACCAGTGGTGCTGGGATTGTGAGTAGGAAGGAGAGAGAGGGACAAAGCTCACAGGAGAAATTGGATGTGGGTGTGAAATTTCTATGTCATGACAGAGATTTCCAGAAAATTATGTATGATCATAAACAGTGCCCGTTTTTCTGAGAGGGACAACTTAGGTATCATTTCAGAGAAGAAATCGGGCATAGGCTGAAAGCTCATCAATTTCTTGTCCCCCTCCCTCCCAATTTGTATCTCACTACCAGTTTCCTTCGCAAGTTATATACTTCTATTTCTAAAAAAAAATAGATATGCCTGGCTAGATTGTGCTGGTCTTGTATTTTAATCCAGTATCTTTAACTTTATTATTTATTTTACCCAGTAACTTTTATTGTGTCCCATAGTATGCCTTCATGCTCTTTGCCGAGTATTTCTGACTCTCCATCTTCTATGCACTTGGAGGGTTGCTTTCTTGGCTCCTTTGTGGATGAATGAGGTCTATGACCAGTACTACTTTCAGCAATTTTATCCCTGTGAAACCAATCCCCTCAATTAAATTCCCTGTGTTAAAATTCCTAGACAGGTTTTTCCCTACTCCTGACTGGTATGTGAATAAAACATTAAGTAACAACTATCAGAGATGAATAGAGAATTAGATATCCTGGTTAGCTAAATTTTTGTTTTTCACAAATAATGAGCACTTTGGTTAATAAAAGTTAAGTCTTAACGCTTTGGCACATCTTTGTAGAAGGTATGAATAATTTTTCCTAGCTCATTAGTAATTTAATTAATATTTATTAAAAGTATATTACATGTCAGGCACTGTGCCAACCTTTCGTGGACTTTATAGTCTGGTAGGGAGAGCAGACGCTGGTCACATAAGTACACAGACAAGTGATGGAGAGGAGGATATGGAATCTTATGCAAGCTTATGGTAGGGTGGTCTCTTCAGAGCTGAGGAAACAGAGCTTTGAAGGATGAGCAGGTGTTGACTATGAAAAGAAGGGGACAGGTTTTCTATGCAGAGGAATAGCATGTGTAAAGGCCTTATTGTGGAGGGGATGTGGGTCTTAGGAACAGAGAAAGTGCTGGACAGGTATGCAAGACAAGGTAGGTTTCACTGAGGATTTACACTTTAAAAGCAACAGGGAGTCAAGCTGTTAAAGGCATTTAGGCAACAGTAGTGGTGGAAAGGCTGTAATGAGTGTGATATGACCCAGGGTACCTTTAGAAAGGGTCATGCTTGAGGACGCAGAGAAGCTGGATTGTGGGGCCCCACAGTGGGTACATAGGTAGACTCATTAGGAGGTGATTGCAGCAGTCCCTCCCACAGACTGGGGCTACTGTGGAGAGGTACAAGGGGAAGGAAAGCATGTACAACAGGAGTTAATGTTTTTAGCAATGCTACAGAATCATCTCATGATCCCAGGTCACCACTAAAACTATCTATTCTCATTAGATAAGAGTATAACTATAGAAAATTGGGATGCCTTCAGACTAGTAGTTTTCCTCCTTTTCATCAAAGAATGCAGAAAGCAAGCACTGGTTACTTTCTATGTTACTGCCCATATATGTGTACACTTATTCATTCTCAAGTTATCTGTAGCTGGATACTATACTACAGTAACACACACATACATTAAAGCAGGATGGCATGGTGGCCCTGAAGTCTCTCTTTGATCTTAAGAGTGTTGTCTAGTTATAGAGTTGCTTATGAGACTATTCAGAAGGGTAAGGAGGAGTTATACTGAAAATGCTAGACCTGCTATGTCTTCAACCAGAAGAGTTCTACTTTTACCTGCATTAGATATTGGGGTTCTGTGTAATATTTCATTTTTAAGTGACTTAAGAGTCTGACAGCCACTTCGATTCTTCTCTTCTTAGGATGGAGAAACTGAGGCCCAGGAAAGTGAAGTGACTTGCTCATGGTAAAATTGTCAATTTGCGGTACGATCAGAATTAGAACCAAAATCTCCTGACTCCACTCCAGTGGTCATGGCTCTAATATCAAAAGTATAGCGATATATTATTTTATGGACTAAAAAACATTCCAGGGGCACCTGTTTGAGCATCCAATTCTTGATTTTGGCTCAGGTCGTGATCTCAGGGTCATGAGTTCGAACTCTGTGTCAGGCTCTGCACTGGGCATGGAGCTTGCTTAAGGTTCTCTCTCTTCCCCTGCCCCTCCATTCCCCCCAAAACTCACACCCACGCACACACTCTCTCAAAAAGGTAAAAAAGAAAATTCCAGTTCTGGAAATCTGGAAAAGTGGTTGTACTGTTTTCTCTTCCCTGGATGCTTTAACACTGAGTAGAACCACACACTGATTTGTTCCTCTATTTAAGATTAAAGCTTTTTACAATGTATGTGTTCCAGTAATGTTCACTAAATGTTTGACGATCTGCTTGCCATCATTCATACATTTTTAAAATTCACTTAACAAACATACATTACATGCTAGGATATGTCAGGTACTACTAGGTTCTGGGGATATGAAGTACCATGTGAACATACCATTTTAGTAGAATATTAAAGAAATGATCATAGACACCTATACACATGAGCACAGAGCCATGGGATCACAAAGGTGAGCTGGCCTTAATTGGCTGAGCAACTGGCACTGGCATTAGGGTTTCTATATTTACCAAAAACACAGGGCTCCTAGTTAAATCTGAACTTCATATAAACAACAAGTAATTTTCTTACTATAAGTTGTCCCACATATTGTATGGGACATACTTATGCTAAAAATGCATTTGTTATTTATCTAAAATTCAAATTTAACTGGATGTATTTTATTTGGCTACCCTAGCTGGTGCAGCTGGGCTGACTAGTAGATGAAGTTCCATGGGGTCAGTATGGGAAAGTTACCAAGACACCAAGAGATGTTGAAACTCACTAAGGAGAGTCAAGTGAAAATGCCAGGAAAAGTGAGGATATTTGGGGGTAGAGGTGGGGAGAGAATACATCAAACTTGGGGGATCAAAGTTGAGTTTGTGATTTCACATTGTTCTGGAAGATTGAGCCAATGTAATGAGAACCAGAACAGAAATTAGGTGTATGACCTTTGCCTACTGGAAAAGAAAAAAAAAAAAAAGATCACTACTTTCAGAAAGTATCCTCTTAAGAAACCCATGAGAATCAGCCAAAAAAATATTGGAATAGATGAGTTCAGTAAGGTCATTAAGTATGAAATAAACATAAAGTCAGTAGTTTTCTTTTGTAACAGCAATAACCAGTTAGAAAATATAATGGGAAAAGACTGCATCTGGAAGACCCTCAAAAATATAAAGCAACTGTGAACAAACTACAGAACTACGAAATGTGTTGGGGTTACATAAAAAACAAATTTAACACTATCAGAGACACGAGAGATGAAAATCTGAGGAATCATGCCATATTTCTATACAAGAAGACCAAATACAGTAAAGATGTAAATTTTCTCAAAATTTATTTTTAGTACTAATGAAATTATAACCAAGATCTTTACAGGATATAAAGAGAATCATCAAAAATGAATCTAACACTTACTTGGAAGAATAATAAAAACAGCTAGAAAAATGTAAGAGAATGTATTAGTGAAGGGGCTCAATAAACCTACCTGACATTAAAACGTTGCAAAACTACCTTCCTTCCATCAGAACTGCTTTTGGGAAGAAAGAAGCAGAGAAGATAACAGAGTAGAGCTGAGAGCCCAGAAACAGACACCTTAGTGTCTAAAACACCTGCTTACAACCATGAGAGAAAACAGACCAGAGAGGGAAGAGAAAGATGGATAAAGATGAGGTGCCAGAGAGTTGAATATCTATTTGACAAAAACCATTTTTTTTAAATCTCAGAGGAAACACTAATTGCCAGATGCACTAAATAGTTAAATGTGAAAATTCAACCAAACAGAGGAAAATCAGGGCAAATATTTATCTGATCTTGGGGCTTAAACCATTTTCCATGTGGTTTAAGGGACTTGGAGCCATTTAATCCAACCAATCAGGAAACTTTGGGGGTTTTTTAAAAGTAGATTTGTCCTTTGCAGAGTGTGTACCAACTGCAGAGGAAGGGCTCCTGGAAGCTAGTTAGAAAACCACTGGAATAATCTGGACCAGAGACTTCAGGACTCTTAACTAAAGGCTGGCAGTAGAGGAAAGAGAGCAGAAGGATATGGAAATGAAAAGTAGCCTGCCCTGAGTACTAGCGTCTAGACACAAAGGAGTATGCTGGGGATATGTCAGATGGATCATAAAAGGGTAGTTTTTTTAGTAAAACCTGTTTTTATTATTCCCACATACAAGACCTCCCCACAATTCAGGTCTTTTAAACTCCCTGCCTAGCATAATCAAATTCAGTGTTTCCCACTTTCTATGTTTTCTTTTCTCAGTCCCTGGAAATACGATATAACTACGTTTCACTGTAATCGATAAAATATTGTACAGTGTGTGTGGAATCAGATATGTCTGTGTTTTTATAAATGCACATTAAAGAGGGACAGGAATGGGACTGAACAAGGCAGACTTGTTCATGCTTTTTAATACAGATATGCTGCACAAAACAGCATGATCTGTTATAAAATGAAAGCTAATATTTGAAAATGAGATTGTAGTCTCTCCATGTTTAAATGGTTTTCCTGGGAGACAAATCTTCATTCATTTGAACAAACACACGTGAGTGTTTTTTATGGAATACTAGGAAATACCCAACAGCAAAGCTGTGGGGGGAAATATGAATGGCAGGCTGGCAGCTTGCGTGACTTCCACCAATACAATTCCGACCAAGCCACACTTGGACCTGCTCCCAATATCACGTCCAAGTGTTGATTCGTCTGACACATAGTGCATGACCCTGCTAATTGATCACAACTTTTCTCTAAGTATTTAATACTCTATTAGGCACTCAAACAGCTCTCGGTGGCTCAAAGAGAAAACGGGCATCAGGGATCTCCACCTCGGGGTTGAAAGGCACTTGATCCAGTCTGACTGGATCTGACTTTGATTAAACCTCAAAGCCCCACACTTCATGCCCTAGTACAATTCCTTGAGTGGGTATAGAGGAAATAATCATTTATCGCTCCCCAAATGGAGTCGTAATTACAAATTTTGTAATTGATGTCCTACTCAATACCATATTTTCTCTTGTTAAGTATCCACTTTTATTTTAGTAAGAGAGAGTGTTAAAATATTGAGTGTGGGACTAATTAAAATGTAATGTATCTACATACTATTTGTAGGTAATGCCCATGCACTTGTGTTTCTTCTCTTCATTATAGTAAGATATGCACAGACAGATATGCATGGAAAGATTTAATAAGATATGGATGGAGACTTAAGTCCCTTTACTGAGGGGGAGGTGATAAAGCTACACGCATTCAGAGAGTAAAGAGAATAGTATGCTGAGTGAGTCATTCTCTCTGAGTCTGGCTGCTGCCACAGACCCTACAGTCTACGTTGGGAGAAAGAAATTGGCTCAGAATTATTCTTTTTGCTTTGAACGTAGAAGCATCTGCTTCCTCTGGGTTGTGGGTTTTCATACACAGCCAGCTGTTTAAGTAAAGACTGGCTGTTTGACAAGAGGCAAAGCATCACAGATAATGGTACAGCTGAAGTGAGGGACCTGGAGATGAAGGCCAGGAAGGGGTAGGGGTGCTGAGTTTCTCTTCTGGTACCATGACTATGTGCAATAAAATTCTCTAAAACACACTCATCCCACAAACGTTCATCAAGGCTGACCTATAGGAGCTAGGTGGATCCTTGAATGTACAGAGATAAACTAGACACAGCTTCAAGGAGCACAGAGTCCAATGAAGGAGAAAAACATGATTTCCAGATTACAAGTCAATGTTGTGTTCCAAGTGCCCAGAAGCACCAGAGAGGGCATCCAACTTCCTGGGAGAGCAGAGGAAGATGCCAATCTAGATGGCAGAGTTTGGAGGCCAAAGAAATATTAGCACTCTCAGGGTAAGCTGTCAACATGTGCTGATGAAATAGTCTTTCCTACACAAAAAAGTAAGGCTAAGCAATGCAGCTTATGTGCCTGTTCCTCAGCTTCTAAGCAGCCATCTGTCTTGCCCTCTCATTATGAAATGTCTTATTATGAAATGATGCTTATTCACCAAGGACATAGGTGGACAGTGGGGAAGAGGGGGAAGGATGGCTAGTTGATACTGCTAAACTTTATCATTCCATTTATGAATGACAGAGTGAAAGATGCAAATTCAGTCTCAAATTGTGTTAACCCCAGCTCTGGTAGGTTGAGTAATAGCTCCCCAAACATGCCCAGGCTCTAATCCCTGGGGCCTGTGATAGTGTTCCCATACATGGTAAAGGGACTGTGCAGATGGGATTAAGTTAAGGAACTTGAGATGGCAAGACTATGTTGTATTTTGCAAGTGGGCCCTATGTGATCATAAGGGTCCTTGTAAGAGGGAGGCAGAAGGGTACAGTAGAAGTGATAACAGGATGAGGAAGGGACCACAAGCCAAGTGCCGGTGCTTCTACAACCTGTAAAGGCAAGCCCCCAGAAGAAATGCAGCCCTGCTGACACCTTGATTTTAGACCTGTGACCTTCAGAACTGTAACAGAATAAATGTGTGCTGTTTTCGGTCACTAAGTTTATGATAATGTGTGACAGCCACAATAGGAAACTAATACAACCAGGCTCCTCCTTAATATGGATAGAAAAGTGGTCTCAAAGTCTGTGAGTTCTTGGGGGTTTTAGCAGACATAATAACTTACATTGGCTGCACGTGATATTTAACGACACCTCCTAGAAGCGGAAGCCCATACTCTGCAGGTGTGTCTTAAGGGGACACACAGCTGGCCTGTGTCACAACTGGGCTCTATGAAACCCAAGTTCCATGCTTTTCTCCTGGTGTGGACCATTTCTCCATGGTCTAGGGTGACAGATGTTAAGGCCATCTCCTGCGTCAAATATTTTTCTTTTACAGAAAGTGACCTTAGAGATCTTTGCTCAGATCCACAGCACTGCTCCTGTGCATCACAGTGGACAAAGTGGAATGCTCCAGAGCCACAGCACTGTTGGAAGTGCTGACTGACTCCTAGTAGCTCCATGTCTTGGACAAACCACTTAACCTCTCCTGAACTGTAAAACGGTATAATCACACAGATCATTCCTGACTCACCCGGCCATTGATAATATACGTGAAAGAGCTTTATAAATTCTATAATGGTATTCAGATGTGAAGAATTATTATTTTTATGTGCTCAAGAAAAGGCTGGCACAGCCCCTCTCCCAGGTGACTAAAAAGCATATGTGATTTTATTTGCTCCAATAATTTTATTCTTATTAGTACTTGTTCAGTATACTACATGGGCATACACAATGCACAAAGCATTTATTCTTCTTCTGGCTGCAGTAACTACGCCCCTCTCCCTCCAAATCTACCCTTGTAAAAACAAATAAGACTCATAAAACAAAACAAAAGCAAAAACGTGGGATGGCGGGTGGCGTCATTCACAAGAACTGTGTGTCACTGAAAGCACTGACCTGTCACTTTGCAGACGAGCTGCTTTTGAGAGTGGACGGTTCATTCTTTTAACCAAGCAACTCCCTAAAAACACAGATCTATTACTCTTTCTTCTCTCTCCCTCTTTTTTTTTTTTCACTTTAATTTTTAACATGGGTTCCTAACCTTCCACTTCAAGAGGTAAATACAATTCTGGCAGAGTCCCGGTCTAATTTAGTTTATTAGGGCTTTTACTACAAGTTTTTAAGCACTCGCTGATTTTCAAAAACATATTAAAATGGCCATGGCCAATCTCGTAGATTGGTACAAGTCCACATTTCCCAAACGACTTAATAGTCTGCAACTGTGCCAGACAGAGAATGATTTCACCATTCTCTTTCCTATAATCTAAAGGCTGGATATTGTTTTTAACTCGGTGGTGGGAAGAACTTTGCCACGCTAGTCTCCTCCCTAGAATTCCCTCCTATAAGTTTTAAGGTTCTACTGTCCTGGAGGTCTCATTAAGTCCCCAAGGAACTTTTTGTAGGCCATTTCTGGGACTACCTGCCCTGTCCTGGCCTGTTCTTAGAAGGGAGAACTCCTAGGAATTTTTCCAAAGTTTGGTATTTTGGGCAGGCGTATCAGAAAAGTTATGGAGACCCTGTCCTATGGAAAGGTAATTAAAATTGGGATTTATGTCTCTAATTTCTTTCTCTATATCTTTTCCAATTGCCAATGACAAATTTGGCAGACATTTATGTAAAACAAATAAGTGAATGGATAAATATTTTAGTACCTTTTACTGCTAGGCTCTGGGCTTGAACACCAGATTATGGAGGCAAACTCAAAATCTAGTGGAGGGAAATCACATCAATACACATGTGCCATATAACACTCTGGGGTGACAACTGGGTATTAGAGTTTTGGTCAGGTCCCAAGGAGACATAGTTAGCCACATGCCCAAGAAAGACTGATTCCTCAAAACAGTGAAACTTTACTACACAAACAGTGTGCCTGAGATTCATGTTGCATTTCTGACTTGCTGTTTTTTTATTTCCATCTGTTAAGCTTCTGCATAGTCGAGAGAGCTACTGTTTGTCTGATGGTCTAAGAAAGGCAGCATAGCACTTTGATATTCTTAACAGCTGGAGTGAGCTTCTGGTTTGAGTTCGGCTACAAGTAGTGAACCCACCTGGGATTAGTCACTTCATTATTAACCTAAGCCAAAGAACACAGAATCTGTCAATCTCTCAGGGCTAATTTAAGGATCAAATGAAATCATGAGAACAATGATTTATATGAAAATGTGTATGAAAATTTCTGCAATGACACTGAAGTTGTGCCTGGGTGGCTCAGTCTGTTAAGCATCTGCCTTTGGCTCAGGTCATGATCCCAGGGTCCTGGGATGGAGCCCTGGGTCAGGCTCCTGCTCTTTCTCCTTCTCCCTCTGCCCTCTGCCCACTGCTCCCCCTGCCTGTGCTCTCTCTCTCTCTCTCAAATAAATAAAATCTTAAAAAAAAATAAATGGCATCAAGCATAGAGGATTATGTATATATCACCTAAGTAATTATAGCTACAAATATAATGAGGTGGTTTTGAATATCCAAATCAAAGTTACAGTTACATTCTTTCCATGTAGTATATATGAATGCATATAACTACAGATATGCATACCTAGGACACACACATATACACATATATGTACATATATGTACATATATAATGTGGGTTTGTTGATGCTAAGAAGAGAAAGAGAAGGAACAGGCAATGGTCTGAGTCCTGGAAGTTCACTGTGACTAGTCTGCAGCTGTAACGGGTGAGTACAAATTCCTTCTCAGGAGGCTAGCTGCCTGAGCTACCACTTATGGCTATGTTCTCCTGGATAAGTCACTTCACCTGCCTCCACTTCGTCCTCACATCTATTATGTGAAATAGACACATAATAAGGTGGCCTCAGATTGTTACAAAGATGAGATGACATAATATGTATACTTTGTAAAGGGTCTGGCATACAGTTAGTGCTCGACAACTGGTGGCTAGTACTCTTACTATGAAATTTTACTTTTTTAAAATAAAACTTTGGGAAAAAATTCTCCAGTTTCAGAGATCAGGATACAAAAAGAATACTACAAAGGTGGGCAGTATGGGCTCTAAAACCTTCCAGATAAAAAGACATTTATGTAGAAAAGATGAAAATTCTTTGTTATGTTATGCTAGAGATGTTATCAACATTATACAGAATTAGCATTATTTTTCTAATAATAAAAAAAAGTATTACTCATTCCCTAGACTAAAATAGCCAACCAGGCTCTGGGGAAAGGCATATATTATGTTAGCAAATTGGAATAGAAACTCCTTTGAAAGCTGCTCAATAAAGAGCCCTTAATGTACTATATATAATGTAGGGCAACATATTTTGTAGTTAATGAACCCAGAAGCTAAACCCAATGGTGTTGCTTAAAACCAGTGCTCGTTCCTTGATGCTACAAGGTAAATTAGCATCAAGTCCTCTGTCGTGAAACTTTCAATAAAGAACCGATTATATAAGGCATTAAGCCTTTCTCTAATTACAGCTATAAATATAGATAATCAGGTCATTTTGAGTACTAAAATCAATTTCACTGTTTATGCTCTTGCCATGCTATATATTTAGCTGTTGACTTTTAACTTGAAGACATAAGCAGCTGGTGAAAAATATCCTTAGAATACTAATTATGTTGTCAAGGGGGATACCGATAAATGTTGCCTGTAGGAGAGCTAACAAGGATTGAAAACAGTATAATTGTTTTACCAACTAAAACACTAAATATGGGGAAAACCTACAATTTCATTTCATAAATTAGATGCTAACTACTTTTTTCTGGCTATTTTCAAAAGTGTCATCTCTACAGCACAGTTCTCTTTAAGTGCTTAGTTGCATGTGCAGGCCTGGAGCTGAGATGGAGCTTTTGACCCTGAATCATGGGGTTTGCATATTTGGGTGATGTGAAAGGTAAGAGTGGGGTTATAGAGGAGACTCTGATTCCCTTTTACCCACTCACAAGCATGGAGAGGACCGCAGGCAAGCTAAGCTCCCTCACCTACTCGCAGGCAGTACAGAGAATGGCAGTCCTGCTGAGGTCAGCTCTGTCTGTTCTCACATGACAGAGGCAGGAAGTGACTGTCCCCTACAAAAATGTTATCCAGCAAACTAGCAAAAGGACTACCCTTTTTTCCTTGGGGAAGATCAAATAAGGGATGGAGAGACCAAAAGAACTTCTACCAACACTCACTCCCCTGTAGGAGAAAAAGAGAAGACTACCTGAGTCTTCGATTAATCACTTCTTCCTCTATGAATCTATGGTTCTTAATTTTTTCATTCATATACAATTATTCAGTCACACAAAAATATTTATTGAACATCTTCTCTGGTCAGGTACCAGGTTATGGGCTGAGCTCAGTCTACTGGTTCTCATATGATACAGTACACCAGAAATGCTTCTTGAATTGAAGTCAGAATAAAGGGAGTTGCTTTCATCTTCACATTTGTGGGAAGAAGGAAGGAACATTTTATTTGGCTAAGTCAGTCTCTACCAAGTGCTGGGCTCTGAACTGGGTACCTTAAAACCTGATTTCATTTTTTCCCCATAGACCCCCTGTGTAGGTAAGCAACTCAATTTTCTAGATAAAACAACTGAGGTTGAGAATGGTTAAGTGACTTGCCCAAGGTCATACAGCTTGTGAGAAACCGAACAGATGAAAATCTGAGTCTCAGCCTTCCTTCTTAACATTCAGCTTTCAGGTCTCTGTGTTTTTCCAGGCTGCTCTAGTGGCAGAAAAACCAAAGCCCATTCTCCTGTGCCTACAAATGACTCTTGTCCCAATCTCCCCCCACCTTTTCCCCTTGGCAATTTGGAAAATGTATTCTCTTCTTGAAGTTGTCAGGACCACTGAATGCAGCATTTCCAGTAGGCCAGAGACTCCTCACTCAACACCCAGAGAACATGGGTGACCTGGCAGAAGTCCGGCCTGGTATTTCTGGAGAAGGAAACACGAGGGTTTTGGTTTCCATTCCCCTGTGTTGCTAAGAGCTTATGAAGTGTTAACGGGGAATTCTCTCCATTTCAGTTTCTCATTTCCTTAGCTTAGAGTTTCCTAAACTATGTTTGAAGGGACACTGGTTTTATGACCAAGGAACCGAAGTTCAAATAGGTTTGGGAAATGATACATGTTATACTCCCATGATAATTCATGATGCTCATCAGCATATAAAAGGTTCAGAGAAGTTCTGCAGCAAAAACCAAACGAGTAAAACACATTCTCTTTCTTTAACCCATGCCTTGCCACTAAACCATTATGCTCATTGGAATGCCCTTCCTTCCTATTCTGAGGATAAAAGCCCTACTCATCCCTCAAGGATGGGTTTGAAAAATACAGTTTTGCAGCCCCAGCCTCAGCAAGTCTGATTTGGGAGAAGTACAGAGAATTTTACGCACCTTCTAAAATATGTATCTTAGGCAACTTGTAGGTAATTCTAAGAACTGCTGAATTCACAGTCAAAACCTCAAATCTGAATCAGTTCAGCACTCTATTCAGGAATCCGGGGGCTGAAATGTGTTCCCACCAGCAAATTTGGCTTATGTTGTCAATTATTTCTATCGATAACTTTATATATCCAGTGATACAGTTTATAGTGGGGCATGTTTAAATGAATGTCCTCCAAATAGTAACTTCACATAAAATTTTTGAAGAGGTTCTGCTGGTTCTCTCTGTGTCCCCAATAATCACAAGATATTTGAAGCAACCTGAATGTGCAAACCGCTGGGTCAGATGGTCCTGGGTCTCATAAGAATCCATCAGACTCTCATGAGTCTGAATTCTTCCCTTTGAAGATTCCTATAACCCTTTTGGAACTTTTCACTTGGTTACAAAAAAGTGGGTGAGGACCTGCAGGGGAATGATAAATGACATCCAGCCACCCCCAAGAGACCAGTTATCAACCAATGTCAAGGGCTGGTTATACTAACATACAGGAAAAAAGTCTATAAATAGGAATTTCTTTAGTAGTTGTTCTGTGTTTATAATCAATTCTATTGTGACCTCCCCTAAGTAACAATGAAATCCCAACTAAATCATGAACTGGAAAATACTGCCTTGGAACTTTAATATTAATAATGTGCTGAAAAAAATTCCCAGCAGCTTAAAACCAAAAACAAAACCTGTGCTGGCAGCCATGGTAAAATCAGGAGCTTAGGCAGTTTTAAAAAATAACACTAACATCACAGAAAATAATATTTTCACAACTTGATTCCTGTTGTTGCAAACATCATGGACTGCAGCCTATAAAAAGCATGTGTTTTCTTAAACAAATGTTATAGTGGTCTTTTATCTTGTGAGGCAGTTTCTGATTGAAGCAAATAGGTCCAGACAGAATACTGGAGTCGCCCACCATGGGCTTGAACACCAGCCAAAAGAGGGAAATGAACTGTAGGCGGATTATGAAAAAAAAAAAACCTCCTGCAATCTCCTTTTCCAGGGAAGATGGGCCAGGAATCTCCAACTTACTCTTGGCTTATGCTCCTGAGCAGCAAGTCAAGCCGAAGGTGAGATAGTTTTCCACATTACATATACCATCATGAAAAGATGGGAACTCATTCCCATGTTGGGAAATCAAAACTCCAGCTGCATTGTGGCACAGCAGCAGCAGAGAGGACACACGTGGCTTGTGGCCATGCCCCCCTTGAGTATGGGGCCATGTTCGGCAAGGCCATGGAGCTCCAGGTCAGGTTTGTGGTTGGATGGGGACCTCTTTAGGAAAACCTAAAGTGGGATTCATGATGGCCAGTTAGCTGTTTGTTCTGCCAGTCAGTTTGGAATAATGCTGTTATTCACCAAGGACAGAAGGGCATGTGGGTCATGTCGTCTGGGGACTGTGAGGAAATGTGTCCTTTTCTGCAAAGAGGACAAGGGTGGCCTGAGTTCCTGGAAATGCTAATTGAGCCTCCTTGGAATTACCTGGCTTGCTTGTTTTGCTCAAGGGGTGGTAGGGTTGGGGTGGTAGTATTTAGGGGAATATCAAGAGTTCCAACTGGGGTAAGAGGGATTATATCCTGAGAAAACCATATTTCAAATGATAGGATGAATCTTTTCTCCTACAATTTATAATCACAGCTGAGCCAGTAACCTCATAGGAAAATAGGACATGAGTTTGAGCGCCTAGACCTCCCCAGCTCTATCCTCTGCTCTTTGCTGTAGAGCTTGTTCTTTCTCCTCAGAGATTTTCCAGCATATAAGGCAGGTGTTGTAGTTCAAGGCTTCATCTGCACGCCAAGTCTTGAGAGAGTGCTTTGGGTACTTTGGGCCAAATGTCCCCCCTCATCCCTGTCATCTAACGTTTTGTGAAGGTCAACAATGTTCAAAATATGGGATGAAGCACAGACTTTGACACGGTAACCACAAGGAATGGTTAAGACATTCTGCTTTGCTATAAATGGAGTTCTGTTAACTCCTTGTACCCACTGAATGGGTTCCAACATATAACAAACACTCCAGTCCCATGCATTCCCAAGCGCATATCCATCAAAATCCAAACTTTAAACTTGAGTAAATATATCTGTCTTACAAAGTCCAAGGTATTTATTATAGGGATCACCCACTTCAGGAATTTAAACAATGTTCAGACCAAGGAAAAATTTCTTACCAGGGGTTTTAAACTCCATTTCCCCTCTCTGCAGCTGGCTAGCAGAGCCTGGCATGAAAGCAAGTGAGCCAAGCAATCCTTGCTCTCCCTTCCTCAGTCCAGGACTCCCTGGTCTCTTTAACCCGTCCCTGCTCAACCACATGGATTTGCATCATTTGCAAAAAAAAATGTGGTGGGTGGGTTAGTGCCAAGCTGGCTGAAACCCCTCAGGGGACCCATCAGGGTGGTAAGAACACCCCTTTTTATACACACACACACACACACACTCACACACACACACCTACCTCTGCCACTTCGCACTCCGCAAAATCAAATACCAGAGATTTAAATGAGAAAATAATAAAAAGGTATTTTCTTGTCTCTCCTTCCCCTCCCCCCACACTATCTAATAATAGGCTATTAATTCCAGCCATTTTGGACCGTCTAAACTGTGGTGTGTAAACGGTGGCTGCATCAATCAGAGTTGTGTCTAGTGATTTCAAGCATTCCCTGTTGGCATAAAGAAAGGCTGGTTTGTCCGCTCCAGCCCAACTGCAGCTGAGATCTGCACTGATTGATAACTGAATGCACGAAGTGGAAACTTCTACAGCTGGGGCGGCAAGAGCAGGCGCAGCTGAGTGATCAGAGGCGGGGTGGGGGCTGGTGCCTGACGGGTGGGAAAGGTGGAAATGGATGCTGACAGGGTGTTTTATCCAGTGAAAGTAGGTGGGGGTCTGGGCTTTACTATCTCACTCCTGCCCACCAGCCTGGCTGGCTCTGATGTCACGAGCTGAGCTGCTTGTCCCTCATGATGACCAAGGGTGCTCTGCAACATGTGTGGCAAACTCCCCAAAGAACTCAACCCCCAAGTGCCCAGCACCAATGTCAGAGAGGCATTATCTTCTGGACACCATGAAGTCTCACCAGGGAATTTAAACACACTAAGAGCTGTAAGTTGCAGTGTCTTCACTCCAGACAAATTCTGCCTAGGTTTTTCTCCTTAAGCCTCTCCTTGTAAAAAGTCTTAGTTGACTGCAGCTCAAAGTTCCTACCCTGTCATATCTTTAGCATCTTTTCTAGAATAAAAATGACAACATGGGGCGCCTGGGTGGCTCAGTGGGTTAAGCCTCTGCCTTCGGCTCAGGTCATGGTCTCGGGGTCCTGGGATCAAGCTCCGCATTGGGCTCTCTGCTCGGCAGGGAGCCTGCTTCCCCTTCTCCCTCTGCCTGGCTCTCTGCCTACTTGTGATCTCTCTCTCTCTCTGTCAAATAAATAAATAAATAAATCTTAAAAAAAAAAAGACAACATGAAGGGCAAAAAAATTACAGAATATTTACATTTTGATATCTGGCTACAGTCCTGCAGGCAACCGAAGACCCCAGTTTTTCTTAAGAGAATAGCAGTAGAAAGTAGTCTGAGTCTAAAAATTAGAAAATACTTATTTTATACAGATATGGATATGGATTTTCTCTTATTACTCTTTACTTCAAAATCTGGGTGGGAGGTGATCAGAGAACAGGAGAAGAAATAACGGCACAGAGGGAGGTAATTAACTCCCTCCCACTTAATTAAAAAAAAAGAGAGAGACAGTCCATTTAAGTGTATGTGCTTTAGACTCATTTTGACCCGAGTAAAACGCACCCCTGCTACCACCTGCTAAACCCCCAAGGTTAAGCTTGGCTTTTGAACATGAACATTCAGTCTGGGGGAGGAGAAGGATGAAGTGGGCGTGTAGACTGGGGAGATCAATCTTTGTTCATCCTTGTTCTCTGACTTGGGAGTAAATGAATAGATTTGAGAGGGGGGCAGGCAGGGGTCTGAGTGTTCCTGGAGGCTTCTTTGGGGGGAACCCAAGCAAGGAGCTACAGTCTTGTGTTCTGTCTCATTATACGGCCCTTAACAGGAATGAACAGCTGACACACAGGGCAGAAATCAACCACGAATCACCAAAGATGATGGTGAGAAGGAGTAAAGGCTGTCCCAAGAGCATGGAGAGCCAATGAGGGGTAATGCAAATAATTGCATCAGATCTAGCCGAAGAGGCTTCAAGCAATTTACTGAAAAGATCACTCGCTAGGAAGGCAAGCCAAACTCTACCTCTCTTCCCTCCTCTAATCCAGCTGTCCCAGAATGTGACTGCACAGTGCACTTGCTGGGGATTCCACGCACTGTCGGCTCCAGCGTCCCCTGGCTAAGCTGCCAGAAGATTGCAGGCAAGTGTCACTAGTGGGCTGAGGGGGCACACCAGCCGTTGAAGGAGTTTTCGCAAAGGACTGCTGCCCCGTGAGCTTCTGGCTTTTCCGGCCAGCCCAGGAAACGAACAAGGGAAGGCAGAAATGACAGTGTCCAGGAAAAGAATGCAGTCCCTCCCCCTCCCAATGCACTGCCCACAATGTCAGACTGACTCGGGGATTCCTGGAAGGCAAGCGTGGAGGAACTGAGCAGGGGGCACAGAGAGAGAGCCGCTCACCTACTCTTCCCCAGGACTCAGGTGTGTAAGAGAAAAGAGGGACGAGTCTGCTGTGACCAAGGGAAGCACTCAGATAGGTTGTGGAGAATGTCAAGACAGGAAATTCATCTTCCAGATCAGAATCTCTGTAGTGGGTCCCAGAAATATGCATTTCTATGTCCCCCAGGTGATTCTTGTATATTTGCTCATTCACCAAATATTTCTTGAGTACTTTCTTTGCGATAGGCATTGTTCTAGGTGCCTGAGATAACAACAGTAAGGAAAACAGACTAAGACTGCCCTCCTGGGATTGACATTCTAGTAGGGGAGACAATGAAGTGTGTGGCAAGACAGAAAGTGCTGAATTCCACAGGGAAATAGACAGCAACAGGAAGTACAGATATCCACACAGTCTAAAACAGAGCTAAATGTGTGGTGCAGACACAGATGCTATAAGCACTAGGAGGAAGGACTTGTCCCTCTAGGTTGGCCTGTTTATAGACCACTTCCTGAAACGGGCCGTGCCTGACATCAGTATTAGGTGTCAGGTAGGACCTGGGAGATAGCATGGGACGGGCCAGCCGAGAAAGTGCTCGCTCTCACACACTCTCTGGAAGCCCCAGATGAACCAGCCTGGCCAAACAGTTTGTCCAGAAAATGAGCCCATGCAGCCCTGTCTCTAATTCCTTGGTAGCTCCCCTGGTTCCTGGGCTTACCATCTGGATTCTCAGTTGGCACTTGGCATGTTCTGCTCTTGGATTCTCACTGCCACCTCCTAGCATTGACTGGGAGACTTCTATGGCTCTACCCTTTGTATCTGAGTGAGTTGGTCACCTGTTTGTTACTTCCCAGACTGGAATCTGCTGGATACAACTCTTCCCAGTGTATGTCTTGACATTTCATTTGGCATGATAATTAAGACTCAGGTAAGAGAAAGGTGGGTGGAAGATACTGGTTACTATCAAGGATGCAGAGGAAGAAAGCTGCAGGAGTTTTTGAGGGAATGAAGAATATACCATTCTTTCTAAAGTTAAAAAGTAAATAAAGGAATGGTGTACTGTGGCCTCTTCTGAAGGACCCATTCTTTCAAGTCAGATAGACATGGTTTTGGATCCAAGTTCTGCTATGTTCAGGTGTCTGTTCAGGAGCTAAGAGGTACTTAATCACATTTAGTTATTCTTTGCACTTATAAAATAAGGATAATAGTATTCACCTTTTAGAATAGTGGAGTATAGATAAAATATATAACAAATATAAAATACCATGGATTTATTAAGAACATAATAAGCACACGATTTAAACCAGAGTCATTTTTATTTTGTTACTGCTCTAGGCTGAATGTTTGTGTTATCCCAAACTTAGTATGTTAAACCCTAACACCCAGAGTGATGGTGTTCAGAGGTTGAAACTTTGAGAGGTGATTTGGTCATAAGGGCAGAGGCCTCATGAATGGAATTAGTGTCCTTATAAAAGAGGACCCAGGCCATCTGGGTCCTCTGGCCACCCCCTTCTGCCATGTGAGGACACAGTGAAGACAGCTATCTGTGAACCCAGAAGGGGTCCTCACCAAATGCAAAATCTGTCAGGTCATTGACCTTGTACTTCTCAGCCTCTAGAACTGTGAGAAATAAATTTCTGTTGTTTATAAGCCACCAGTCTACAGTACTTTGTTAGAGCAGCCCAGACGGACTATGACAGCTATCATGATTATTCCTGGTACTGACAAGTACAAAAGGATGCTGGGAGTCAAACTCTGGAAGGTCTTGATCAAAAGTATTCAATTTTAGGATGGCAAAAAACAAAGCTGGGACAGAGATCCTCCTCCTTGTTTCCTCTACTAGCTCTGACTCCTCCGTCTTTCCTCCTTGAGATCTCAGTGTTGGACTGGGTAAAGTCTGCATTTCAATCACACGCTCCCCTGCCGTTTCCTGCCTTCTGCGTGGACATCCATGTGCCTGGACAGTCTTAATGCATCCGTGTGAAGACCCAGACCAGAAGGGATGTGACCCAGCTGGGGACAACCTCTTGTTTCAGAGACTTGCCCTCTTCTCAGAAGGATGCCAAAATGAAGAAAGTAACTTTTCCTTGCCAGTTTCCACAAAGTGAAATGCCAGTCCCTAGCCTTCAGATTTTTCCCCCCTTCTGTTCACTCACCCTGTTTATGGAAAATGAATCATGAGACTCATTTACACACAAATGTAGAGGTAGTTCGGGGATAAACAACAGAACTTCCTGGAATGCCCTGGATGCTCATCACACTGCTGTTATAACCAGTGCTGCAGACTCAGGTTTGTAGAGATCCTACTGGGGTGTAAGATGCCGCTTAGGTCAGAGAGAAAAACAGGCTCCTGGCCCGTCCACCGGGCTAATTAATGCTGGAGACAGGATTCCTGTCTGCACATGGCTCCTTCCCTGGCACGAGCCAGAAGCACTCACTGCAGACTCTCCAGCTCCAGTCCCTCACCTCCATGGGAGGAGAGGGAAAGTAGAAAGGCCCAGGAGAAGGACAGAAGACAGTGCCTTGGGCCATTTCTATTTTCCAGTGGTGGTCCCACAGGGAGGCCCCTGAACCCATTTCTTATCTAGTAGGTTTCCTGGAACCAGTCTTGCTTCCTCCACTGAGTTTCTAACTCCTGCAAATCTCTTCTTTGGGGTCCAGCCCCTATAATGCTTGGTTCTCAGGGATTTCTCCTGCTCTCCATTCCCTTCTGGATGCAGAAGGTAACCTTAGAAGTGATTGTTATTTACAAAGGTACTTACAGCAACATGAAAAACAGAGACATGTGGTGGTAGCAGGCGCAGGTGAGAAGAGATATAAATATGGGGATATTATGAAGACTTAAGGACATGTCATGAGATTGGCCTCATACAAATCCCCGTGCCTCTCAATGACCCACCCACTCAAACACCCCATCAGCCTTTAAAGACTTTGTCACTTGCTCCTCTATGTTCTTTCAGTGCTTACAACTCTTTCTATATTTGCTTTGGTGGTTATTTGCTTAGGCATGTATCTCCCACTCTGGGTAGGTAACCCTGTAAGACAGGGAGCCTGCCTTAATCTTTAAATCCTCAGCAGCACCTGGGATACACAGGAGCTCAACAGATATCAGCTGAATGAATGGATAGGTGCTTTCACTAATCATTTCTTCCCTTCAACCTCCAAGATCACTTTTTGAAGATATTTCCATTTTTATTTTTCACGATGAACAGGGAAGGTATATGAATCCCTGAGTCTTAGAACAGAAACAAACGCTCAGAAAACCCAGAATGGGGACCTGAAAAGTTTCTTCACCTCAGCATGGCTGACACTGATGTATGTGGATTCTCCAGACTGGCCTGATTGGGCCCTCTCTCCTACTAACACAACTCCTGCAGTCTAAGCTTCCCAATAAATTTGATGGACCAAAATCAATGAGAAGCACCCCCGGCTGCCTCCCCTGCTGCCTCCCAACGTAGGCATCTTCAGGGTTCACTACCGGGGCTGCCGACAGGGCAGACACTTGCCACTGGAACATGGACAACAGGGCAGCTATTGATCTGTTATCATTACCTTCAAGCTGTGCCCTCAGTGAGGCTTGGCAGCGTCCCCAGGGACCTTCAGAAGAAGCCTGCTCTACCACTCCAGCCGATGATTGTTCTACTTGTCTGCTCTCCTCCGATCTCTTATTCACCCTACAACCTCTCCTCCTTTCCCCCCCTCACTCTTTGTGGATGCCCCTCCTCACACTTCATAAGGAAATTAGGAACTCCCAAAGGGTCCACGCATCTCCTGACCTCTGTATTCTTACTTTGCTCCTTTCCTTTAGTTACAGCGGACAGCAGAGCCAGACCCCCAGACTGATTCTGGATGTCACCCCTTTGCTTGTCTTCAGGAGTCATTACACTTTGTTTCCGCTTTCTCTTGCACCTCCAGAAACCCCACCTCTTTCGCCTGGATAACATACCCTATTTTCAACCAGGCTCTATTATCACCCTATTAAGACAAAACAAAACAAAACAAAACAAAACAAAAAAACCCCAAAAAACAAACAACAACAACAAAAAAAAAACCCAAGACCCCTTGAGACCACTACTCTAGTAGAGTGGAAGGTCTACCTTTATTTTTCTTCATAGTCAAAATTCCAGAAACGGTTCTCTAAAGCCTGTTATGTCCACTTATCCATCTACTCCTCAACCTCTCCAAACAGTCCTCCATCCCTGGAAAGCACTGTGGCAGCTAAGAGTCATTTATACACAAATAGAGCGGTTTGCAGTTAACCAGTGGAGAAATGATGGAAGCTCGTACCAGAATGGGTTACAGTGAAGGGGACATGGGAAGTGGATTAAGTCTGAATAGATTTGGTGTGGCCAAATGCATGTATTGAAAGACTGGATAAATAATGTAAGAAGAAGAGGAGTCCACGATGATGCCAGGGTTTCTGGGCAACTGGAAGATGATGCTGCCACTTACGAGACAAAGCAGACTACAGAGGGCCCGTGATTGTGTCCCTTCAGTACCATAAGCTCTGTGGGGGGGCTGCTGTTTCTCACACATTTTACCACTATTTCCCAAATACCCAACCCAGTGGGCACTTACTTATTTAATGAATAAGTCTTAATAGATAATGGTATTAGTTTTATTAGGATATTTTCAGCTGGAAGTAATGGAAAACCTTGATTCCAATTAGCTTAACAAATAAGCAGTTTATCACTTCACAAAACAAGGAGAGCACGTTCTGGTCCTGACCGATTCATTTCTGCATCTCTCTGCTCTGTGGACCTCAGCCTCAGACTCATCCTCACGCTGGTGTGTGGAAGCTTCCAGAGTCACATTCAACCCAACCATAGGAGAAAGAGGCAGTTTCTCTCTCTCTCTCTCTCTCTCCCTCTCTCTCTCTCTCTCTCCCCCTCCCTCCCTCTTTCCCTCTGCCCCCATCCCTCTGTCTCAAGAGTGAGAACACTTTCCCCACAACCCACCTAGCACACTACTCCTCTTGTTTCATGGGGCAAATTGGGGCACAACCTACTTCCCAAGCCAGTCAGGGGAAAGGAACCACGATGAAGTGACTCAGGCCCTCCTCTGAAACTGGGGTGGGGCCTGCTTGCCTGGAACCAAGTCTGGATTTTGTTGAAAAGGAAGAAGAGGGAAATGGGCACCAGTATGAAACCAACATTGTCATGTTGACAAGATGCCTTATAATAATAATAATGAAATGTAGGCTTATAAGGAAGTTATGGGAGTTCTAAAAGTGTTTGTTAAAAAACAAAACAAAAGCAAGTGCTTTGATACTTATGGATCATCTATCTAGAACAATTATTCAAAATGTTAAATGAGTCTTGTAATTAATTACCATTCTACAACCACAAAACCACATTTCCTATGAATTTAAGATAGCTTATGAAAAATAACTTCAAATTTCTTATTAAGGTTATTTAGTAAATATTTCTTGAGCACTATGTGCAAAAACTTGAGCTGGAAATGGAAAAGGAATAAAATTATATATTATATATATGCAACCTGTCCCAGTTCATCAGGAGGAAAAGAGGAAAGACATCAATAGTTGCTGAACACCTAACTTGAGTGGTGAAGTCATTACTTTTAATTATCCCAAGAGGCCTACAAAGTAGTCATTATTATCCCCATCAGACATTTCTAATGGTCACCAATGTCTGGTTCACCTCTCCTTCTGAATTCATGAAAGCCTGCACTTCCAAGGCCCACTGAGGTTGACTCTGTGACTAGAAGTCACAGAGGTCACTTCCGTGTTGGCCATTAACTGCTGCTGTGAAAAATTCTGCCCTCTTCCACTGCCAAAGCACCTGGAGTTCCATGTGTCCAGGCTGACATTGCGGCAAGATGGGGAAGTCAGCCTCTAACCCCCTGAGGCCCCGAATAACTCTCAGAAGCAGAGCTTTCATTCATCTGCAATGAATGTGTAGCATGACTGAGACACTTTTGTCAAGTTCTACCATTTGGGACGTGTTACTGCATGATAGTGAAGGACAGTTAGTCCTCACATAGTTTATCCTAATGTAGAAAAATGAAGGTACAGGGGAGTTAGGTAACTTACTCAAAGTCACCCAAACTAGAAGAATGGGGCTATGAGGACACAGGCTTAGTTGGCTCCAAAGCATTTACTGCTCTACCACACCACGCCAGCTTCCAAGTTATGTATAGTTCTTGTCACAAAATTGGCAATCAATAAATGTTTATTATTAATGATAACTTACATGTTTTTATTACATATGTTTAACATTTGAGCCAAGGTTTTCAAAGAGGAATATATCTATATCTATATGTATAGATAGATATAGATATAGATATATTCCTTCTTCTTTTCCCCCTCTCATTAAGCCCTTACACTAAGTTCCTAAAGTAGGTCTTAGTAAATTTCTCTCTTTGCCTGTCTCTTCCTCCTGCTAAACAAATAATTATTGATTTTGTAGGGTGACCTAGCATTCTGTTAGTTCCTGGGTGTCCAGTAGATGATGTCCAAGAATTAGATTCAATGACCTGTGGACTTACAACTAACAGAACTAGAATTTAAACACAGCTTGTCTTAAAATGTAAGAGTTACTGGCCAAGAGGGCTACGTAAGCATCATTAAATATAGTAGTCAAGAAAGTTAGAGAGGTAGTAGAGTGTTCTCATGATTGAATGAAAACCTACTGGGGGGACTCAGATATGGAAAGCATGACCCCTTCCAGCAGGGGTTACAGGTAACGTTTTCCCAAGGCTCACCTGAGCTTTGTAGAATGGGTAGATTTCTGATTGAGGACTGTGACTCAAAAGGGCCTTCCAGTGACCTAAAATGCTGCAAATGCATTTGGAGGAAATGTTCAGAGTGCTGCTGGCCATAGGGTGGGCTCTGCATTGCAGCAGTGGGTGAGACTGAAAGAAGGGGGTAGGACTGTGGAATGTCAGCACAGGAAGCAACCTCAGAAATCAACCCATTCAGGGAGGTCAAAGAGTTCTGATCCCAGGGGTTAACTCCGGTCTGCTGGGTGTGATTGCATGGATGATTCCGAAGCTCACTGGTGCTCAGTAGGAAAAAGCCAAGGACTAATGAATATGAATTCTAAGGGTACTATAGGTATGGAATGGCGCCTGAATGCTATTCATGTTGCATCTTGATCTCGTCCAATCACTTGATTTCACAATCATGGGGACTACAATCCAAGACAGAAAGCAACCCTTCCAAGGTCGCAGGGCTCCACTGTGGCTCGGGACTAGAACAAAGACCACCTGATTTTTTCTCTTGTGCTTTTTTCCCCCTCCACACTAGGAATCAGATTCTGGAAGCCCTTAATGCATCTGAACTATTATGGAGGTGAGAGGGAGGCTCTGCAAGTTTTTCAGCAGGTAGATTACACTGAAATGACAGTGAGGGTGTACCACACAGAGGTCCATGTGGAAGGCAGAGGCAGGGAAAGGGTTAGGTGAATTCCAGGGTAGAATAAGGAGTCCCATAAATGCACCTGAATCAGGGCAATAGAAGGGAAACAGGATGGAAGAGCATGATTACGACAGAGGAGAAAGAGTTCTCATTGGTGTTAGCAATGCTGACAGTGCTATTCATAAACAGGATCAGATCACTGTTCTAGAAAGTGATGCTGAAAAGGACATTTCCCCCAAGAAAGCCCAGACTAATCCCATGTTTAAACAATCCTTGGATGTTGTATTCCAGGCTAAAGTGAGCTGTTTCTCTGAGTGCCAAATACCCATATGAAAATTAAAAAAATGAGTCCAACATCTGAATGTTTGGGCTATATGACGCCAAGCGTCCCACACAGCTGATTCAGAGGCAACAGGAGGGCATGTGGTGCTGACTACTGGCACGGGCATTTTATAGATTCCACTAGGACTATGAAAAGTTGGGGTATGTAGAACACATTACCCAGACAGACTCATTTGTATTTTCTTGGCAGATCTACTTCACTTGACAAGAAGGTGGGACACAGGGAATACCCACCTGATCTCATGTCAATAAACTCCTGCTTAGCATAGTGAGTGGTCTACAGAATACTGGTCTATCTACTACAGAGCCACAGTCTCAAGAATAGCAAATTACATTGGCACGAAATGCTCATTCGCTGGGTAATTTTGAAATATTTTCTAAAAAAATACCTGTAATTGTTAAGCCATGTGATTGGAACAGAAAGAAACAGATCCCATGTGACTTTGAAGAAAATCTGTATCTTTAAAATGCTTAACAGAGTGACAGGAACATAGTAGGTACTTAGGCAATGTAAATTTTCATTCCATTCCATTGACAGAGAACTTAAAGTTCGTAAGACAATTCAAGAGAACCCCATTTCATCCGATGAAAATCAAGTTAGGTGGGCCCTAAAACACGGACAAACTTTGCCCAGTGCCACCCGACTAGCAAATGGAGAGGACCAGCTTTGAGTCTATGCCTTCTGGCTCAAAGTCCAGTGTACTTTTCACTACACCATAATAATGAACATATTATGTATATTACCATTTCTTCTTAGCAGGCTATAATTTTGGCAGTCCATACTGGGTTTTATTTTCCACTGTGGCTTGTGCAATAGTTACCACCACTGAGTATTTTTAACTGACAGAACAGATTTCTATTGAGAAACAAATTTATGCATTGTCCTGAGAAATGGGCTGAACTCTGTAACATGAGGCCCCAAGAATAACTTGGGGATCACAGACTATTTTCAACTTGGAATCTGGGGAACACTAGCCTATATTAAAGGAACTTTGGTACTACTTTCAAATAAAGAGGCTTTCAGAACTTCTAGATTGTTGATATTACGAAAGCTGTGTCTCCCAACTGTTCATTTCTTTTTTCATTTTAATTAACTCTTTTATTCATTCATTTGTCTATCCATTAAGCATTTATTATGTGCCAGGCACAGTGCTAAGGGGATGGAGAATAAGAGGTCTCCACAGTCCCCACCTCAGGAACCTCACAATGTGGGTAGAAACAGACACAGTAACAAAGTGTTGTATGATACAGCATGAGAACAGATAGAGTGTAAACGGACAGTGTGCTTTGGGATTTTGAGGAGGAGCATCTGACTGAGACTAAGAAGCAGGGAAGTGGGCAGGGAAGGATTCCCAGAGGATCTGCTGTCTGGTCTGGCATGCAAAACGCTTTGAGAACCTTCCAGGATTAGAAGTGCATGAGATATGCTGGAGGTCTTCCCCAGCAGAAGGGTGGGAGAGCCTGGTAAACGGAGTGTGTGGCCATTGTGGAGGAAGATAAAAAGATGTGGATGGGAGACAGATTATGAGAGGTCTCAGAGTCCTAATGTTTACTGTTTAATACACATGGAGGGTACTTTTTATACCAGAGTCATCCCAGGTACTGCTGGTGAAGGTTCATCCAAATTTTGTGTGGTTATGTCATTATGCATATAAACACCAACACACATACATCCCACAAAACACATCCCATTATGCCGACATGCTGAGGGAAGATAATAAACAAAGCTGTTTTAAGTTTCTAGATGATCTCTTCCTCAGAGATGGAACTGGAGCTTTCAATCATGAAGCTTGTTTGTTTGTTTGGCTTGCCATCTAAATCCAGTGGATTAATATTTTCAGATACTAGAAGTAAAGGTGAAGGAGGGCAGACACCGTTTGGCAAAGCTGACTGGATTTACTGGACAAAGTCCTATTGTCCAGACTTTGATGGCACTGAGATGCCATCTTACCCTTGTATAGACGTAAACAATACAGACCACCTCTAAACTTTCAGGAGCAAACTACCTCTCGGTTTCTTGGTCAATGGAATACATCTTTCCGAGGGAATATGGGTATGGAGGATGAGGTCTAGCAAAAGTAGACACTGGTCATGGGAGAAGACCACAAATGCGTGTGTTGAGAAAATATGAATCATAGAACTATAAACTCAGAGCTGGGAGTTTTAGGAAGCAAGTTAAATAGCCCAGGATCCAGCCAGGGCTTTCTGCATCACTACACGAATACTGTTTACTTCATGTATTGCTCAAGGCTGGACAGAGTCAAGTCTGGACAGTGGCCAGAGTCAAAGAGAAAAATCTGTATGTGTAGTGGAGGTAATATGAGTCATTTCTGCTTGGCTCCGCTCTCAGAAAAATCTCTGAAAATTTTTATATGCAAAACTGGCATTTCAGATATAAAGTGGTTACCAGTTCTTGTTTTCAAGATTCAAATATGTCTTTATTTCAATTTTATTTTTTTTCAAGATCAGAAAGCTAAGCTTTATTGTTGCTGCTTTTAATATGTATGGTATTATAGTATTGCCCAATAGCAACTCTGTAGTTGAGGATCAAATGTGTTTTTAAAAGAAAAATAATGGATGGGATAAAACTGTTTATGTCTGTTCTAATTAGCTCAACCAGAAAATCTGGAACATCAAAGGTCTTTGCAGGCTTTGCTAAACCGTTACTCCATTTCCAACTAAAAATTGCTACAGATAACACAATGGGTGTTTGTCCATTGACATGCCCACTCATTTGATTAATTCAATAAATTAGTGTGTTTATAGCATGCAGTTATGGGCTGAATTAAGTCACCCCACCTCACTCCACCAAATTCATGTGACAAAGTCCTAACTTCCTAACCCCCAGTACTTTAGAATGTAATTGCATTTGGAGATAGGGTCTTTTAAGAGGTAATTAAAATGAAGTCACTATGGTGAGCCCTAGCCCAACAGGACGGGTATCCTTATAAGAAGAGGAAATTTGGACCTAGACATGTATCGAGGGAAGAAAATGTAAAGATAAAGATAGAAGATGACCATCTAGAAGCCAAGGAAAGAGACCTGGAACAGATGCTTCCCTCACAGCCCTCAGAAGGAAGCAACCCTGCCTACATCTTGGACTTCCAGCCTTCAGAACTGTGAGACAATAAATTTCTGTTGCTGATGCCAGCCAGTCGATGGTACTCCATTATAGCAGCCCTAGGAAACTTAATACAGCATGCATATTTATTCTATGTACATATTAGTAAGTTTATAATATGAACATTTATTTTCTACCATCTGTTCTTTTTAGTTTGGCTGCAGCACTCTTTTAGGAGAATGCCCTTTCCTCATTTTATGCATTCTTGATGGGACTGTAAATAAGACATTTGGGGGTGGCATGGACATGTGACACATGTTACACCAATGAGACTCTTTCCTGAGACTTTGACTCTTAACAGAAACTAGGATGAAAATAACGGTAGGGGTTCATTCATGGTGCTGCCAAACAGCCTGCTAAACAGTGTCTGCTCTACAAATCAGTGTTGTTTCAGGTCTAAACTCTGAGGGTATGAGCTTTGCTCCAAATTCATTTCTAAGCCGGTGGGGGCTGGGGGAGGGTTGTGAGCTTTGGTAGCAGACTACCAAGACTAGAATTTCAAAATAAATCAAGATATATCTTCTACAGAATTCACTGCAATGGGATTTTATATTTATCGTTACTTGGCTCCTAGACTCATTTAATGGAGGCCAACTGGCAGCTCCCATCTCTTATAAAAGTTTCCAGAAGACAAAACATGAAAGCTCAAGTCCATTTTTTCCTGGGATTCTATCTTGTATGAGCATCAGTAATCAAAGTGGCATTTACTAGCTTGGCAAATGAATAAACCTTTACTTTCCCACAAGCTCGGTTGTAGGCATCAGGCTCTCTTAAAATTTCCATAGCAAATAGCTGAGTGTTGGAAGAAAGGAAGAAAAGTAAAAAAGAAAGAAAGAAAGAAAGAAGAGAGAAAGAAAGAAAAGAGAGAAGGAAAGAAAGAGAAAGAAGAGAAAGAAAGAGAGAGAAAAGAAAAGAAAAAAGAGAAGAAAAATCTGCAAGGAAAAAAATCCGTATAACAAGGACCACACTGATCCTACATCAGTTTTCTAGTGACTTGCAGAGTTTATAATTTTTATCATTTACCTTTCTCTCCACTACACCAATTCCTAGGGGAGGGTTCATTTTTTATTCATTCTGAAAGTTTACCATCAATCATCCTCTTAAAGAGCTTGCCAGAAACTTGGACAGAGCCTCATAATAAAATTGCAGAGACAGAGGACTAATTGATTTCTATAAATAATGTTTAGCTGTAAAGATATGAAAGGTGGTTAGAACCACATGTATTAATCTCCCTTTTGCTCCATCTGTGTCTGCAAAAGCAGACTGTACCTTGACAAAGTACCCTGACTATTTTGCCCAGCAAACACACAGCAGGAGATTAACACCAGATGGCCCACCCCTCCCATTTCCTTGCCCTGCCCTCTGCCCCGCCCCCACCTCCGCTGGCCAAATCCTCTAATTACTCCTCCCTCCTGGTCCCCACTTTAGATCCCATAATTTTAAAATTCTCTTTCCATTACCATCCCTGCACTGACAACGTGCAGAGTTGACAGTCCTCCATTTCTCTCCGCCCTTCCACCTTTCCGTACAATAAACAAAAATACAACCCAAACCTCAAACACAAAGGCTTTTCATCAGACTGCAAGACTGACAATGTTTAAGAAAAACAGTAACTACTGGTGCTAAAGAATTATTAATGTGTGCGTCTTGGAAAGGGGATTAGAGAGAACTCTCGCCGGAGGACACTCTCACGCACTACTAGCTTTAATCACATGGCACCGAAATGCCCAGCAGTTACAACTTGTCAACATCACATAAAATGGGAACAAAATTATATCTGGGGAAATAAATGCTGGCTGGACAAAGATAACGCTATAAATCTCGTGTTGCTGGAGAAATGCTGAAAACTCACAGAAGCACCATCTGCTCAGGCCAACTGTGATATGCTGAAATAAAAAGCGAACTAGAGGCAGGGCAGGGCTGTGTGATAGATGCCCAATTCCAAATTCTGAACATTAGGTGGTGACATCGCAAAGGCTGATTCATTAGGGCACCATCTTAACTGGTTCAGTCAATCAGCTGAGTCCAGTCCCAACTAAACAACAAAAAATATCATACTTAGCATTGAAAATCATTTTTCCGGCTACAGGTTAAATACAAAATGAGTGATTACTTTCACTCAGGAGATAGGAAAATTGTCACACTAGACAGAATTCAATGAAATTGGCCCGTTTCTTCTTTTTCTTCTTCTTCTTTTTTTTTTTCCTGGCCTGGACTGCTCCTAGATGATGGTGGACAGATAATTTCCATAAATAAGAGTGCTAGGGAGTCTTTTCAATGGGGCAACACAAATGACTGAATTGATTCAAATAAAGTAATTTCACATCAGTCTAATTCTGATAGCATTAAACATTCTTGTTGATTATCATGCTTGAAATATGGTCATAATTTTAAAAGCTTTCACAGATACTTTCCTTTTCTGTAGCTTTTTATGTGAAGCAGATCAAACTTTCTCAAAGCTTTTCTTTTAGGGGGAAAATGCATGCTGTGTTTCGTAATTTTAAGTCTCGGTAAAGTTAACCGCACTTGTAAAAAATCATTTATTTTTAGCGTGGGCTCCTTCTGTAGCATTCCCTTCCTCTCCACATACTGTTTAGTTGTCTGTCTTCACCCCCTTGAATTGGCCTGCTCCTGTCATTTCAGCAGTTCCTTATTTCGATGGCAAGCACCAAGAAGGCAGGGGCTGTTCTATTCCCGCCTGCTTTGCCGAGAACCCCCAGTGGCTTCGTGAAGCCTCCTAGCTCTGCTACCAGCGTGCAGTGTTCTGGGTTTGCTGGCCTTTTTGTTATACAGCCATCCCCCGCTTTTCAAAAGTTTAGGTCACATCAATTTGCTTTTACCAAAGATCTACATTAGTACTTTTTTCGCTAACTGAAGGAAATCCAAAGAGGATTTTTGCTTTTACCAAATGCTGAAAAGCAAAAGCAGCATTCAGCTTTTGCTTTGCAGCAAGCCATCACAGAAGCGGTGCGGTGCGTACCCCTGGGCAGCCAGCTGGGGGCCCCACCCAGTCCCTTCCCGGGAACTACACTCAGCATCAAGTACCAGGGCTCTGAACTCTCTGAGTATCTGTGCGTAATCTCCATTTATCCTGTTGTATCTGTTAGCAAGATGTGTCCTAAGGTATCAGAAAAGCTTAAGAAAAATTATTTTGGGGGGTCTGCAAATGTGCAAAAGTTTTCCCTATAAACAAAGGGGAATTGCTCCTTCACTTTGTGCCACTTAGGCTTGCTCATCAAAGGTTGTGTAGGAATGCTCTGCTTTCGTATAACTGGGAGAAACCTGCAGTTTCATTAACCACTTCTGCAATGGCCCTAACCTGGTCTAAGCACTGGGGTGGAAGAAGCCAGGAAGGGAATAGTTGATTGAACCTAAGAAAGTTTTCTTTCTTCCTTTTCTTTTTCAAAAGGTCTTCGGTAGGGAGGGCCCAGTTGGAACTTGATCTCATCATGCCACTTGATCTCATAATTATTTACCTGCTTCTAGGCTTTAGGCAAGATAGCCCTTAAGGTGTATGTGAGGGGAGCTGCTCAGTCGGTGAGTCAGTGAGGGTGTCAGGGCATTGCATGGCTGCACCAAACCCTGAGTCCATGATATTCAAATGACTGAAGCATTTCGAGCAAGCAAAAAATGAGCACATCTGTTCAGTGGATCAGTAGAAGGAGCCTACTGAATTCTGAAACACCATGGCTGATGGGTCTGGTGAATTATTTAGCATTCCAAAAAGCTGGGGGTGTTCTCCATGTAGGCTAGTTGGAAAGTTAAAAGTGCCAAGAAATACATGGTACCGTATTTGTATTACCTGGAGTTGAAGAACTGTGTAACTCAGTTTCCACTGCTTAGGGCAATATCTGAAGTCTGAAACCAGGAGTTAAGAGGAATCCCTAAGGATGAAGGTCAAACTCAGATTCCACACATCTTACCAAGTGAAGCCATCACTGCTTTCTGACCAATGGGCCCATACCTATAAATGTACCCTCAAACACAAGATTAAAACCTTCAAGTAGGTAAATAATGTGCTGGGATTGAATGCAGAGTCCTAGTAGAAGGGTCTACCTAAGTACATCAGTGGGAACATGGAGGCCAAAGAGAATGAAGCCAATCTACAGCCTTCCTGAGTACCAGGTGAGGAAACAGTACCTGACAAGACACCATAGTCCCTATACAGTCCTAAAGGCTTGAGAAGAAAAGAGGACCCTCCAAGTAGGCCCTTAAGATTCTGAGCAATGGTGATGGTCATCTGGGGGTATAAGGTGATGTGCCCTGGGGTCTGCCTGCTCCATGAGAGATGTCCTCCAGACAGGCCCAGTCCAGTGTACATTCAAGCGGAGGTGGTCAAATAAATCTGCCACATCTGCCTGTTTCCTGAGCCTTCAAGATTTCTCCTCACCTTGGGTTTAGATAGCTGTCTTTTTGGTCTGAAATAGCTAAGGACAAGCAATGAGTGTGCCTTTTCTCCCCATTCATGCCCCTTTGGCCAGAGTCCTCATCCTCTCCCTTTGCTGCCCTACCTGAATGACTGGTGTTCCTTTGCTGGCTCCCAGGGGCCCAAGGTCACTTGCTGTGTTATTCCACCAGGACCATGCCTTCCCCAAGAAAATCTCTCAGTCATGCTGTTTTGGAGACCCGGAGAAGGTGTCCCCTTCCTAGTTGATCATACATAAGCTAACTACAATATGCCATTTCAATTAAGGCAGCAGAAGAGTATAAAATAGGAATTGACAAACTTTGTAAAGAGCCAGTAAGTAAATATTTTAGCCTTTGTAGGCCATGTGGGCTTTGTTGCAACTACTCATCTCTGCTGCCCTGGTGCTAAAGCAGCCAGAGTCAGTAAATATAGGAATGAATATGGCTGTGTTCCAATTAAATGTTCTTTATGAAAACAGGACGAGTTGGATCTGTCCTGTGGGCCTCAGTTTGCTGATCCTTGGCATAGAAGAAAGAACAGTACGTGGGAATAAAGGCCTTGCCCCCAGTCACAGCCCTGACCTAAACCAGCTGCATGACTTTAGGCAGGTCACTTCCTTCCTTTCTCACCTCTCACTCCTCCCAAAAGAAACAAGGAGTAGAAAGGGTAACTTGTGAGACTGGCCATGTGCCTGACATCTTCAGTTGTCTTGCTCATCCATGGAGTTGTTGATGGCCAACAAAGAAAAGCCCAGGGTAATTGCTATCATTTTGAGCATCTACTATGAAATAACATACGGACTCTCCTTTCATCTTCTCAGCTCACCAAAGTACATAATCTGATCCCTCTTTAACAGATGAGAAAAGAGATCAGGGATGTTAAATAACTTGCCCCAATGGCAGAACATCTAAGTTACGAGGTCAGCATTCAAATCCAGGTCCATCCAACCACACCCAAATTTCTCATCATCATGTGGCCTCCCCTGTGGGCTGCTGAGTTTTCAATCCCTTCACTCTAACCACTTTTCAGATACTGTCTCTGATATACTATTCTCACCACAGTTGCTGGAATGATCAGATATTGTCCCTTCCCTGTGAAAATCTGCCCTGTGGCTTCCCAATCACACATCAGATAGAATAAAGCCAATCCAATTAAGTGAGCAGAATGGCATAGATCCCAAATCCTTCCCATGGCTTAGGAGACACCTATGGTCTCTTCTATCTCACTCTACCCCCTCTGAGCTCTCTTCTCTGCTTCACTTACTCTGTTCCAGCCCCAGACATTTTGCTTTGCCTCACGCATGTTGAGCAGACTCCCACATCAAGACTTTCACTGTTGTGGTTCTCTAAGCTAGAATGCTATATGTTCCCCAGATTAGAATGATTCATGCCCTTACTTAATGGATACCTCAACTTAAATGTCACTTCCTCAAAGAGAACTTTCCCGACCACTCTATCCATAAACACACCATCTATCACTCTATCTCCTGATGTTGTTTTTGTTTTCTTTGCAGCTCCTATCACACTAGGCAATAATCACGTTTATCTTTTTGTTTTAATTCTCTCTTGGTTTGTGAAGGCAAGGGATTTATCTTGTTCATTAATAAATGGTGCCTAATCTGTAGGTTTTCAATGACTATCTGTTACTTGTTGGATAAAAGAGAGACTATATGGGAATGAGGCAACAGAGTGCGACTGGCTCAGGACTAGCTGATCACTAACTGAAGGGAGTAGTAATTCAAGCCTATCAGCAGTGTTAAACCTTGTTCCCTGGTCCCCATGTAGGAAGGATGGCCTACTTGCCTTTATCAGAAAAAAATCAGGGTGTTACTTTGTCTCATCCTCAGAAAGTATCTAATGCAGGAGAGAAGCCACAAAACTGGGAAAGATTAGTCTCATGACCAAATGTCAGAGGTCATCTAGGGTCCAGAGTTTTCCAACTGCCAACCTCTGACCCCCTGTTGCTCTACCTCCTCCACTGACTGTATCATCCTTCTGCAGGGGCCGTTCCTGACCAGAACTGCCTCCTCTGCAAAATCCTCTTCTCCCCAGGTTTGAGGGCAGCATGAAAACTTCAGGTAAGTACTTTTGCTGGAAAAACAGTATTCTTATTCAAATACTGTCACTTGATGGTGAAACCAAGAGTTAAAGAACTGAAGTAGCTTGGCCAAAGTCCTGCTGCTTATTAGTGACACATATCAGTCTATAGCCTTTGTTCCCTGATCATGAGACTGGCCCTCCCTCCCCACTTCACACAAAATGGTGGAAGTAAACAATCTATAACATCCCAGGTTGCTCATTCAAGAATCCGTTCAATTCTACAAATACTGATTGAGCATCCAAACTGAGGCTGGCCCTATAATGGTTAATGAAAATAGTAGAGCCCCTGTCCCCAAAGAGTTTACTGAAAGTTTGAATACAGAATGAAAGAAATAGGATTTGGGGGGGTATCGAAATGTTGATTAATAGGTGAATGCAGTAATCGATTTAATCCCAAAGAAGTCCTTAAAGCACCTTCCAGAGCTTCCTCAAACAGTTATGCTTAGGCCTCACTCTGCATATGATTTTTAAAAAGAGAGCAAGAGAGAGGGAGGGAGACAGGGAGGGAGAGAGAGGGAGAGCGGGAGAGAAAGAGAGAGAGAGACAGAAAGGAAGGAAGGTAGGGTGAGAGGGAGGGATGACGGAAGGAATGGAGGAAAGGAGGGAGAGAAAAGGAAAGGAAAGGAAAGTTGAATGGTGCACTGCCTGCTTCCTTCAATCCCTCCTTACGCGTATCTCTGCTTCTCAAAGACATTAAACTGGGGGGGGGGGTCACTCTCCAGAAGTCCTTTCAGCATGCCCCTAACCTACTCTGAAGTCCTAGGGTGACATGGAAGAGCTGAATTATTTCTCCCATTCAGTGTCTCCTACCCAGCCCTCAGCCCAGACTTCAATGATAAACTTCTGCATTATCGTAGCAACTTTTGACATGAGAATGAAACTTCTGGTAACTACTAACCCAGTCATTAACAGACATTCCCTCCATCAATCAATGGCACATTAGTTTTCTGGAACAACCTGGATCTCAGAGACAGGGATTCAAGTAACCACACAAGCTGCAAGATTGGTAGAGGGACTTACATCAGTCAGTCCCAACTGTGCCAAGCCCTGGCTCAGCCATTCAGAGATGACCTCCTATAAGAAAAGTTCACCCTTGACTTTAGAATAAATCTTTCTTCTTCATCACCTTGAGTAAAAAGGTGTGAGAGTGAACAAGAGTGAGCCGCAAGAGCAATGGCAGAAATAACGTCCAAGAGTTGACATTAACACGGAAATGGACCATTCCTGATTGCCTTGTATTTATATAAGTAAAAAAGCCAAGGATAAAAGAGAAACCAGAAAACGTGGTACATACTTGCCTCTAGAAGCTTCTCTCCTTCCATCCTTCCCCACTCTCCCACCTCCCAAAAGATAAAGATACACTTTATTACAGCCCCAAACTACTTGGGATCAAGACTTGCCAGTGTACAGAAACGAAACCAGCTTTCCCTCCGTCTGACCCAGGATGCTCACCACTTGCCGAGTTCACTCACCCACTCTCCTCACGTTTTCCTGCCGGTTGCATGCAAAGCAATTGTCTCCAAACGCCAATTACTGATATTCAAAGCTGCTGTTTTCCTACCCTGGTTAGAGACGCCTCCATGAGAGACCCGGGGTAAGCTCTTGAGTTGAAAGAGAACCTGGGGGGTGGAGGAAGACCCCTTCTCGAACCTCCACACCGTTTGCGTTGCCAAGGGAACCCTCTTTGTCCAGGGAGGCTAAGAATGGCCGCCTCTCCCACGGCCTGGCTCCAGGAGTGGCCAAATCGCTGCACAGGGTCAAGAGCAGAGGGAGGGGAAGCCTCGCACATGCTTCTCACAAAGAAATCACTTTCAAAGAATGAAAGAAGTGGTGAAAACACAGTTTTAGGAGGCACCCAGTGGGGAGGGAGTAAGTTTATCTATAGTGCTGCGATCACATTTGAGTTGGCTTTTGTGCCCCTAAAAGGAGAAAGATTCAAATCTGTATCACAGAGGAGACAGGGTGGGCAGGACAGAGAGAGGGAGTCAGGGATGGGAAGGTTGCAAAGGGTATGTCCCAGTCTCTGTCAGCAGATGCTGAACATTGATCAGATACACAATTAATTCGTTAAAGTGTTTAGCTGAAGCTCTGCACTGGATTATTTTGGCTCCTGGACTAGTCAGAGGAGCTGTCTGCCTGTTTCCTAGAAGCCTGCTGGGGTCTGGGGTGGAAATGGTAGTGTCATTTTGATGATGAAGAACATTCTCACTTGCCCTTCATTTTAGGGACCAGGTTTGGCTTTCCTTTTCAAAATAAATTCTCTTGGGAAAATGCCAAAGGAGGAACATTTTGTGCATGCTTATTTTGAAATCTGTTTGTCAAGGGTAGACAAGATTGTATGATAGTTTGGAAAGTCTGGATGGACCTCAATTAGAAGTCCCACTGCATGGCACAGGACAGGTACTCACTAAAACGTCAGCTACCTGAATGGTTGTTGAAGGACGACGTTCCAGCATCTTGTCTTCCTAACAAGGTAGGAGGTGGAATACTTAGCAAACAGAACAGCCAAGGCTCGAGGATGTGGCTTACCTGAGGACCCACAACTGAATGGTAGTAGAGGAGAGACTCAAGCCCAGGGCCCATTACCTCTGACCATGATGTCTAGTTCCTTTTTTAAAATAGAGAACTTGAAGGAATTCTCTATCCAAATGCTGCTGAGTAATTTTAAACAAAAAGGCAAATAAAGAAAAAGAGAAACTGGACACCTCTGCATCTGGTCTGGGCTAAACATGGGGTGAAGTTATTCACACTGAATTACAGGGAAGTACCAAGAAAAATTTACACACGTGCGCACATGCACACACACACGTGCACATACATATGCATATATATATTTCCCTGCAAGATGGTGGAAGTCTTATATTACTCATTTCCTAAGTCTCAGCTCTGGCAACAGTTGCTCTGGGAACTTTCCATCACTATCCCCAAGCCCAGCTTCCATAGCACTTTTTAAAGATTCTCCTCAGAATACTTACCACACCAATGTAGTCATTGACACCTGCGTATATAATTATAGGAACTTCCCCTACCAGAATATCATCTCTCTGAGGGAAAGCACCATGCTCCATTCCTTCTTTTCCTTCTTCTTCTTTTTTTTTGTCTCTTAAATACCTAGTAATATGCCTATTGCATAGCAGGTGCATGATACATACACTCAAGAAGTGAACAGCAAGAAGTCCATTTGTGAATGTTTTATTGAGTGTCAACTACGTTAGGTCCCAGGGAGGACTCAAGAGATGTTGACGGTATAGTATCTCCCTGTGAAGTTTAAGATTTATGTAAAATGAAGGACTCAGTCCTTAAATATTACTTAACCCAACTGCAGTAAGTGTAGCTGAGAGTAACAAAAGTAATGCATTTATTTAATGGATAAAAACCAGCTCTCTCAGTGGTTTTGTCTGTCAGACTGTGGCTATAAAATCCCAGGAGCTCTTGAGCTGCAAACAGCCCAGTCAGGCTTGCAGGGTCTGTGCTTATTTCTTCTTGTCAATACCCTTGCCTTTTTCAGCCTGCCTGCTCCAAAGAAATCCTGGGTAAGGCACATGACCTAGTGGCAGAAGGGCTGGCAATAGCTCCATCTCTGATGCTAACTTGCCTTTCACAAAAAGACTAATCTAAATCTATCCAAACCTATTGCCAAAATACACAAGTGCCAATTGGTGCATAACCACAAGAAAATAGCATTCTGGACCTTCTTATTGGTTGGGATATCTGGGCCCATGTTTCCCTTTCATCCTCTCTAGGGGATGCTGACACAGGATGTACTTTGCATGGCTCACAACACTAACTTGTCAACCAGAGGAAGATTTCAGCCAAGGGGAGCAGGGTCCTGTCCTTACTGCATCTTCATGATGGAAACAGCAGGTGGAAAGTGCTAGGTGCCAGAGTCTCTTCCAAAAAGACCAATGCTTTCAGGTCATGTGATGGTCACAGATAAAGACTGAGGCCCAGAGTTACATACCAAGTGAGCAGAGGTTGGACTGGACTCCATGCCTGGAAACGGCCCCTCACATCTTCCTGAGTGGCCTCTGACCTCAAGTTCCCTCCCCTCTAGTGGCGTGCCTCCCACTCTGACCCTCTTATCAGGTCATGTCACTCTTCAGAGTAAGACGCTGCTGTGTCTGTCCACTGCCCTCAGACCAAGTCCAGTATCTCAGGCTTTCTGTCATCTGCCCTTCCCAGCTCTGCCTCAGAGATTCTGCTTCCTCACCCAGTGTCTCATGTTTTCTCTGAAACACTGAGGTCATCTCATTTCACCACATTCTTCCTCTTGCATTTTACTCTGCTGGAGATGTAATGTAAGCAAAGGCAATGTCACAGATGGTACCCCAAATCAACTTGCCAGACATCTCTGCCTGTGCCAGGGAGCTGTGAATAAGGTACTATGGAAGGAGAGTTTTGGTGGAAAGATCCTTACTTGGAATTATGCTATGCTTCACTGGGAGGAAGGAGCAGTATCTTATACTCAGCATTCATCATGAGGTGCTGTGCATTTTGAGGAGCGAGTGGACGAAGAAGATGGAGGAGGAGGGGAAGGAACGGGGAATGAATTATAATTCAGCCACACCTACCACTCAAGTGCATTCATACTTTCTGGTCACCCACTAACTTCTGTTTGAACTAATACCACTGTCATACATTACAGTCTCAAAGTTAAACGCCTACAGAGGCCAAATAAGTGAGGTAAACGAGGGCAGTAGGCCTTGTGTCAGGTAATAGGGACTGATGGAGACTGTGGTCAAACAGACCAAATGCTATATGTAAAGGGAACAACAGTAACTCCAGCCACTTGCTGACATGCAGGATTGCAGCCCAGGACCACCAGAGTTTTTCACTTTTTAAAGAAAAGCTGAAAATGTGAAAATGTGTGAAATCTCCGAGTTTAACAATGTTGATTTAAAATGTTAACAAACACTGTGCAGGGCAAACAAAATATATCTAGCTCATATGCTGCCACTTTGGGACTTTTGCCCTACATGGAACTCTCCAAAATGTGAGCATAGGCATCAGTAGGCAGGGGCATATAGCTGTTGTCAATAATCCAGGTCACGGGTGCCTGGGTGGCTCAGTGGGTTAAACCCTCTGCCTTTGGCTCAGGTCATGATCTCAGGGTCCTGGGATCGAGCCCCGCATCGGGCTCCCTGCTCAGTGGGGAGCCTGCTTCCTTCTCTCTCTCTGCCTGCCTCTCTGCCTACTTGTGATCTCTCTCTCTCTCTCTGTCAAATAAATAAATAAATAAATAATCTTTTTTAAAAAATCCAGGTCACAACATGTATGTGAGAACACCTAGAAGGTAACAAGGTAGAGACATAAACGATCTAAACATGCTACTTCATGAAGTAGAGGGTGGTACCATGACTGGATATAAAAGAAGGGGAAAAAATCATGGGAAACCTACCTCTTCCTCAGGAGTTGTGGCTTTGTTTGAAGTAGTGATGGGATTGGTCAGTCCTTCCCCCCAACTCTATGAGCTGGACAGCTCCAGAGGCAGTCCTCCCTAATTCTTCCATGGTGAAGGAAGGCTGGGCTTGCAGATTGGTGGGAAAAGGGTAGGGGTGTATGTGTGTCACTGCAGCAAACAGAATGACGTGCCAGGTGTAGACATGTGCATGACTCAGTGGAGGTCCTTTTTCTCATTGGCCTCAAGCATCCTTTTCTCCAGCTCTTAGCCAGCATAAACTCAAGGCATCATATCTGGGGAGGGGCTGGCAATGGCGAGACCCTTCTCTTCAGGGAAGACCTTTCCTCACGCATGAACACCAGTAGAGGCACTGGTACGATGGCCTGTGGCCCAGCTGTTCACAATGGCTGCCCTGCTTCTCACTCTCTGTGCTTAACCCTGAGGAGGAAACCACCCCTGCCCTTTGAATCCCTTTACATCACCACCAGTCTCCTATCTCAGGGCTGCGATCATGTGCCCCTCCTTCTCTAGAATTTGCCTTCTGTATATCCCTTTTAGCTCTTCTCTTCCCTTTGGATATGATTCAAATCTCACCAATTATTTTTATACAAAGTCTACTGGTCCTGAAATACCATTTCCTGTTTCTATAGCCACCAACCTCAACCAGGTGCTCAACAATCCAAATTCCTGTTGATATTTGCAGCCTCTGAGGAAGGTTTTCCTTGCCTCCAGACTCTCCCCACCTGCCCTAAGCACCATTTCCATCACGCCATCCCCTTCCCTATTATTTATTATCTTAAATTAAAATACACAAACATGACCTTCAAAGACTTTTCTCCCACTGCCTCTGTGTAGATCCTATCCAATTACTTTCAGGCAATGGAAAGAGCATGAATTTTGGAATCACGCAGACCCAAGTTCACATCCTGGCTTTGCCATTTACTCCCTGTGGGATCAGAACAAATTATGTAAACTCTCCTGGCCTTCAGTTTCAAAATTGGGATAAATAATACCTACTTTGTACAGTTGTTGCAAGACTTATATAAGCTAATGTAGGCTATTCCCTTGTATGTGTACTCAAAAAATGGTAGCAGCTATTAGTATTATTCTCCACGAATGTAGTATTAGAGGGGGAAAGTAGGAGGGTGTTTTCATCTGTCAGCGAGATGACAGATATGTCAAAAGAATCTGAATTAAACTAAATAAATTATGGAAATGCATATAACTCTACGTGTTCTGCTACAGTGCAAAAGACAATTAAAAAAAATATATCAAGAGAGAAAAATGTAAAGCTAGTGCCACTAAGTCCCAGCAATTCTGTGCCTGAATATCTTAGCTATGTCCTCTATGTTCTCCAACATAAATATGTGGCTTCAATCCATGAAAGCCCCTGCAAGTTCCCTGGAAACAAATGGATTGTGCCTAACCTTATGGATTTCACATGTGGTGTGCATGGCCTTCGGTCACTGTCCATCTTCATAGTGCCATTAAATGTGGTGGATACCTGAGAGTCATCGGAAATCAGACAAACCAGAATGTGAATCCTGACTCTATCAAGGTCCTAGCTGTGGAACTATGAGCAGGATACCTGATCTCTCTAAGCCTCAGTCCTTTACCCATAAAATTAAGAGAACCATGCTATCTATGTAGGGAGCTATTTAGATCAGCGGCTCTTCCAAAGGTCCTCACCTATTTTAACTGTGCAATATATGTTTCCCTCTTATTCTCTTCAGTGGACCCAATGTTCACATCCTTTAAGAAATTCCCTTAATCAAGTCCTTCTGATGCTAACTATTGCTTTTTCTGTATCCTCTTAGCAAATGGAACCTTAAAATTTATACAGTTACAAAGATGAGTTTTTGAGTGAGATGGACTTGGTTTTTAATTCTGGTTTTACTACTAACTAGCTCTGTCACCTGGACAAGTCTCTGCTTCTTTTCCTTTAAGACAGAAATAACAACTGTGCCTCCTTTAGAGGACCTTTGTAAAGATTTAATGAGATAATGCAGGTAAAGTGTTCAGAAGACGACCTAAACAAGAGAAAGCATCCAACACAGGTTAGCTGCTCACTAAGGTGGAAACTACCAGAAGTGGTAATGAGCAGGATGGGATTTGGGTCCCATCCTGACACAAATCAGTTATATGATTTTGTCCATTCATATAACCTGTTTCCGTATCTATAAAATGAAAGTCATGCCATTTGCCTTATACCCCAGGAATTTCAAAAAGATGAAGTTATGTCATAAATCTGAAGATTCTTTAAAAAATGAAAAGCACCAGGTTTTACACATCTGCTGGCAAAAAAAAAATTATTTGTTTTCAACTTCTCTTTGTGTGTCTGGAAGCTCCTTGAAGGTAGGGAGGAAGGCTTCTACCCCTTTTGCACCCATTCCATGTTGCCTGCTTACTACCCAGTCCGTGCCTATTCCTCACCCATGCTTGCTTTGTAGAACAGGCTCAAATAAAAGCACCAACCCCTTATGTGTGGGCAGTATTTCTGCCAAGGCAAAGATTCAGCTCCTAGGTCCGAGGGCCTGAGCTGCCCCAAGGAGAGGGGAAAGATTAAGCATCTGTAATAAATGTTCTCCAGGCAGAGAGGGAAAAATCACCTAACACTCTTGTGGCTTTTAGAAAAAAAGAGTAAGAGAGAAGAAGGAGGGAAAAGAAAACGCTGAGCTTTAAACAACTGGCTGGGCTGTTTGTCATCTGTAAAATGAGGCGATGGAAAAGCACAGAAGGGCAGTGGTCACCGGGTCTGCTTCAGGGATTCGTGCCTCAGACGTCTGCCCCAGTGCTCCTGGGCTGCCCATTCCCAATTTCTTTTTCTTTAACAAAAACAGGGAATTCTCACTGGACTGAAGTTCCCACCTGGCTCAGGAGTTTTCAGACCTGGCCTAGGTGGTCTCTAAGTAAATATTTTCATCCTCACTCACTCACCTCCTCCTGAGGAAAAAAAAATCATCTCTTTTCTCAGCTAGAGAAGAAAGCACCCAAACCAAACAGCAGATTATTTGCACCATTGGAACCCTCATTCCAGGAAGTCCCGGGAGGGCATGTGGTATAAATCAGAGTGTCCGGGTTACTTGTCCATCTTCTCAATGAACCTGGTTAACACAGACCCAGAGAGAAAGCTGGGATGTGTGCCAGAGCACTTCGGGCCCATACGGATTGGCTCTGGGACTCTCACCACCACCCAGTAATTCTAGAAATCCACCTGCAGGCAAAACATAAAGAAATTATCTAACCTAAAGTGGAAACAATACTGCTTCCTTGACTGTACATAAAGATTGAGTCCTTCATGATTTCTCTACAGCTAGTAGTTTCAGTGGAAATACTCCTATGTAGAGCTAATTTCAGGGGCTCTTACTGCATTCATTTGTTTTAAGCTTAGTACTTGTTTTTTGTATTGTTTTGGGTTTTTTTTTCCTCCAGAAATCATTTCAGGTGTTCCTCTATTTGTGCCAGGCACGGTGCTGGGCTGTAGGATTCTTAACATGTGCAAAACACACCTCTGCCCTCCAGCTCACAGCTCTTGTAATGAAGATAAAAATCCAGATATACCATGATCAAAATATTAGTTTCCTAGGGTTATTGCAGCAAATTATCAGAAACTGGGTGATTTAAAACAATAGAAATTTTTTCTCTCACAGTGCTGGAGGCCAGAAGACTGAAAATCAGGTATCCATAAAGTCAGTTCCTTGTGGGCTTTGAAGGAGCATCTATTCCTTGCCTCTCTCATAGCTTCTGGTGGCCACTGGAAATCTATGGTGGTCCTTGGCTCGTTGCTGCAGAGTTCCATTCTGTGCCTGCATCTTCACATGGCCTTCCTGCTACATCTCTGTGTCAAATTTCCCCTCCTTTCTAAATCCACTGACTCGGGGGCCTGCTCTAAAACCAGTATGATCTCATCCTGAGATCCTTAACTAAATTACATCTGCAAAGACCCTATTTCCAAACAAAGTCATGTTCATAGGTACTGAGGGTTAGTCCTTAAACATGTCTTTTTGGGGACACACTTCAATCTGCTACAAAGACCGTATATGGTAAGTGTTATAAATATAGAGGTGAGCATGGGACACGACTGCAACAGAAAGGAGCATGGCCTAATACAGCTATGGGGAGCATCAGGGAGACTTTCTGGAGGAGGTGATTCCCAAGGGGAGTTTCAAGGACAGGTTGGAATCTGCCTACAAGAAGAGCTTCTTACATCCAAATGGCCAACAGACACATGAGAAAGTGCTCAACATCACTCAGCATCAGAGAAATACAAATCAAAACCACAGCGAGATACCACCTTACACCAGTCAGAATGGCTAAAATCAACAAGTCAGGAAACGACAGATGTTGGCGAGGTTGCGGAGAAAGGGGAACCCTCCTACACTGTTGGTGGGAATGCAAGCTGGTGCAGCCACTCTGGAAAACAGTATGGAGATTCCTCAAAAAGTTGAAAATGGAGCTACCCTACGACCCAGCAATCGCACTACTGGGTATTTATCCTAAAGACACAAAGGTAGTGATCCTCAGGGGCACGTGCACCCGAATGTTTATAGCAGCAATGTCCACAATAGCCAAACTATGGAAAGAACCTAGATGTCCATCAACAGATGAATGGATAAAGAAGATGTGGTATATATATACAATGGAATATTATGCAGCTATCAAAAGAAACGAAATCTTGCCATTCGCAACGACATGGATGGAACTGGAGGGTATTATGCTGAGCGAAATAAGTCAATCAGAGAAAGACAATTATCATATGATCTCTCTGATATGAGGAACTTGAGGGGCAGGGTGGGGGGTTGTGGGGGGTAGGGAGGGAAAAATAATGAAACAAGATGGGATGGGGAAGGACACAAACCATAAGAGACTCCTGATCTCACAAAACAAACTGAGGGTTACTGGGGGGTGGGAGGGTAGGGATAGGGTGGATGGGTTATGGACATTGGGGAGGGTTTGTGCTTTGGTGAGTGCTGTGAAAGATGTAAGCCTGATGATTCACAGACCTGTACCCCTTGGGCAAAGAATAAAAATAAAATTAAAAAAAAAAAGAAGAGCTTCTTGTGTGAAGGCCAGGAGGTTTGTGTGATGAAGGGGATGACTCTATGTTTGGCATTTGAATGTTGATGGATCCCCTTGCTACTTATCCCTCCTCTCCACCACCTTCTGTGTAACCCAAGAAGGAAGATCAGTGTCCAGAGGTGTACTGGGTGGAATTTCAAATGGTATAGCCTCTAGCCCCCAGTGCAGAGAGCTCCTCACCTTGGCCCCACATCCTAACAATAAAAAAAGCCCAAAGCCACCTCTGCCTTAGCCTGTTTTGCTCTCCTTCTCATCTTCAGACTCTTGTGTGTCCTGTTCTCTTCTTGAGAACCCAGCTTGTCATACCAAGTCAACTTTCACTCACACTCATTGGTGGGTGTCATCTGTTTCAACATCTAAATGCATTCCAGGGTGGGTAATCACAGCCTACCTCTGGGCAGGCTGATAAAACACAAGAAATGGTGGGACTCGGGAATCACACAGAGTTTGTATGAGTGGGGTTATGTGGAGCATGGGCAGGGTGGAGGGGAAGTAACTTCATGCTGGAGAGGCAGACAAAAGACCGATCATAGAGAGTCTGAGAAAGCAGATGTGCTACAGTGAAATACAAACTGGATAAAGCATGTCAAAGCCAAATAGTTCTTGTCACTGGTGAAAACCAGTGAGAATATGCTGTTTGGGGACCACCCTGACCCACAAGGAGTTAAGATGTCAGCATCAGGAAATACAGGATAGGATGGACGGACAAATGGAAAACCTGAAGGACAGAAAGCCTTCCTGAGGTGTGGCTGACTGTCTTTAAAGGCAGAATTTTCTAGGGTCTGAATGTCATTCTGGAAACCTGTCTGCAGGTGGTTTAAGCTTTCATGCATAAGGCACAAATGAGTAAGTTTCTTATGCAGTGTCCTTTTAGTCCATTACTCGTTTATAAAGGCTACGTGCTTCCAAAAGAATCTCCCATTTGGCCAGAGGATTGATTTACTCTTCACGGAATGAACTTGGCCAACAGCTAACCTTTGATACAAGCTATCAGGGGCAACCTAGTAAGGATATTTCAACTTGTCATTTTCATCCAGTCAATGGAATTATCAGAGCTGCATTTGTGTAGCTTTTTTTTTTAAACTCTTATTACATTGCCTAGATCATAAATTCAGACCCAGGTTTTTTTATAACCCCTGGTTATAAAGAAATGGGGACACGTGGGGTTGGTAATGCTTTTTGGATAAGGATATCAGAGCTTTCTTTGGTATGAAGCAGTTCATATACTAGTGGACATTATCCACCTCTACCATGAGTGTTGTGCCTGAAGAGGTATCACAGCATAGGGGTTGGTGCTTGGTGGAGAAATACAAAGTGCATTGGAACTATTTACTCAAAGAAAGCTTTTCCCCCACCACAGCCTAATAAATGTTTTTCAAATGGTCCTTTATCCAAAATAGCCCACCACTCCAAGAACACTATATGGCTGACTCAGAAGGCCACATCCCATGGACTCTTCTTGCCATCCAAAACTCATCATTTATGTGTGGCTTTGGATAGCCTTCAGAAAATGTTGAAGCATTCACACCAACTTAATCCAAAACTTCACTCTTATGCTGGACCACTCTTTCTATGACAGCCTTCACATCCCAGGTCATTTTAGAATAAAACATCAGGCACATGATCTCCCAAAGGAAAAAAAAATGGAGGTAAAAGAGCCAGCAGCCCCCAATCTTCAACTACTCCTCTTTAAAGACCCTATGGTATTCCATAGTAGAGGCTTGGAAACCAACCACATGATGGTCAGCAAACTGCAGGGACTGTACTAGCAAGTTTGGCTTGCGGTGGCTCTGTCTACAGATTGTGTTTCTTGTCTGCCTGCCAAGACCCAATGTCCCTGATAAATGTAGCAATCAGAGATGGCCTGCAAAAGAGGTAGATTGTACCATTCAAATCAACTCTCTGGAGAGGATCAGTAAGGCCAGATCTAGAAATAAACCAAAAATGGTAGACTGAGACCTGGAGAATCAAGAGGATCAATTCTGCAAAATCAGGGGCATATCAGTGTGTGATCATTACCTGCACAACCACAATAGGTAAGCTAATACTAGGGATTGTGGAGATATGAAAAAAATATATCATGTGGCCTTTTACCCTCAAGCTTTCAATCGATGTGGATAGCTAACAGACATCATATGTAGGAGCATAAAGTGACAACATAATTTAATAAATAGCTATAATGGATTATAGCTATTATATACTAATGGTGAGAATAAGGGAAGAGATAAGTTCCAATTTGGAATAGCTAGAGAACATACAAATTTTAATTTATTTAATGTCTTTTTATAGCACGTATTTGTTCTGAGTGCTAACTCATTTAATCCTCCTCACCATCCTATGACATAAGTACTGTTCACATACTCTCTTTTTAGATGAGGAAACTGACACAGAAAGGTTAAGTTGCTTGCCCAAGGTCACACAGGTAGTAAGTAGCAGAGCAGGGATTCAAAACCTCCAACACAGGAGGAAAAAGAACTTAGACTGGACTTTGAAGGTAGGGTAGGATTTGGAAGGCAAGAAGTTAAGAAGCCCTTCCAGTTAGATGGAAATGGCAGGCCATTCCAGGAAGAGAGTAGGATGATGATAGAGTCATTCTCTTTGCTTCTGGATGATTGGTCTTACAGTGAAATGCAGGAGATGTTATAAAGAGAGGAAGAGAAATAAGCTGAAAGACAGTGCAGTGATTTGGTCAACACCTGGCTTAGGTTGTGGCTATGGAAAATGGAAATGAATGGATGAATTCAAAGGAATCTATAAATGATGAACTGACACAAATTGATAATCAAGTGGATCTGAGAGAAAAAGATGTAGAAAGCCAAAGACTTCTCTTAAGTGTTGACCTAAAAAATGGTGATACCATTAATAGAAGAGAAGCCAAGACGAAGCATGTGTTTTAAAATATCAGTTATGTTTTAGACATTTTGTTTTCAGATGACTGCTGGATTTCTAAACGCATATGTCTATTGAGCCATTGCTTAAGTAGGACCAGAGCTTAGGAAAGTGATCAGGCTTGGATTCACAGACTTAGGAGCCATTAATGCAGAGGTGGGTGCATACAAGATTCCGAGGGAAGAAGAACATAAGAGCAGAAGTTAAGGACTGAACTTTGTCCCAACCCAGTTACCAGAGGAAATGAATTAACTAATAATGAAATAGATAAAGGGGAATAAAGAGGAAATTTACAAAATGAAGACAATGTACCACTGTGGATATCAAGAGAAGACATTATAAGAGAAGGGGATAGTTAGTAATGTGTAACGTCGCAATGAGGTAATGGAGAATGAAGACTGAGACAAGAAAAGAAAGAAACCACAGTGACTTCTGAGCAGCCAGTATAAATGGGGTTGTCCCTTTCTTCCTTCTCTAGGCTGAGTGTTGCCTGTTTTGTCCAACATTCCCTGATACAGAATTATTTTAAACCTTTCATCCTCAGTGGCACAGTATAATGAGAAAAAAATGGCATGGACTCAAATTCAAAGGCTTTGCTGATAAACACAAATTTGGCAGCAAACGGAGCAGGTCATAGCCAAGGGTAGAGCCCTGGTTTCTCATGTTACAAAATATCCTCCAGGTTGTCACAACCTTTGAGCACAGTTATTTAACCCATTGTGAATCCACTGTGGAGACTGCTGAATGTCTGGCTGAAATTAATAAGTACTCACTTTTGGAGTGCTTTCTTATCAACACAGTAAATTTTAGCTTAAGGGTGAATGAAGTCACCATGCCGTGATTTGCTCTTGATGAATGAATTTGGGTTTTTGGGAATCACTTATTCAAAATTTTTTGAACCTACCATTTAATCATCTTTTCCAGAGTTTTGCCAAGGATTTTAATAAAGATTTAATTTGAAGGAACTAAATGCTAGTGAACTTGGATATCTTCTGATCACTAGTCTTCTGAGAATACTTCTATTCATTATATATCATCTCAAAGATAAACAGTAAGATTGCTAAGAGGATATATGGATATATATTTCCAGCATAAAAACTTCGCAAATAAAACTTTGAGGCCTGAAAACTTGAACTCACAGATGCCTAATTGTTCTCTCTCAATCCTGACCTGAATTCCCTTTTTTATACTGTTTATTCGATGTGAAAATAATTTTTGCTAAAAAATCTGAAAACCTAATGTGAGTTGGGTGTTCTTCCTTCTCTGTTACCCAGCACTGTGGTTCATTTTTAATGCTTACTCTGTGTGGCTTTATGGCAGGCTCTGGTGACATGAGAAGCTTAACTAAGGTTTATGGTTTTCGGCTTTCCCAGCAACCAGAAAGTGAATGGTACTAATATTGCATCTTCTGATTCAAATCCACATTCTGTATTGAATCTTTTGAGATCTAAGTGCAGAAAGCGCCCCCTAACCACTGACACCACTTCCTAACTCCCCATGTATCCAAACAGGTTCATGGGCTGCCCGTCCTCTTTTGTTTTCATTGGGATCATTCCAAACGGAATCACCAATATGTCAACTATTGGCATTCCTCAAACTTAGAAAAATCACCACTCACTTTAGGATTCTTCTAGATATAGACTTATTTCCATTAATTCTCTCAATTCCTTGAAGCCTTGGGTACATGTCCAGAAACACTCATTGTACCTTTAACCTTTCTGTGATGGTTCTCTCAAAATTCCTGCTAATTCAACATTACTTTGAAGGCCAATATGAAGTCTAAGGTCAAATTTATTCTTTCCTTCTGCTTTCTAAAAAATGACATGGTCAATGAGGTAAAGGATTGTGAGATATTCTAGTTTTAATGGAATCGCACTTCTGGTGAATTTATGAGGAGATAAAGTCCTTCATCATACTGAGATCACCTCTGTATTCTTTAATACAGTTGTGTATTAGAAAATAATGTTTAAAATAATCTGTATTAGGAAAATATCATCTTCAAACACTAAGTGGCTAGTCTATAGTATAATGCCACCAAAACAGAACTCTGGATTCTTGTCCTTTATTGCAACTGAAATGCTTTTTACTTTACTTCCCTTCTCAAATCTGTAAGTTTTTGTACAGGTGTATGACTTCATTATACACAGGCTTAAATTACTCTCCTTTTCCTGTCCTTGAAGGCAACATGCCACCCAGTTCTTCCAATTGAGATTTAAAAAAATTTTACAACAAGTAAGCCGGACTAACTACAAGCTAGTATCAAGCAAGAAAAGCTGGAAATGGATAGATAGGAAGTTTCTAAAAGGGCTCGTCAAGGCTGTAGTAACAGAAGAGAAGCTCTGGAAAAGCATTTGCCTCATGAGAAACTTCAACAGTGCTGAACTGGATCCTGCTTAAGCATATAGGCACCTATGCTTTTAAGGTATTGTGTCCTATAGAGTCCGATCCCCTAAAGAAATAAATTCAGTCACAAACCTCCATGCTATATATTGAAAGAGAGGGACATAATCTCCTTCTGGAAAAGCTACTCCCTTCTCAACCCTCCAGGATTTTTTTTTTCAGATTTATTTATTTTATGGGAGTGGGGCATGGAGGGCTAGAAGGAGAGGGAAAGAGGGAAAGGAAATCTTAAACAGACTACTCCCTGAGCATGGAGCTTGACCCAGAACTTGAGCTCATGACCCTGAGATCATGATCTGAGCCGAAATCAAGAGCTGGATACTCAACCGACTGAGTGACCCAAGCATTCCCTCCTCCAGAAAAATTTTTTATACCTCCCTGATATCTACAGATGTATCTAGCCTGCTGGATTTTAAATGTTCAATTTTTACATCTGTCTTCCTTATCAGAGTGTAACCTCTTGGAGGACAGACTATGTCTGATTCATTTGTATACTTCCACCACCCACCACATTGTTGATGCTTCTTAAATAAATGCTCTGGTTTCTTCTATAGACACAGTTGTGTAAATCCCTAGTAAGAGTGTCTGAATTTATTAAGAGTAACTCTACTCTTTCAAAGCAATAGAATTCTAATCTTTGGTGACTTAGCCAGGGCAAGAATTCTGGTCATCAGGATCTGACATTTGGATAGGGTTAATATTGTCATTTTGTCTCTCTCCAAAGGTTGACTTATTGTTTATTCTATCCACAGGCCTCACTGTACAAGTAAATAAATACCTAGGAGATTGGATACACCTTTTGTATATCCTAGCATCTTAGGTTGAACTGCCCTGACAGATTATTTCCTCTGAGAGTGGTAATAGCATTCTTCTATGTGATGGTTCCAGCAAATCTCTCACACTGCTCTCACAGCCAGCGTAGGGTAATGCCTCTTTATCAGAGTATCTTATAGCATGTTTCACCACAAGAATCTCTTTGGGGGCTTTCCCCTTTTCTTCTCATTTATGTAACTTTTGACACCTATCTCCATTCATAACCTCAGCTCATTTTTCTACCTGGTTGCTTTCTTCCTGAATTATTTTTGTACTCCCTATTATGTCCACTGTCTAATAAACTAGGATGTAACAAGGTGATCCTCAAACTTTTTCCTCCACTTTTAGCAGACACTGAAGCTTGAAAATAGGGCAAATAGAACTCTTAATCAATAACCTCAGGGAAAAGAGAAAACAAAATAAATTCAGAAGGTCAGAATGTTCTTCTTCTTTTCTTTTTTTTTTTTTAGAATGTTCTTCTAATCAGTGTGAGTAACTTCCCAGCCTCCAGAATAAAAGCATCTGTGGGTTGCAGGGAACAATTGTTTGAGTCTTGCTAACTAAAACAAGTTAATCTCCCTCTCCTTTATTTTCTCTTAAAAATAATCTATGTATTTAAGGATCTCCAGCTAGTTTCTCAGTAGATGACACTGAGATCTCAGAAGGCTAAAAATAGCTCTGTGATGTAGAAAGAACACCAGGCAAGGAATCCAAAGAACTGGGTTCTAATTCAAACTCCACCATTCTGTGGTTTTAGGCTAGACAGTTGAACTCTGATTCTTGTTTATTGATCTATTAAACTGAGGCATAAAACAGTCCCTGCTTTTCACTGGGTATTTTATGAAATCAGGTACACACACATACACACATGTATGTATGTATACATGCATAAACACACACACATTTTGCAAACCGCATACTGCTGCACATATACTACATTTCAGGTAATTATCATCGCACTTCAAAGCTAGCTTGGCATCTTAGAGCCCTTATAAAAGGAACAAGCTAGAATGAATAATCCTAGACTCTGATTTTTGTAGTGGAGCTAGCTATATGAAATTGAGCAACTCATTTAAACTGTTAGAGAAATTCCCCATTATATGAAATAGGGACAGTGAGAATCTCTGGCCTTCCTCCAGAAAGTTTTGCTGTCTGGCCCAAGGCTCCACCTCTTCCCCTAAAGAATGATACCAGGAAAATTCACTCTTCAGGGAGCAAAGCACCCCATCCACTTTTCAACTCGCTCCTTATACTAAGAGTTCATGGAGACAACACATCAGAAGACAAAACACTAACAACAATACTTAAGCAAGACATACCTTGTATAATAGTTGATTTGGGTAGGGTAGGAGGAATTGACATTTCCTTACACTAGGATATTTTACACTAGGGTGTACAATTTGATACCCTAGTATTTTATAATAGGGTACAGAATAACTTGAAATGAACCTAATATACTACAGCTTATAGCTCTGGAAAGCCATACCATAACATATTAATTAATTGATTTCCTACCTACAATTCTTCTATTACACAATTCAGCTAGGATTGTAGATTCAACCATGATACTGATAAGGCTTGAGAGTCAAGGGGAGAAGATCATCAATGGGTAGAGACTTAGGTATATGACATTAGGATTCATAGCGATGCCAGGGAACCCAGAACCCAAGTCTGTGAGCACAAAGGAGGGAATGCAGATATGTGTATGTGCACACATGTACACATAAACACACATATAGGTGTACACATCTGAAATGGCATCAGGGCCGAGAACAAATATTGCCACAAATATTACCTTTCCCAGTGACCTCCTCCATCTATGGTATATTGGTGTGTTCTGATTTCAGGAAAACCTATTAGAGGTGGGCCTTGCTTTATAAAATTAAAAACTTCTGAGTAAATATTGCTCGACTGAATCTTTTATGAATTGCAGTAGGAAACTCATCACAGTGGAGCCTTCCTGGTTGTAAGAAGTACACCCTTGCGACCAGGTGGCCACATTACCAGGGGCACATCCTCACCAAGACCTCAGTATGGAGTGGCATAGAGTGGCAGCCTACCCTGACATCTCTAGAAAACCCTGAAGTTTCTCTAATTTCATGTTTTCTCATTTATCAAATGGGGAGAGCAAATGTTTTCTCACTGTGGTGAGAGAATTAAAAAGGTATCTTTTTATTAACTGGGAAAAACAAGACTGGATGGAGATATGGGTTTTCCTTTGCACAGAAGCAGTTCTGCATATTATCCCCACAGCTCAGAAGATTCAAACTAAAAGAAATGATAAATTACCCATTATGGGTAAGCTCCTGCAAAGAGCTCTGACTGTGGATAGGGATTAAAGCCACAGATATGGGTCAACAGGGATCCATGGTTACATTTTTTTTTTTAAAGATTTATTTATTTATTTATTTGACAGAGAGAGAGAGATCACAAGTAGGCAGAGAGGCAGGCAGAGGGAGAGGGGGAAGCAGGTTCCCTGCTGAGCAGAGAGCCCAACGCGGGGCTCGATCCCAGGACCCTGAGATCATGACCTGAGCTGAAGGCAGAGGCCTAACCCACTGAGCCACCCAGGTGCCCCCACAGTTACATTTTTGAATGTAAGAGGTCACATACTTGGATTTTTAAAGGTTAGAATATAGACTGACAGACTTGAGAATAATAATTTGCATCATCAGATGAGTCTTCATGTGACCAAAGAGTCACCACAGCATTTCCTTAATTGAGAGTTTCCCACCAAACTTTACATCTCTAAATCACTTACTGCAGGTAACTCTGGCTACAACCCTGACCTAGAGGAACAAACTGTTGATCATGTAATGAGGCAGTTCTAAACTCTATTTCTTTTTTTAAAGAAATTTTATTTATTTGACAGAGAGAGAAATAGCGAGAGAGGGAATACAAGCAGGGGGAGAGGGAGAAGCAGGTTTCCCAATGCGGGGCTCAATCCCAGGACCCTGGGATCATGACCTGAGCTGAAGGCAGACGCTTAACGACTGAGCCACCCAGGCACCCCAGTTCTAAACTCTTTAGTAATTAATGCCCTTGGAACAGGACTGGAGTCCACTGAAATAGGTGAGTTCTAAGGAAAGACTAGCATACTTTATATAAAAAGAGAGAAAGAGAGGAAGAGGGGCAAGATGACAGAGTAGGAGACCCTATCTCAACTGGTCCCCTGAATTGAGCTAGATATGTACCAGAGCACTCAGAACACTCATAAAATCAGCCTGAGATGTAAGATTATACACTTCTGAATCTCTACAGGGGCAGAGGACCGTCAGTGGAGAGGTACAGAGGAGTTGGGAGTGTGCCAACAGATATCGGAGGGTAAACATAAGGGGGAGGGAGCCATCAGAAGTGAGCCATTGGAAAGTAACACCCCAATGTGAAAGTGCTCTGCATTTGGGGACCAGCAACAGCTAGCTGGGAGACGGGAGGCTGCGGGAAGGGACTGATAAGAGCACTCAAACAGAACAAAGGGACTCACAGGACAACTGCTGGGACTGGGCGGCCACAGGCTCGGACCTAAGCCCACGGCCCCAGGACTGCTGCAGCCGCCACCCGCACACGCCTAAGAGGACCCAGCCGGGACTTGAGTCAGCAGGCCTTGGGGCTGGCAGCTGCCATGGCCACCACAGCCGCTTCTGCTGCCTCCACCTGCACCGGGGCTGAGGGTTCCCTGCATGGGCTCGAGCTGGCAGTGCCTGGAGCTGGTGGCTGCTGCCGCTACCACAGCCGCTGCCAGCTCCCACGCGGCTGAGAGGACCCACCACGGACTTGAGTCAGCAGTCTCGGGAATGGCAGCTGCCGGGACCAGCCCGCCTGGACCAGTATCGCTCGCAGTTTTGGTGGCACGGGGTACAGAGACAAGCGGGGCCTCGGGGGATCCCCGAGACGGTGGCTGGGGGTGCGCACCGCCTGTGGGAGGCTGCGGTGTTCGGCGGCGTTTGCAGAGGGGGAGTCTGTGTGTTCTGGACCATCCAGAGAGGAGCAGACTGTGGCTTCTCACTGAGGTGGAGGTTGGGTGCGGACAGTTTACTTTGCTCAGACCCTCCGAAAAGCCGCCAGAGAACAAAAGTCTCCAGAGGACAAAAGCCCAAAAAACCAATTTCCATGGAGCCCAGGCCCTTGATAACCGACAGTCCTTCCCAAGCAGGACTGACTGAAAAACAAGGGGGCAGGCCCCTCCCCCAGAAGACAGACTGAAAGAACAAGAGGACAACAAGAGGGTCCCCATAAAACTGTAAAACCCCAACGACAGGGGAAAACAATATATTAGGCTCCCTGTATTGCTTCATAGCCTGTATATTTCGTAGATACAATTTTTCTCTCTCCTTTTTTGTAATTCTCATAATTCTTGTTCTTTTATTTTTTTACCTACTTACCATTTCAACTAGAAGTTTAATACAACATATTCCATAGTAACTTTTTAACTTGAACTTTTTTCATATACTTTTTTTTAAATATGTATAAATATAAGCTTCAATGTAGTCCTTTTTTCCCTATTCAATATTACCTCTCTGTATATACCAGTTTTTAATTTTCTTGTATCTCTGGAAAGTTGAGTCCTCTAACAAAGATAACAAGACACAACCAGGAAGAATTGAAATACCCTTCCTTGCCCACATCAAGGAATTATAACCACCTTCCCATCAATGCCCCCCCTTTTTATTTTGTGTTTTTATTTATTTTTTATTTTTCTTTTGTTGGACTTTGTTTGTTTTTGCACTTTATAAATCTTATTCTTGGGATTCATTTTGGCTGGGTTTTTCTTTTTTTTCTTTTTCTTTTGTCGGTCTTTTTGTTTGTTCGTTTTGTTTTTGTACTTTGTAGGTCTTATTAGGGCTCGTTTTGGCTGGGGTTTTTTTATTTTTTATTTTTTATTTCTTTTTGGCAGTGACTTCTGATTGCTCTGAAACTTCCCAGGGTGCACCTTGCCTGGATTGTGGTTATTTTCAGGTATACATCCCCTCAACCACCTGTCACCAGAATGACTGGGAGGAGGAACCCCTAACACTGGAAAAATTCAGAAACTGTGACCTCTGCCACAGAACTAATGGACATGGACATAAGCAAGATGTCGGAAATAGAATTCAGGGTAACACGCAGACAATGGCTAGGTTGGAGAAAACCATTAGTGGCAACATAGATTCTCTAAGGGCAGAAGTGAGAGCTGATCTGGCAGAACTCAAAATGCTATCAATGAGGGATCCAATCTAATCTAGATATTCTAACAGCTAGGGTAAATAAGGCAGAAGATCAAATTAGTGATCTAGAAGACATACTGATAGAGAAGAAGGATCAGGAGGAGGCCTGAAACAAACAGCTTAGAGTCCATGAAAACAGAATTAGAGAAATAAATGACGCTGTGAAATGTTCCAATGTCAGAATTACTGGGATCCCTGAAGGGGTAGAAAGAGAGAGAGGACTGGAAGATATAGTTGAGCAAATCCTAGCTGAGAAATTCCCTAATCTGGGGAATGGAACAAGTGTTCATGTCCTAGAGGCAGAGTGGACACCCTCCAAGATCAAGGGTAGAGAGACCTACTGGCATGTGATTGTGAAACTCGCGAACCATAAAACCTGAGAAAATATCTTAAGGACAGCTAGGGGGAAGAGATTCCTTACATACAAAGGGAGAAATATCAGAATAATGTCAGACCTGTGCACAGAAACCTGGTAAGCCAGAAAGGGCTAGCAAGACATATTCAGGGCACTACACAAGAACATGCAACCAAAGAATACTTTATCTAGAGGCTGTCATTTAGAATGGATAAGAGATAAAGAGCTTCCAAGACTGGCAAAGACTAAAAGAATGTATGACCACCAAGCCAACCCTACAAGAAATATTAAAGGGGGGGGGTTCTATAAAAGAAGAAAGACCCCAAGAGTGATATCGAACAGAAATTTAGAGAGACAATCTATAGAAACAAGGACCTCACAGGCAACATGATGACAATAAAAACATATCTTTCAAAAATCACTCTCAATGCAAACAGCCTAAATGTTCCATAAAACGGCAGAGGGTGGCAGACTGGATAAAAAGACAGGACCCATCCATATGCAATCTACAAGAGATTCATTTTGAACCTAAAGATACATCCAGACTGAAAGTGAAGGGATGGAGTACCATCTTTCATGCGAACAGGCCTCAAAATGAAGCTGCAGTAGCAATTCTCTTATCAGGCAAATTAGATTTTTAAGCTAAAGACTGTAGTCAGAGATACAGAAGGACACCACATCATTCTTAAAGGGTCTATCCAACAAGAAGATCAAACAATAATAAATATCTATGTTCCCAACATGGGAGCAGCCAACCACCTAAGCCAATTGTTAATCAAAATAAAAGAGACATATTAATAAGAATATGTTAATTGTAGGGAATCTTAACATGCCACTCTCAGCAACAGACAGATCATCTAAGCAGAAAATCAACAAAGAAACAAGAGCTTTGAATGACACATTGGACCAGATGGACCTCATAGGTATATACAGAACATTCCACCCTAAAACATCAGAATACTCATTTTTCTCAAGTGCACATGGAACTTTCTCCAGAATAGACTACATACTGGGTCACAAATCAGGTCTCAACTGACACCAAAAGATTAAGATTATTCCTGTATATTCTCAGACTACAGTGTTTTGAAACTGGAACTCAATCACAAGAAAAAATTTGGAAGAAATTCAAACACTTGGAAGCTAAAGACCATCCTGCTCAAGAATGTTTGGATCAACCAGGAAATCAAAGAAGAACTTAAACAATTCATGGAAATCTATGAGAATGAAGACACATCAATCCAAAACCTATAGGATATGGCAAAGGAGGTCCTAAGGGGGAAATACATAGCCATCCACGCCTCACTCAAAAGAACAGAAAAATCCCAAATACACAAACTCCCTTTACACCTTAAAGAACTGGAGAATCAACAACAAATTAAGCCTACCCCACGCACAAGAAGGGAAAGAATTAAGATTAGAGCAAAGATTAATGAGTTAGAAACCAGAGGTACAGTAGAACGCATCAACAAAACCAGAAGTTGGTTCTTTGAAAGAATTAAAAAGATCGATAAACCACTGGCCAGACTAATACAAAAGAAAAGAGAAAGGACCCAAATAATAAAATTATGAATGAAAGGGGAGAGGATCATGACTAACACCAAAGAAATAGAAACAATCATCAGAAATTATTATCAACAGCTATATGCCAATAAGTGAAGCAATCTAGCAAGTCCTAGCAACAGCAATCAGACAACAAAAAGAAATAAAACGTATTCAAATTGGCAAAGAAGTCAAACACTCTTTGTAGATGACATGATACTTCATGTGGAAAACCCAAAAGACTCCACCCACAAATTACTAGAACTCATACAGCAATTCAGTAATGTGGCAGGATACAAAAATCAATTGCTTTCTTATACACAAACAATGAAACTGTAGAAAGGGAAATTAGGAAATCAATTCCATTTACAATAGCACCCAAAACCATAAGACACCTTGGAATAAACCTACCCAAAGAGGTAAAGGTTCTGTACTCAAGGAACTACAGAACACTCATGAAAGAAATTGAAGAAGACACAAAAATATGGAAAAACATTCCATGCTCATGGATCAGACGAATGAACATTTTTAAAATGTCTATGCTGCCCAGAGCAATATATACTTTCAATGCCATCCTGATCAGAATACCAATGGCATTTTTCAAAGTGCTGGAACAAACAATCCTAAAATTTTTATGGAACCAGAAAAGGCCCTGAATCGCCAAGGAAATGTTGGAAAAGAAAAACAAAGCTGGGGGGGGCATCATGTTGACTGATTTAAAGCTTCATTACAAAGCTGTGATCACCAAGACAGCATGGTACTAGCAAAAAAAAACCAGACACATTGACCAATGGAGCAGAGTAGAGAACCCAGATATGGAACCTCAACTCTATGGTCAAATAATCTTTGGCAAAGCAGGAAAAAAATATCCAATGGAATAGGCAGTCTCTTCAATAAATGGTGCTGGGAAAATTGGATAGCTATGTAGAAAAGAATGAAACTCAACCATTCTCTTATACCATACACAAAGATAAACTCAAAATGGATGAAAGACCTCAATGTGAGGCAGGAATCCATCAAAATCCTAGAGGAGAACATAGGCAGTAACCTCTTTGACATCAGCCACAGCAACTTCTTTCAAGACACATCTCCAAAGGCAAGGGAAACAAAAGTGAAAATGAACTTTTGGGACTTCATCAAGATAAAAAGCTTCTGCACAGCAAAGGAAACAGTCAACACAACAAAGAGATAACCCATGGAATGAGAGAAGATATTCACAAATTACACTACAGACAAAGGGCTGATATCCAAGATCCACAAAGAACTTCTCAAACTCAACACCCAAAAAACAGATAATCAAGTCAAAAAATGGGCAGAAGACATGAACAGACACTTCTCCAATGAAGACATACAAATGGCTAACAGACACATGAAAAAATGTTCATCATCCTTAGCCATCAGGGAAAATCAAATCAAAACTACATTGAGATACTACCTTACGCCAGTTAGAAGGGCAAAAATTAACAAGGCAAGAAACAAGAAATATTGGAAAGGATGTGGAGAAAGGGGAACCCTCTTTCACTGTTGGTGGGAATGCAAGCTAGTGGAGCCACTTTGGAAAACAATATGGAGATTCCTCAAAAAATTAAAAATAGAACTACCCTATGATCTTGCAATTGCACTACTGGGTATTTACCCCAAAGATACAGATATAGTGAAAAGAAGGGCCATATATACCCCAATGTTCACAGCAGCAATGTCCACAATAGCCAAACTGTGGAAAGAGCCAAGATGCCCTTCAACAGATGAATGGATAAAGACGATGTGGTCCATATATATAATGGAATATTACTCAGCCATCGGAAAGGATGAATACCCAACTTTTGCATCAACATGGATGGGACTGGAGGAGACTATGCTGAGTGAAATAAGTCAAGCAAAGAAAGCCAATTATCATATGGTTTCACTTACTTATGGGACGCAAGGAATAACATGGAGGACATCAGGAGAAGGAAGGGAAAAGTGAAGGGGGGTGGGAATCGGAGGGAAGATGAACCATGAGAGACTGGACTCTGAGAAACAAACTGAGGGTTTTAGAGGGGAGGGGGGTGGGGGAATGGATGAGCCTGGTGGTGGGTATTAAGGAGGGCACATATTGCATGGAGCACTGGGTGTTACAGGTAGACAATGAATTATGGAACACTACATCAAAAACTAGTGGTGTACTGTATGGTGACTAACATAACATAATAAAAAAATCATGAAGTAAAAAAAAAGAGAGAGAGAGAGACACAGCTAGAATCAGACATCAAGGGCTCTTTTTCGTTTTGTTTTTGTTTTTTACTAACTGAAGCAACTATAGTAACTTCAGATATTCTTCTGATTCAGTGGCTTACATGTTCCATGTGAATTTTTATTTGGACAGTCCTCAGACTTCCAGGGCATCCTAATGCAGTAATGGACTATTTCAAAAGATACTTCTAGAAACCTCCTGAAAATTCAACATGCCAAGGCTATACAGATGCTGCTTATTTCAAGACAGAGAAAACAAACTAACAAATAGCATTCTGGATGGTGACTTGAGAATCAGGGTCTTACTCAAAGCTTTGTACAGAGTCAAAATAGTCAAATGCAAAGTGAGAACTTCGTTCTGCCCTTAACCTGTCTGAATTTTTTGACAGTTACCTCTGGCTCCTTGAGTTCTCTGGTATCATGTAGATTTACTCTTTATAGAATAGAGATGGGTTCATTTTAAACTGTCCCCTCCCATCTCAGATGCTACATTCAATTTCAGATAGATGCCTTCCCACTTCTGCAAAAATGCAGTGCTTTAAGTGGCTCTCAGAGTAAGAAAAAAAAATAATAATGGAGTTAAAAGCCTGACAAACACCCGTATCAGCCAGCCTCACCCGTCAATCCAAGGTCTGACAAGTCACCATACAGAAAAGCAGTCTTTTGGGGGCGACACTGCTTGCCAGCATGCACATCAACTTTCGGAGAGGGCAGAACCCCAGCTGCCTGAATACTCTCTCAGGCTGCATCTCTAAAAGCAGAAAGAGCTCTTCAGTTTCGGTGAAATGAACTTCCCCCCCGGCTAATCAAAATGCCACTTGGTTGGCTGATTGAAATATCCTCTGACCCAGTAAGCCTGCACACCTTTTCACAGCTACCCTCTGCCCAGGGAGAAGTCAATAAAGAAAAAAAATGCAAATAAATTAGTATTCATCGCTGCTGATCTAGTATAAATATTTATAAGGGAAAGATGCAGCAATTTTGAGTGATACCATGATCTTGGCCCCACAGAAACAGTTAAAAAACAGCCATACTTGTGAGATTGCACTTTGCGTTTTTTTTTTATTTCACATCACCATAATCACCTAATAAATATTTAAATGGACCCATTTGCTGTAACTATAAAAGAACCGTGTAAACTTGTTGTCATCTAGACACATTAGCCGTGGTGGAGTCAATGAATTTCAACAGTCACTTAATATTGCAGCCACTAGCTACCTTAAAACTGCCAGCTATGGCCTGCCAGGAAGCTACTGTAACAGTCCTGCTCGCTAACTCCCGAGCAAGACACGAGCTTCATTATGAATGCGAGCATTGCCGCTCTAATTAGGCCTGGGAGAAGTTTAACAACCATCCTACAGTCTTGCTGCTGACAAATACAAAAATAAAGCCTTGTTCGAATTAGCAATGTGAAGTGAGAAGGTCTAGAAGCACCAACTGTCTGACCAGCCCTGGAACAGCTCTAATCTATAGTGGGGTTATTTCGGTTCATAAACTGCTAGTATGTTACCTGCAGGAGGTCTCCCCTGTAAAATGAATTATAGTAAGCTATATGTGATAATTAACCATGCATTAGCAAATATCTTGAAACAGGGAGGCTCTGTTTTCTCTGTATTTTGACTAATAAAAGCATGAATTTGTTCAACAAATGATCATTTAGGTTGTGGGATTCTAACCATATTGGAAGGACACAGTGAGTAATACAACATTGTGCTGGTCTAAAGGGTTTCCTTACCCAAACAGGCTGCTTAATAGACTGGCTCCATACTATGATGCTATTCACAGACCTAAAAACCACAGCGTTGAGAAGACAAATACAATATACATTTAAAATAATATGAACCTTGTGCTCTTATTTACTTTAAAATCACCCTATATGTGACAATTAAAAAGAAGAAAAAAACCCGTGGCTGAAGTTCTATTTCAGAAAACACCATTATATTTCATTTAAAATAATTTAAAAACAACCCCCATGACTTTGCAACAATTAAAAAGTATATATAATTGTATGATTTTTTAAAGAGCTGTTTTCTGAGAATTTTCTTTAGAAGGTTTCAAACATGCTCTTCAAATGAAAATTAAATCACAACACTGAAAAAAACCTCACTAATTTTCAAATTAATCCATCATCCAAAAGGATGCACATGAGCATAGCTAATGGATATCCATGACTAGAGAAGAAGGGTTTTGAGTGCTAGCTAGATTGGCTGGGCTCTGAGAGGGTGCTGAGAAGGGGTGTCATCTCCAATCATCAGGGTGTTCAGTGAGAACAGGAGCCCAGGTGTTTCCACCATTACAGGAAGCTGTGAACAGAGGCTGCCGGCATAGGAGATGGCAATAATGCTTTCAATTCGCAGACTTTCCCCTTGTCCTGTAGGACCTGATTGCTTTCTTATAAAAGGTAATATTCTTCCCCCCACTCATCTTCTAACCTCACAGTTAAAATGCATATTTACATGTAGTATATATAAACACATGCACACATACTTACACAGATCTAAAAATAATCCAGACAGACCACTAAGGCAGCTTCAGATTTTATCGCAAATATGTGACCAATCATTCTGCTTTAAATAGTCTATCCAAACCCATCAATAAGTTGAGGTTATCCTGTCTAAGCAGTTTCAAGAGTTTATGTGTTTATACCTAAATTGGTTCCATGGGATAGTAATAGATGTTATGCTAAAGAGATTCTGTGGTCAGATATTTAAGAGAATCTCTGGATTAAGCAAAGTGACATAGGTTTCTTTACTACAGGACTTCTCAGAGCCTTTACTACCACCTTGGGAAATACTGGCTCAGTGTAAACATTAGGTACCCATAGCTAGTCCTCACTGGAAAGAGTATCCAGTGTTACAAAAAGTTTCTCAATGATGCAGACAGATGAAAAGAGATGCTGATTCTGATGATTCCCTGAAGGACCTGGTGGGCTGAGGAATAGTCATCAGCAAATCTGTACTTCCAGTAAAAGGACGGAACTCCCCATAGGAGCACCTATCCTTTTGATAATCAAAACGCCCTTCAGCTGCAATCCATTCACCCACTCTGGGTTCTGCAGGAAAATCAGAAGGCAAACATGATTTACACCTCAGCAAAGAATCTTTCCTTCCCATGTTAAGTCAAAGCATTTCTACTCTTGATCACTGAACACCTATCAGGAAAGAATAGGTGGGTGGCCATTAGCCTTTGTGAGGAAGGTGAAAACACATCTTGCTCCACACAGTCTTCTAGCTCAGACCATCCTCATAGCCTGGCTTGGTGTGTGACAATTGCCTTTTTGAGCAAGAGCCCTCTTTTTACCTCCCAATATACCAGGTGGCTGGAACCCAGACTATATACTTGTATGAAAGCAGAAATCTGCACATTGAGTAAAGATCCTGGGAGGGAAATGGGAAGAACACTGGTGTTCAAACAAGCCACACTTGGCTCTGTGAAGTCTGGGGGAGTGGGGATTGGCATAGGAGCCTGGAGAGACCCACTGAAAGGAGAATAAATGTGGATCCTGTAGGTACCAACAGGTATCTTTGAAGACTGGTGGCAAAGGAATGATCTCCATTACCTAGTTCCTCAGTACTGCCCTCCGCATGTCTCCACAAACACGTTTTGCTGAAATTTTTAAGAATTTTAGTTTATGTCCTTGAGTGAGATTGGAATTGTATCTAAAGGTGACTTGGAATATCTCACTGCTGGGCTTCAAGCTCTCATAAAGTGTTTGTGGGAGTTTGAGACTACATGAGAAAATAATGTATTGTGATAAGCTGGTCTTAAGTTATGTTCCCTTGTCTAGTGGAAAAGGCTCAGGCTTAGAATCAATCAGACAGACATGAATTCAAATCCTGACTCTGCCAGATACCAGGGTAGTATAATTAGGCTCCGTGATCCTCAAGCTCCTCATCTATAAAGTTGTGATAACAAAACACTGCATGTGAAGTGCCCAGCACACAGTAGGAGCTGTGTAAACAACGGTCACCCCTCACTCCCCATCTAAGGCTGCCTAATATAGAGACTCACTCTGCAATTATTACCCTAGTGCTATGAGCCAGTCTAGACATAGGTAGAAAGAGGGAGAGAAATGTCTGAGCATATGTTTAAATAGTAGCTGGTCTTTCTGAGCATTTATAATAGATGTGCCAAGGCTTTGTGCAAAGCAGTTTTATCCTATTTAAACAATCTTCCTAAGACTTGGACATTCCATTTCTAGTCAATGAAAGTCAAAGATTTAAAAAAAAAATTCCTGGTGATGAGAGTGGTTTCTTTCACTCCATTCTGCTGCCATCAAGACTGGTCTTAAAGCCCTGCACTGTTTCTGCACTATTTATTCATCAGAATGGTATTATTGATTGGGCTTGGGAGCGAGTGTTAAGAGTGCCCCCTTTTGGTCCTTGAAAGCCTTACAGCCTATCTGGGAGAATTAGGTGTGAAGCCTCCTTAGGCTCTTTGCAAGCACATTCAGGGTTATTTGTGTCTCGTACTGTTGTGTCCCCCGGTCGGTCTGTATGTGGCTTTTACATTCCTTAATAAAGTAATAGACATGAAAGAATTCTGTGGCTGACGCCAGCAGCCACAGAGAACACCAAGTCTAAAGTCAGCTAAAGGTAAACATATGGAGCCATCCAAGGAATGTGGCAATAAAAATTGGAACATATGACGGAGCCTCCCCTCCCCCTTCTATTTTTCTGGGATAATTGTGTCAAGAAGGGGGGGGGGGGAGGGGGGGAAAGCAGCTCTTTGCAGACAGCAAGCCTTCATTGTGATCTGCCGTCCTCTGGCAGGGGAGCCAGTCAAAGAATCTTTCAAGAAATAGGTTTTTTTTTTTTCCCCCTGACTCGAGTGTTCAACTACCAAAAATCTTTCAAATCAAATCCAAAGACAATTATTTATTTTCCAGACTTAATTTAATAGCAAAAACACCCCTGGAGGACTGAATGTGGTATTTGACTTTTATTTGGGCCACTCTGGGCATCACCAGCGGCTTTATTCTCCAAAGTGTGACTTTGCAGTGAGCTCCATGGCCCACAGAGCTGTCCAGGGGCACTGGCTAGGATCCTCACTCCCCTCGCAACGGCAGCCCCAGGGGCCAGGCCAGAGACAGCACATAAATAATCCTTCTCAGTGCAAGTTAGACTCAGTATTTCTTCCCTGTGGCTCGTACTCTTCATGGTCATGGAGGGAAAACATGACCCCAGTCTGTCCCCAGACCACCTTCCAAGCCTTGTCTGACACTAGAGTGGCCCCACTGTGGGCCTGTTCTGCCCCTGTCATGTGTGATTAGGTGATGCCTCCCCCTTCAGGCTTTGAGTATTTAAAGAAGGGGAAGGAGGTAGGGAAGGGCGAAGGTAGAGAGACAAGCGATTATTTGCATGTGTCACTCCAACTAGCCCCAAGAAACCAGAAATTATTTCTGAAACCGCACCACCTTGCCATTAGACATGTTAAGAGGTCATTGTCAGTTCAGGAAAGGGAACCAAGAGCAGCATGAGCTAGAGAGACTTGACAAGATGAAGGGAAAAGGGATAGCTCCTGGGGGATGGGACTGGGAAGGGCAACCTACTAATCTCAGTGGAAGATTTGGTATCTAGAACATTCCAGGTGGTGTTCTAACACATGTAGGTCCAGTCCAAGGGCCAGAGTGAGTATGTATCCTTGAGTGGCTAGTACAGCAAAAGTCCAGCTTCTGACTGAAAGAGAAGGTGGGCTCTATCTTAGGTCAGGAATTGGCAGAAGTGTGGACAAAAGAAGTAGAGTGGATTTAAAACTCTAGGCCCGGAATGCACCTTGGAAGATAGGGGGCTGAGTAAACCAGCTCCCTGCAGGCAAGGATGCCTAGGCCTCTCCTGTGCCCCAGGGCCAGGGTTGTAACTGTAGGCCACCGTGTTGAGTCTAAGGGAAGCTACAGCTTGAATACTGTGTGTGGACGACAGTGGTACATACAGAAGCATGGATTTTGGAGACATCAGACCTGAACTGAGCTCGTTAGCTCTGTGGCTGAGAAAATCATCCAATGCTCTCAGCTGCATTGCTCTCATTTGTCAAAAGTGGCAATTCATACATGATATATTAGGGTCAAAAGAAAGCACTATGTAAATAAAGATCTAGGGTAGGTTCACAGATTAGCAGTATAGGCAACACCTGGGAATCTGTTAGAAATGCAGTCTCAGGTCCCACTCCAGATCTGCTGCATTAGAATCTGAATTTTAACTAGACCCCCAGGTGATTCATAGGCTCCTTAGAGTTTGTTAAACACTGGACTACGAGAATGTATGACTAACTAAGGCAGATGCTCCAAGTGAGTGCGCTGGCTGTTGTTTTCATTGCTCTGTGGATTCCTGGCTCACTGGTCACCAGGTGTGACTGATTCCAGCCTAGATTCAGAGAAGTAGAGATGTCTTCAGAGGGGTTTTTACTGGTTAAAGGTCTGAGTGGGACTGACCTGCCAGGGAATGCCTCTCATAAACTTCTGTAGACTCGTAGTGACTTGCACAATGCCCTATGCAACATGCACACACTCACACACATAATACACACCAGGCTTTCTGAAAAAGCCAAACACAAATTTGTTAATCCATGAGCAGTGAGGTCTGTCTCTTTATGCCTAATTACTCCTCACTTCTTTCCTCATTCCTTTGGTTTCCAACCTGCACACCTTGCAATTTCACACTTATAAATATGCTTTCCACTCACTGTACTAGTAGCTATTAAACACGGCTGTCTTGATTCTCACTGGATAAAGGCCCACACTCCCTGCTACAGTGAAAATCCTCTGTGTCCTGTTGAGAAGCCTGGGAGAGGCTCTGCTCTAAACCAGAAGAATGGAGGTCGCTGGGCAACCTCCCTCCCTTTCTGCTCTGGCCCACCAGATGATTCTGGCCTATCACCTCCTCACACTCCTCCCCCCACCCCATGATCCTCAAACCAATCCATTAAAATTCCATTTTGTGTAGTATTGGCTCCAATCTCCCTGTGCTGCATTCCCAGAGTTCACCGATTGAAGCAGCAGCCCCCCTACACCACACAGTGTAGGCAGAAAGAGTTAAAACATGGGCTATAGAATGCAACTGGTAGATTTAGTACAAGTTAAAAGGTCTTGGACCACATATGTAGTCACTTACTATCTGACCTTGCGTAAGTTATGTAGCCTACCCAAGCCTCAGTTTCCCTGTATATAAAGTGGGGAAATAATCGTACACGAGTCAGTGATATCATCCATGTAAAATGCTTAGTATAGTTCCTGGCACATCATGAGTACTCCATAAATGTTTGCTATTAATATTAGGCTCACCTTATACAAAGAGGTTACTCTCTGCCCTCCTTTTCCCATTTAATAAGCAAACAGACAGCTCAGACTTGGAACAGAGTTCTGGTGAGCTCCACCCAAATGAAAGCCAAGTGGTGCCTCATAATCCCTGAAAAAACAACAGGTAACCTCCAAACTACACACCCAAAGGAGCCAAGACCAATGCTTTAGTGCCCATTAGTCCTCATCTGGCTTTCTATAGGAAATGTGACCACTTTTTTTCAGCAACTATAATTTGTGGATTAATTAGACTATTTGATTTTCTTTCTCTTTCTTTCTGATGGCCAGAGGGCCTCATTAGCACCTCCATTACCATTTGGTCAGGGAAAGGAAGAAGCAGTGGTAAGTTCCAATAGTCTGAAGCAGGAGAAAGGAGCAGAGGATGAATTAAGTATTCTCTCTGGGATCCTGAGTGTGAGATGTGGAGAAGTATAAGCAATTATCCATGCATACATCACATGTTTATCAAACTCCGGTTGGGTGCACAGTACACCTCTGGGCATGGTAAAGGGTAGAAGATGCAGACTACACTTGGGGACAACAAATACAGAAAAAGAAATCCATGATATGGAAGTAAAACAGCAATAACAAAGCAGATCTCATGCACGTTTCCTCTTGGAGTTCCCTCACGCATAAAATGAAGAACTTAGACAATAGTAAAATCACAGACTTCAAGATTGAAAGGAACCATGGAGCGCTTCTATGCCAGCCTTACTTTCTTTCATAAAATAATGGGCTATCAGAATTTGACACACCTCCAGAAACAGGACTCCCACTATCCCAGCTATAAAGATAGCTCATAATCATATTTAGATTATATTTTACTGAAACAATCTCCCTGTAACTTTCTCATGTTGGTATTACTTCTGAAAGCTGGCCAATTCTCAGAAAGCCAGCAACTATTTAGAGTGGCCAATTCTGCTAGTGGTGGATGCCTGCTATGCCAATTTGCAGAAAGCCAGTCTGTTAAATGTCCAGGCCTGATCTTCAACTGGCAGGCTCCAGTAAGGCTGTGCCAGTTGCTAGAGCGTTTTGTACCAGGGATAGATAACCACTGCCCAATTTACCTCAAGTCCCCACTATGAACCCAGTATCTCAGCACCTTCCCAAAACTTCCTTAATCTTCCCTTGATCCAGAAACCAAAGTCTTGATGCCTAGTACAGCAAGGGGGTCCTCTAGGGCTTTAGGAGGGCCCTACAGCCAATATCCCTCTGACCGGAACTTGCTTGTGGTAAACTGATTACCAATATTTTCACTTCATTCCTGTGATGTCTTCACTCTCTCTACCAAATGGATTAAACCTAAGTATCTTTCTGTAAGTATTTGGAGATAATCGCCCAACTTACTAACTCTGAATATTCCTCTTTTTTTTTTTTCTGTCACTTTCCATCTGAATGTGTTCAATTGGGCCACTATCACTCCTTGGTGTGATATTCCTGGTGAAGGCTGAACAAGACAGAATGGAGCAGAAGTCCCACTGCCCCTGCAGTGGGTATGTTACCCCTAGCCATATAGCCATAGATAATGTCACCTTTAAGAGCCGTATCACATATAATTCTAAGACACCAAAGACAGTCAAACACAAGGCATTATAAGACTAATGTCCAGTTCAGAATTAAGCTACTGAGTGCCCTCAGCTCATAGGAGTGGAGATCATTAATAGCTAAAGTGCTGATTCTTTGGTGGATGTTCAACTTGAGATTCTCAAAGGAGCAGAGGAAAATAGTTACAGGTGGAAACAACTACATCAGCAAAGGAGAGAAAGCGAGAACATCTCCAGAGTAGCACTGAGGAAAAGTGAGTAGAACACGATGGAATAAGATCTTCAGAAAGGAAGCAGGGAGAAATGGAAAAGGTTAAAGGGTCAAGCAGGGTTGGGAGGTCTGGATGCTATTTTACAAGTAATGTGGAGTCATAGAAAATTTTAGCTGAGTAGGGACATGGTCACAGTGCAGTTCTAGAAGAATAATTACTTGATGCTATGACAAAGAAACTAGAGAGACAGAAATAGAGGTTAAAATGTCACGGAAATGGGAAAGAAAGAGATACATTCAAAAAGCATGAAGAAGGGGGCACCTGGATGACTTAGTCCGTTAAATGTCTGCCTTCAGCTCAGGTCAAGGTCCCAGGGTCCTGGGACTGAGCTCCACATCGGGCTCCCTCTGCCTCTCCTCCCTGCCCCGACCCTGGCATGTACTCTCTCTTTTACTCACTCTCTTTTTCTCAATAAATAAAATCTCAAAAAAGGAAAAGCACGAAAAAGTTGGAATAAGTGTGATGGATGACCAAATGGATTATAGTAGAGGGAGTGGGTGGGGCAAGGGTTGCAGGAATAAAAAAAAAAGTACTATACATTTGAGTGCAGGGGACCAGAAGAATAAATAGCCTAAGAAGACAGGACATTCAAGAAAGGGAGCCTGGTAATGGCAAGTTAATACACAAATCTCCTGAATTTCATGTGATGGTACAATCCTCTATGGAGGCATCAAGATGACACTTGGAATTATGAAACAAGTAGTACATTCTAGAAAGTTCCCTATCAGAGTAACTTATTCATTTATAAATTAGACTTCTGATTTTCTTTCCATGCTTGACCAAGTGTTACCGACAGGGCTAGGATAAGCAGGTGGGAGTATTTCCTGAGTTAGGAGGGTTCCAAGGGTTGGAGTCAACTGTAAATGGCAGATCCCAAAATTGCCAAAGGCCATTAGAAGCATTCTGATAGGAATCAAGGTCAACACCAGGAAGAAAATGTCATGAGTCAAGTTCAGAAAAAAAAGGAGGGTGGGGAAAACCTGGTTTGTGGAAGAGAAGAGTAGCATGAGATGTAGAAATAGATTAAGTTGAGCAGTATAAGCCCAAGACTGTGTGTGAATGGCATACTGATGTTGGAGAACTCCTTTTTATGAATAATAATGGCAATGATGACCTTAGGTGATTACAAACGCAGCTGAGTGATGGGACAGAGATGGTAAGCCTGTGTTGAAAGAATGACTGTGTGTTGATGATGGAAGGATGCAGCATCATTCGTGCATTAGGCTTGGCCACAGGAAACCGAGGAGGGTATTTGAAGCTTCAGTTCATGGACCCAACATCCCTTCTAGCAGTGAAAGCATAACAAAGAAGGATCTGACTGCTACAAACTGCACAGCTGTGTGCAGTGCAACAGTAAGTACTACCATTTATCAGGAGCTAAGTGCCAAGTGTGATGATGATGATGTCTTTTCATATACTAGTTCTCAACATTGCAATAATCCTGAAAAGGAAGATGAGGACACTGAAGCTGAAGGCGATGAAAAAACTCAACTCTCTAAGTGACAGGTCCAGGATATTTTCAGGATTTCCTGTTCCTCCATGCTTAGTAAAACACTCATTTAAAAACACTCATTGTTGGGCGCCTGGGTGGCTCAGTGGGTTAAAGCCTCTGCTTTCGGCTCAGGTCATGATCTCAGGGTCCTGGGATCGAGGCCCGCATCGGGCTCCCTGCTCCCTCCTCTCCCTGTCTCTCTGCCTGCCTCTCTGCCTACTTGTAATCTCTCTGTGTCAAATAAAATAAATAAAATCTTAAAAAAAAAAACATTGTTCAAATCTAGACACAAAGGGTGTGAGCTAACTTATTAAAGTGTGGCTGAACTTAGAGCATAAGTCCTTACTCTTTTATTTTACTGAAGTCACACCACGTCACTCAAATAGGCTTCAGCTTTCTCTGTCAAAAGGCAAAACATGTCTTACATGTCCTTTCCCAGCTTGTTAATGCCCTACTCCATACTCTTCTCTACCAAGCTTCTCAAAAGAGTTGGACCCTTTCTGCCTCCATTCCGTCATTTTCCACTGTCCTGGTGCACTTCCCTACACCACTCCACAACAGAGCTTTCCAGAAGGTCACCAATGACCACCACGACTCTCAATCCAAAGCACCTTCACCTTCCTTGACCTCAGAGTGGCATTCAAAATTGCTGACTGCTCCCTTCCTTGAAATGCACTCTTCCTTTGGCTTCAGAAACTTTACAAACTCTCGGTTTTCTTCTTACTTATTTGGCAGCTTCTTTGCTGTCTCATCTCTCTTTATTTTGCCTTTAAATGTCAAAGTTCCTCAAGGTGCAGTCCTAGAAGGTCTTCTCACATCACTTTTTAAAGCTCTTCTCCTAGGCAATAATGTCCATGACTTCATCATGATCTATGTGACCCCCAAATTAATATTTCTAGTTCAGATCTGTTCTACACTCCAGATCCATATACCCGACTGTTTATTACAGGTCTTACAGATCCCTGTGGATAAACGTGTTCAAAACTGAAATCACCTTTTTCTGTCTTCCACCAAACTTGTCCACCTTCCCAAATCTCCATGTTCCTTATCTCATGAATGTACAACTTTCCTCCAGTTGCCCAGGCTTGAAACCTTTATCTGCACCACTTTCCATATCGAGTCAGTCAGTAAGGTATCTTGATTTCTTTTTTGTTTTTTTTTAAGATTTTACTTATTTGAGAGAGAGAGAGATAGTGAGATAGAGCACGGACAGGGGGAGGGGCAGAGGGAGAAGCAGGCTTCCCGCTGAGCAGGGAGCCCGGTGACATGGGGCTTGATTCCAGGACTGTGGGATCATGACCAAGCCAAAGGCAGTCACTTAATCAACTGAACCACCCAGATGCCCCTTAATTTTATTTCTTAAATAGTTCTCAAATCAATAGATTATAAGTTCCTTGAGGACAGAGATGAAATCCCTTTTACTTAATACATCATATGGTACTTAGCAAAGAGTAGATTACATAAATAAATGAATAAATGATGTAATCTTGTTACTTCTTATGATTACTACTATTGCTCTTCTTTTTTTTTTTAAGATTTTATTTATTTATTTGACAGAGAGCGAGATCACAAGTAGGCAGAGAGGCAGGCAGAGAGGAGGAAGCAGGCTCCCTGCTGAGCAGGGACCCCGATGCAGGCCTTGATCCCAGGACCCTGAGATCATGACCTGAGCCAAAGGCAGAGGCTTTAACTCACTGAGCCACCCAGGCGCCCACAACTATTGCTCTTCTAATATAAGCTGCTATTATTTCTGAGCTGGGCTACTCATCTCAGAGGGTTGCTGGGAGGATTAAATGTATGTTAATATATGTAAAATACTTGGACAGTGTTTGGTACATTGTATGTCCTCAGCAAATGCTAGCCATCATCATCATCAGTAGTCATAGTAGTAGCTGTAGTAGTACAGATACTGATAAAGAACACAAGTAAATGCATTGTCACAGACTCTGAGGTATAAATGCTTCTATTTGATTCTATAACAAAGATATTTCCATGTAAATTAGCACTGTGAAAAGCATTTGAAAAGACTTTTTGGGAAAACTGAAACCCTCATACATTATTATTGGTAGGAATACTGGTGTGGCCTTTTGGAAAGGAGTTTGGCCAACAGTTCCTCAAAGGGTTAAATACAGAGTTACTATATGACCTATCAAGTCCATTCCTAGGTATATACCCAAGAAAAATGAAAACATTTAGTCTCACAAAAACTTGTGCATGAATGTTTACTGTAGCATTATTCATAATCGCCAGTAAGTGTCAGTAATCCAAATGTCCAACAATTGATGGATAGAGATAATGTGATATATCCATACAGTGAAATGTTATTCAAGAATAAAAAGTACTGATGCGTGCAATGACATGAATCAACCTTGAAAACATTATGCTAAATGGAAGAAGCCAGTCATGAAAGACCACATGTTGTATGATCCCGTTTATAGGAAATATGCCAAATAGGCAAAGCTATAGAGACAAAAGGTATAAGTTAGCCAGGTTACCAGAGCTGGAGAACTGGGGAAATGGGAAGTGACTGCCAATGGGTTCACGGTTTCTTTGGGAATGATAAAATGTCTTAAAATTGACTGTGGTGATGGTTGCATAATTTTGTACTAAAAACCACTGGATATTACACTTTAATTGGGTGAATCATATGGTATGTGAAATACATCTCAAAAAAGTTAAAGGCCTACATGATGAAGGGAGAATCTGTTCTGGGACATCATGTTTCTCGAGGCCATTCCTTTCCCAGTTCCCATCTTGGTTATCTCTGGTGTGACTGAAGAACAGAAAGTCTAATTTGTTAAAAGTAAATTACCATTTAAAATCTCTTCTGTAGGCAAACTTCCTGCTTAGCAAAAACTTCTAGAGAAGATACATACATTTTGCAAATGCTTTGGGTAGCATTTTTGTGGCCTGTTCATAAAGGGAAAACTTCAGGTCATACATTTTAAGTACTTTTGCAGTCTACTATTGATTCCTGAGAGCTCACAATCTGCTTCTTTCTCTTTTTTCCTCTATTAGATAAGAATAGTCCCTTAATGATGCAAGTAAAATCACACACCCCTTGTGATGTTACTGAACGAAAGTCAATCACGCCATTCCTTAGGACCATATCCATTCATTTTAAACCCAACAAGTAGAAACTGGGAGCAAAACTGAGTAGTGTCAGGCCCTCAAAAGGACTAGGGGACACAGTGGTGAAGAAGACAGATAAAAGTCCTATTCTTCCGGAGTTTATAAATCAAAGGAAAAATGATGAAAATAAGCCAAGGTAAGGTGATATTTTAGACCGTGGTCAAGGTGAGCCCACCAGAGGACTTAAAAACACTTTCTTTGAAGTGGAACATATATTAAAGAAAACTAATGAATTTTCACAAAATACACACATCTGTATCACCAGCATTCAGATCAAGGAATAGAATAATGCCAGCATCCTAAAAGCCATCATCATCATGCTCCCTCCCAGCCACTAACCCCCAGAAAGATACCTCTCCCATGAGAAGGTAACATTTTGACTTAATACAACCCATTTTGTCTCAATTGCCAATAACTATATTGAGTTAAGTGTGTAATATATTGTACTTAATACAAGAGATTATATTAATTTAAAACATACTCTTCTTTTAGGTTGTGGATCCCTTGCATACAAAAAAAGTATGTGTTTTTTACATTAATTGAATAGATGTTAAATAAGGATGCAACATGTGTTGGGTACTAAATACCATAAAGAATAAAACACTATTCTTGAATTCAAAATACTCTCAGTATAATTATTGTAGCCTCCTAAATATACTGTATATATCCTCCCAAAATATGTATTACATAACTATTTATTACATATAGGTAACAATAAATGGTATCTAATATTCAACACAAACATATGTAAATATATAAATATATACACACATATATACATAAATATATAAATCATAGATATATGTGTGTGTGTATATATATATATGATTAATGAGGCTTAAAAAAGAGGAGTGGTCAGTTCTACCAGGGAAGGGTAGGTCCTCCTCCTAAGGACCTAGCATTCTCTGAACAAAGTACTTAGTGAGTGAATACATATTTGGGAAATTGAACTTTTCACCTTGGTCTTGACAATACACCGGGCTGGTTAGCAGAAAAGATGGTAGAGAGCCAGACTGTATATTTCCAACTCCTGCCTTCCTGTACAGGGGCCCAAGGCCATCCTATGACTTAGGGTGAACAAGGACCCTCCTCACCAGAACTAAGAAAATCTTAGAGTCCCATGACTGCTAGCCCCAAATGATAATTCAGATTTTCAAAAATTATCCTTCCCTTTCTTAGGCTGGAGCACATACTCCTAGACATTGAATCCTTTAAGTATTAATACTGGGTCCTTTCACTATAAAGGGGACCAAACCAGAGGACTGTATGTGATTCAAGGAGGGTTGAGCCATCAGATGATCTTTGTTAATTATTTTTCAGCTGAATTTTATTTTAAAATTATATAAGAAATAAGCTTTCCAAACTCAATGTCTCCCTAAGTGGTTAAAATCATTTTATTTTGCATGTATCCTTTGATTCATACATATGGACCATTAAGAATATATAATTTTGTTCTGTTAGAGTGCAACTTCCTTTTTCTTATACTTTGTTTTGGAGAACTTGGCATGTCAGCCACTTTAACTTCTGCTTCCCACCCCCTTTTATGGATAACATGCCCAAGTCCCTAAGATTGTCAATTATTTACAGAAGTGTGCAGCAGACATCCTTGTCTGTGGCTCTTTATATATATGCATGCTAGTGGCACTTCACAGTAATAACAAGAACAGGAATTGCTGAGTCAAAGAGCACATTTTAAATTTTAACAGAGCTGTATCCATTTCTTATTGTTGCTGTAACAAATTACAAGGAACTTGCGCTCTAAAACAACACGAACTTACTATCTTAGAGTTTTGTTAGTCCTAAATCTGACACAGGTCTCACAGGGGGCAAATCAAGGTGTTGCTAGGACTGTATTCCTTTCGGGGGACTCCGGGGGGAAAATCTGTTTCCTTACCTTTTTGAGCTCCTAGAGGCTTCCCCGCACTCCTTGGCTCACGGCTACCTTCCTCCACCTCCAAAACTAGCAACAGCAAACTGGCTCCTCCTTCTCTTAGCACTCTGATGTTGCTTATGTAATTCTCTCTCCGTCTCTGACTCTGACTCTTCTGTCTCCCTCTTCACCTTTTAAAAGAGACCCTTGAGATTACATTGGCTCCACCTGGATAATCCATGCTACTCTCCCTTTATTAAGATCAGCTGACTGGCAATCTTAACTCCATCTGCAACCCTGCCATGTAATCTAACATATTCAGGTCCATGTGCCCATTTAGAGATGTTTTACTTTGCCAATAGTTATTCAAATTGCTTTTCAAATGTGTTATTAATTCACCCAACCCCTTATGCATTGTATGAGAGTATGAATTTCCTTACACTTTCACCAATACTTAGTGTTATCACACTTCAAGTTTTTTGCCAATCTGAAGACGAAAAATGATCTACTGCTGGCTTATGGTAGGTACTCAAAACTTTTTGACTGAATAAATGAATGAATGCTGTTTTAAGTCATCTCTCCCCTATCACTAGCCAAGCTGAGTATGCTGGCTACTTGTACTTCCTTTTCTGTAAATTACTTGGTCTTCGACTTTTGCCCAATTTTCCTAGCAGGTGTTATCAATATGCAGGCATTCTTAACTTTTTTTTTAAAGTTATAATCCAAAATCAGAAACAAGAAATAAAAATCTGTTTCCACAGAATGATTCCTCACTATAGGTTTTTCTTTTCAACTAAAAGGTGGAGAATAAAGGAGAAAATATGAACACGGAGGCAACATGGACTTGCAGTTGGAGATGCAGGACCTGGGTTCAACTCTGTTGCCTGGACAGCTGTGTGATCTTAGGTAAGGTCTCTTTTTTCTGGATCTGATTCTCATCCATACAATGAGATGCTTGTACTCAATAGCGTCTAAGACTCCTTTCTGTTCCTGATAGCCAACTATTGTGCAATTAGGAAATAATTCATCATTTCTCTCTGGTTTAACTGGATACTGCTCTATAAAGGGTCAATGAGCTTCCCATCCACAACCCTCCCAGGCCTGTATTCATCTGACAAGTTCAAATGCCACCTAGTCACTACTCAGGGATTCTGTCTTTCCCTGAGGGTATATGACTGTCTCTCTTTAACTTATGATGACAATAATAACTACTGTCATTACTATTATTTTGGCTAACATTTATAGAGCCCAATATTTATCTTCTAGGCACTGTGCTGAAGACTAGATGTGCACTGTCTCATCAGAGTTCCCCATTTGACCAATGAGAATGTTGAGACACATAGAGGTTGTGTAATTTGTCTTAGGTCCCACAGTACATATCTGCACAGGCACAGGCTTCACCACCCTGATTTCTATACAGTCTAGGTGAAGCTAAAGAGAGCCCTTTCCATGTTTCTATCTTGCCATCCTTTAACATAATTAGCACTACCTCGTTAAAGTCATCTAGGAGCTCCTTGTCACTGTGTATGCAAAACTGACCTTAAATTTCCTCATTTTCTTGTATTTTGATGACTTGACACAAGTTCTCTCTTGTGTACTTGGCTTAAGCTGAAGGTTCATTATGCAAAATGCCTACATATAAGGTTAAGGCCACCCCACTCCCAACCAGAAGAATGCAAATGAAACCAATCATGGCATGTAATTTTCTACCCACAAAGTTGGCAAAAATGAAATGATGGATAACATCCAGTGCTGGTGAAGGTGTGTTGAAAAGGGTACCATCATACACATCATCACTCGGTGTAAACTAGCACAGTACTTTTCGAGGACTATGCCACAGTGGCTTGGATAGTATCAGAGTTTCAATTGCACATACAGCTTAGCTCTGCTAACTTCTCTTTGGGGAAATCATCCTAAAGAAACACCACAGAAACACACATAATATAATACTATACACACACACACATATGTTATACACACACATTTATACATTTGTGTGTATATATCTGGTACGGGTCTGTCACAGTGCAGAAATGGGAACAATCTAAACTCTAGCAGTAAGAAAAAAATGAAATAAAGTATGGTAATTACAGAATGGAACACCATGCAATAGCTTAAAAGATTAGGTACAACCACACACATCAGCCTAAAAAGAGCTCCCCGACACATTAAGTGAAAAAAGCTAGCTGCAGACTAAAATGTATAGTGTGATTCTATTTACAAGTTTAAATAATACAATCCCATCATGTACATTAATTTTAATATCTAATCAATATCCCGTGTATGTACTGCTGTATACTTTAGAAAAAAAGTTATCTGCAGGATATTCACCATTAATTATGTTTGTTTCTGGAAAGGGAGGGGATGGATTTGGCTTGGGGGTATGAATTAAAAAGAGAATTTCACTTTTGTGAACATTTGTTCTGCCTGGCTATTTTACAATCATGTATTACTTTAGTAATTAAAAAAATTAAAATGGGAGCAAAAAGAAAGGACCAGAGGCTGTAAAAAATTGATTTTTGTAGAAACCAGACTAGCTTCTCATATTAATGACTCATATAAACAGTAAATCAGATTAAAGTAGCAACCATAGCTAAACTCTGTCTTCACCATTCTGGAGGGAGGCCACCTTTTAGGAAGCCAGTTCCCCCAGGAAGGAGCTTACAATGTTCTTTAGCCCATGAATAAGCTCTAGAATTATACAATGCATAACTCTTCCTGGCTTAGTAAAAAGTACTCCTTGCTGGGATAAAAGACGTTAGCCTGCACCATAATAGTGATTGCTCTAAATGTCTGTATAATTCACATGGCACTATAACCATTTTTTGGTCAACAAAACCATGCATGAATGAATTTAATCTAGGAGGCAAAGACAATTTCATCTGTAGTTTGCTGCTTGAAGGTTCCGTCATGCATTTCAGTCAAAATACATGGCCTACAACACCATACCCTTGATTCAGACCACAGGCTACCCTCCAATTACCATGTTTCTCCTTAGTTCAGGGCCTTGCTGTGGAGAAGCAACCATTTCGCTTCTAATGATTTCAGGTGCTCTTCAGATTTAATGGAATAAACTATAGATGAATTACAACACCAGGGTTTTGCCATCTTTTAAGAGTCAGGGGCTCGCTATCACCACACCTAGAGCAGAACCAAAAGGTGCTTCTCTGTTTGTTAGAGATGGCTAATTCCTCATTTTCCTCTTCATCTATTTTTGTTTGCTTGTCTGTTTTATTTTTCTTCTTGTATACAACTGTATCGAGGGATTTCTTCCTAATAATCCAGTTTTTCAACAACAAATCTTTTTTGCCAATAATGAGGAGTTTGGGTTTAAATATTTACTTGTATTACTTTTAGGTATGTCATGCCTGGCTTCAGCGAAAAGTAATATCATCATATTTCAAAACGAGGAGACTCACAGGTGCAGAGGGAGGCTGTGAGCCACAAGTGAATGGCGACTGAGGGGGTCTGGTCTGATACATACATGCCTGGCAGAGACTCGGGGGAGCAGCTCACCAGATTCTTTGTAGCCCAGGGTCCAGTTAACCGGAGAGAAACCAGAGTGCGGGGGCGGGGGAGGGGGTGTACAGAGACCACGGGGTGGGAATGGGCAACCAGCCAGGAGCAGAGAGATATGGATTCCCTCCAAGTCAAAGAAAGGAAGAAAATGGATTCCCATTCAAGTTCAAAAGGCCAGCAGCCAGGCTGCCAAGGGGTAGGGGGAGTGGGCCCAGAAGAATGAAACTAAGAGCTAACCCAAATACTGAGTAAAAAGGACAGACTTACCACTAACAGCTCAGGGGTGGCTGGCTGGCACCCCAAGGCCTCCAGGCTATTCCTCTAGGCTCCAGATTGAGACTGCCCAGCTCTGTTTAGACTCTTCACCATGGTTCCCAACCAGGAACTGGGAGCTCTGCGCTTCCTCTGCAAACACGGCCACAGCTGTGGCAGGCCAGGGTGAGGCACTCAGTCACTGTGTGTACAAGTAGCATACCTTCTGCTGGGAATCACCTGATAGGAGGTAAGGAATCTGACATTTGGAGCTGGGATTTCTTTCCCTTTGCCTTTCCTGGGGAATGTGTTAGGGCTAGTACTTTGTTGCCTGCATCATGGTTTGAAGGAAAGAGTTCAAAGCAAGTATCAGCAGATTCAGATTTTACCCTTGGCCTCCATTCATTCCTTCATTCACTCATTCAACACATATTTATTAAATGCTTATGATTCACCAGGCACCAGGCCCTGAAGTTGTAAGGTGAGCTAAAGAGAGAAAGTCATGACTGAATTTGCAACCCAGCAGTTGAGACAGACATTAATCAGCCAGTTCTACAAATAAATATATAATCACAAATTGTGATGTGTGATGAAGGAAAGACCACAGTACGATAAGCATTTATTATAATGGGGGCGGAGGAGGGAATACCTAGTCTGAGAAGTCAGGAAGCCTTCCCTAGAAAAGAGAAGACATTAGTAAGAATTAATTAGATGAATGGGAAGGGAATATTTTAGACAGAAGGGATAGTATGTGCAAAGGTCCTAGGGTAGGAAATATGGTTTGGGATATTTAGGGAAGAAGGCCCAAGTGATCAGAACATGAGTGTAAGAGGCAGACTAGATTAATATGAGGTTGGAGTGATAGGCAGGGGTCAGCCTGCCTTTTCTTTTCTTTCTTTGTAACAGAAAACTTCAATTGGCCAACAATATTGTTAATAAGAGCATTCCTTGCAAAGAAGCACCACAAACAAACCAACATCTATTGGCCTTTAGATAAAGGAAAGTTCCAACAATTGAGGAGGAAATTCTGTGTTCTTATAAAGGGGCTGTTGGTGGAGCCATGTTAGCCCGTAACTGTCATTCTCCCCAAGGTAGCCAGCTCCGTGCCTGTCCTCCAATATTAACAGCCTTTAAGTAGTGAACACTTCTTATTGGCCAGGCACTGTGTTAAGCACCTTCCATGTATTATTTCATTTAATCCTCTCAACAACGCTAGAGGGTTCTTTATTAGCATTGTTCACAGATATTCCAGGTGTCTCCCTTGGGAGGGACAGGACTAACATGATAGGACTATACTTCTTACCTACTTGAAGTTACAGTATGGCCTTATGATGAGCTTTAGTCAATCAAACATAAGGAAAAGTGAGTATGTTATTTTCATGTAGAAGCATTTAATTGCTAGTGTTCTGGTTCAAACTTTCCTTTTTTTCTGATTATGAAAATGTGTGTCTAAGATCACTGAGTGGCATTTGGAAATCTCTACAGATAGTTTTGGTTGTTACAATGGGTGGGGAGTATTTTGGGTTTTTGTTTTTGTTTTTTTGTTGTTGTTTGTTTGTTTGTTTAGAGAGAGGGCTGTTTATTGTTTATTATTTCAGAAGGGAAGAGCTTAGGGAGGGAGGGTTGCAAAGCTACCTCCATGACCCAAGGACACACACACACACTTTCCTCCTGGGCCTTTCCTCCTGGGCTCTGGGGCTACCCACAGAAGGGAGAGGAGACTTACACTGCCCTAAAGTTTCTCAGGGAGGGACACAAAAGTGGTAACACGCTTCTCAGACATGTCAGTGGCTGTAAATATAGAGCTGAAGGCATCTAGTTAATAAAGACCAGGGATGCTGTTAAATACCCTGCCAATACTCAGGATGGCCCCTGACAACAATGAATTACCCATCCCTAAATGTCAGTGACAAGTGGAGGAATCCTGATCTGGACAGAGCCTCAACCTGTGTCTCTGAGTAACCACAATGAGCAAATCCCCTCTGCTGGGTGACAATGAAATAAGCCTGAGTGAAAAATAAACCTTTGTTGTACTGAGCCACTGATAGATAAAACATGCTTAATATTCCAGAGTAAACTCCTAATTCCAGCACGCTGCCTAATACAGTGGTAGATACAATGATTACTCCCATTTTATAAATCAGGAATCTGAAACTCAGAGATGCCAAGTAAGTTGCCTGACACCACATAGCTATGCAGAGCTGGGACACCTACCCCAATCACTTAGACTCCAAAACCTGTACATTACCCACTCTGTTAATGACTAACCAAATGTTAATCATTAAGGATCCTGTTCACAGATGTGGGGTGGGGGGAATGGAACTGTAACCAAGAGCTGCTGAACCCTTCCCAAGGGAAGAAGGTGGACTACAAAATTGCTCCTATTGGTCTGATAGATATTTGTTGAAGTAATTCAGAAAGATGTTGAAAAACAGGTTTAACTTATAGAAGAAGATAATATCTCAAATTTTAATATTTTGCTTTTGTTCCCCATACTTCCTTGTACATACAGGAACTTTTTGTCCTAGTCAATTTTGGTACCTTAGAGTTTATCATTACTTCTAGAAAAATTAGGATTGCTAGGCCACTATCCATTTGTCAGGACTCTATAGTTTGGGTTCAAATGCCAGTTCTGACCCATACTACCTGGGTTATTAAGTTACTTAACCTCTCCATGACTCAGTCTCCTCATTTGTAAAATCAGATGGAGTAGCAATGGTAATACTCTCATAGGGTTGTCAAGGGACTCAAACCATCTAATATTTGCAGTGGTTGGCAATATAGTAAGTGTGACATAAGCATTTATCAAACAAATGAAGTTTGGGGCAAAGAAATGGAAGGAGAAAAGGAGAGTTAAAGGAAGAGAAGTCCTAGGTGCCATTTAGGACAACTCAATGTTCTAAGCATGTATCAAAGTACTAGGGGAATACAGCTGCAATCAATCTACTGGAGGGTGGGTGGGAAAGTCAGAGAATGCTCTCCAAAGGAGCTACTGCTTGGGCCAGGTCTTGGGGAAGGAGTGGGAGTTACCAGGTAGACACAATGCAAAGGGCACATTTGGGCAATGTGGAATAATTACCCTGGGGTTATCAGCTCAGGGCTGTGGTAGGAGACAACACTAGTAAGCTCTTTGGGGATCTGATAATAAAGAATTTTGACTGTAGCTTAGAAGTTGCCCAATAAAAATGGAGAAAACAGCACCCACCACTGAAGCTGTGGAGCACTGGGACAGATACCAGATACTACCTTCCATGACCTGCCCCTTCAAAATTCACTGTTGTGATCCTTAAAAACAAACAAACTGGTCATTAGCCATTTACCTTTTTGGGGGAAATATGGACAGAGATATTTTGACAAGATCTGAAACTACCAAGCTGGGGAGGGGGGTGAAGGAGAGGGGTAAAAATCCCCAGTCTCCATTTATTTCCTAAATTCTTGGGCATCCTGAATTCTCATTAGGACTTCAGGTGATACAGGCTGGTCACACAAGCCCAGCTTCCCTGCTCCTTGCAGCCAGTACAGAGAGCGCCCAGGCTCCAGAGTCTCTGCAGCAATGAAGCTGTCCTCTGCCAAGGCTTCTGAGGTGGGAAGAAACCAAAGCCTCCCAAATTTGATCCAGAAATGAGGTACTTGATCCCTGACACTGAAGAAAAGAAATTTGCCCCTGGATTTAATTTTGGTTATTTTCTTTGGAGAAGGGCCTGAGGCACATGCAAAATCAAAGTTTCACATGATGCTCTTGGGGCAGCCCAAGAGAGGAGTGGTATTTCAACTGCAAAAATTTCTCAGCTTCATTCTCTCCCAGTGGATTCCTGGGAAAATGCCCACTGCTTCAGTTACCCTACCAGGCCTCCAACGATAATCCTGGTTATACTGAGATGTAACCAACCCTTGTATTTCACTGTATACATTCTCAAGTATCCTTTCTTGAATTTTTTATCACTCTTCCTCAAAATCTAGAGAGAGGAGTTGGTAGGACTGGATGGCCTTTAGAGAAGATTTTTGAGGAAAAACAAATATTATTTATCCTAAATAAAGAGATGAGGAAACTGAGGAATAGAAAAAAAAATGTGTGCCAAAGCTCCATGATAAAATTATAACAGTTTTAGAATGAGAAATTAAGATTAAAGATTCAAACCAACTGCTCAAGCTGCAGAAAGAAAGAAAGAAGGAAAGAAAGAAAGAAAGAAAGGAAAGAGAAAGGAGGAAAGAGAAAGGAAGAAAGAGGAAGGAAGGAAGGAAGGAAGGAAGGAAGGAAGGAAGGAAGGCCGGCCCACTGATTAATTTGGTGTTATCCTTTTATCTGGCAGTTGAATTGGCCCACAAGACTCCCTATCATTTTTGTCATCAGGGAAATGCAAATTAAAACAACAGTGAAATGACACTACACACCTATTAGAGTGGCCAAAATCCAGAACACCAACAACTCCAAATGCTGGCAAGGATGTAGAGCAACAGGTACTCTCGTACATTATGGGAAGGAATGCAAAATGCTGCAGCCATGTTGGAAGACACTTTGGCAGTTTCTTAAGCATATGATCCAGCAATCATGCTCCTTGGTATTTACCCAAATGGGCTTAAAACTTACATCTGCACAAAACCTGAATGTGATGTTCACAGCAACTTCCTCTGCAACTGTTAAAACTTGTAAGCAATAAAGATGAATGCAGTAAGTGAATGGGTAAGTACCCCGGTCCATCCAGACAATGAGATTTTATTTATTGCTAAAAAGAAATGAGCTATCAAGCCATGAAAAGACCTGGAGGAATCTTAAAAGCATATTACTAAACAAAAGAAGTCAATATGAAAGGCTAATACTAAATGATTCCAACAATATGATATTTTAAGAAAGGCAAAACTATGGAGACAGTAAAAAGATCAGTGGTTGCCAGGAGTTAGCAGGAAGGAAGGATGAACAGGTGGGCACAGAGGACTTTTTAGGGCAATGAAACTATTCTGTAAGATATAATGGGGGATACATATCATACATTTGTCAAAACCCGGAGAATGTACACCACCAAGTGTGAACCATAATGTAAACTCTGCACTTTGAGTGATAAGGATGTGTCCATGCAGATATATCAGTTGCAACAAATGTACCACTCCTGTGCAGGATGTCATAATGGGGAAGCCTGTGCGTGTGTGAATGCAGCGGGGATATGGAAAATCTCTGTATCTTCCACTAAAAATTTATGTGAACCTAAAATTGCTCTAAAAAATAAAGTCAGTTTTTTAAAAAATGAAATAAAATATAAAAGAAACTATTGTAGTGCCTTGTACTTCATGAAGGCAAGTACATTTTCGAGAAATATTTCCTGTGCATGTGTGTCTAAAAATCCCTATTATCTTACTATGGGTCGCAATAAAGTTTAAATGATATCATGTTATATGATTTCTAAACGCTGGTTCAACTCTATCCCTTTTATTCTGTTACTGAGGCAAGAGGAAGACAAAGGGCCATCCTCAGAATCAGCAGGGTTCCCATCTAAGGATCTCAACAGCCTGTTCTGTGTACAACTCTATTTTATATTGGAGTCGTGTCAAAGGATATTTATAGTTGCAGAGCATGCCATGAACAGCTGATCTATTTCCCCTGCCAAGAATATCCCTCCTTTCCATTCCCACCTCCATGTCCTTTGTGTACCTGGTAAATTCCCACATATCCTTGAAGACCCAGTTCAAATATCACTTTCTTTCTGTAAATTTCCCTGGGGATCCAGGCAGAAGGAGCTGCTATTGCCTGGATATGCCCCACAAGTTTGTGCAGACTCCCCCACTAGCTCTTCTTATTTTAGGCAGCTGTTTACACATCTTCCTCTCCCTCTGGACGTGGACTCTATGGGAGAAGGAGCTGTTTATTTCATTTCCATATCCTCACCGTGGGACACAGGGTTTGGAACACAGTAGACATTTGATTGTGCTGGTTGAATTAAACTAAATTCTATTTTCAGCACATCCTACATCTGCTGGGCAATTCAGGAAAAGAAATCACTCTCTCATGGAAGGACCAACCCCTCTAATAGAACTGGGCAGAGCCCTGCTGCCCATCTCTCAGTGAGCCCCCTGGCTGTCCCTACTGAGGACAAGTCACTGAAGGAACTCCCTCCAGCTTGCTGCATGTTGCTCTCTGGTCTTCTGCCAGAAGATATTCTCCAGAGAAGCTGGTTCCACTTTTCTGTAGTGGCTCTGGCTTCAGCCCTTTCCAGACTTGATAACTAGAAAGTACCACTGACCAAGTCCTGTGCCTTTGATCCTGCTCAGCTCTGTTCCTCCCCACTCTGCTAGGGATACAACCTACAGAATTTCGGGGTGGACAACTCCATTCAAGAACATGTGGCACAGCAAAAAACAAGGTTCTTTTTTATGTCACTCATTACCTGAATGAATTCCTTCACTCTCTCCTTTAATGTTGACTGACTTTACAAAGGCTACTGAAGTTGGCATTTTTGCTCATTTTACTGATGTCCACCCAGATGAATATAGTCCCCTAGATCATCAATGTAGCAGCCCATTGTTAAAGGGCCCATGTTGTTAATCATCAAACAGCAGATGCTCATTTACATATTTTGTTGTGTATTGTTTATGTAATATTTAATTCTCAAATACACCCTTTCCCCAGAGCTTTGATTTTCTTCCATCTAGACCCAATTCTCTCCATAGGACTTCCATGCTTAGGTTATAATATTATAGCAATACTTCCATTAAATCAGTGATTCCAAAATTCCACCTGCATACCCAAATCATATGTACACTTGACAAGACAGACTCTTAGGAGCTCATTTCCCACATGGCTAAGGATGGGCTCAGGGATCTTTATTTTTCAGAAGCTCCCCAGGGGATCCTAATGTTTGCCCATGTTTAGAGGAACCACTATATATGAATCCATAAGGAAATGAATCCAGGAAATAAGATGTTCCATATTCATGAACTCCACAGATGAACAGAATTTATGAACTTAAAAGTCTAAACAATTTACCTAGCTATTCATCCCTCCCTCCCCACATTTTTATAAAATTTATTAAATGTAAGCAAAAGGTAGTGAAGATAATTAGCCATCACATTTATGATGAATGACCTCTCGGATATTAAGCCCTACAGTAGTGATGTGTTCGTGTAAATTCATTGTTTGCCCCTTTACTAAGTGGCCCCAGATATCTGGCTTCTCTTTCAGTGCTTTTCTTCTCAGTTTTATGTTCCAGAGTTCTGATGTTAAAAGAAGCAGGATCTCTAGGTTTGGTGGGGCAGAGGGTGTGTAAATATGTATAAACTGTCTTCAATGAGTTCTTTTTTGACACATCACTATGATGTGACTTCCACTAGAATATAGTGTTTTGATGCATTTTTTAGGTTCTGGTGGTGCATTTCCAGGGATACACCTTGGTGATAAATGCAGCCTGTGTCCCAAAGGACAATAATTGGCCTACAGGGCAAAGTAAATGACTGACACAGGAGTAGGATCTTTTAAAACTACATTCTAATCAACATAAGTGATTGCTAAATGTTTGTGGTGCTTCTCAAACTTGAGTATGAAAGAACAATTAGGTCATCTGCTTAAAATGCAGATTTTAACAAAAAAATAAAATAAAATGCGTTTACAGCCTCACCCCAAGATTCTGACACATTAGATTGTAGGGTAAGGGTCCAGAATCTGTATTTTAAACTAGTGTTCCAGATATTCTGATGTGAGTGGCTGATCATCCAGTGCTTTTGAACTACTTCTAGCAAACGCCCCATTTTGTTTTTGTCTGCCAATGTTCTATTGACCAATACCTGGAGATACACAATTTACCACATAAGTTTGACTCTATCTAAACTGGTTTCTGTCTTACTCCATGAGAAATATCCACTGAACAAATTGGAGGCTGTGGCAAGGACAGTTTGCTATAAAAGTTTCTAAACACTTACTCTTGAGGGCTGGCATGGGTCCATGGACTACGCCTTGAGTATCACCACCATTTAGGCATCAGGTAAGAAATACTTCATTAAACCGTGAATTGCTGGTTCTCTGCCCCTGATAATCTTAGCAGTCCCGATAACAATGGTTTTGAGAGAAATGAGTATCTGGTTGGTTAAAGTGTAAGTTTGATGAGGAGGCAAGTGCTAGGGTATGCAGTCTAGCTCTAGGAGAACAGAATGGAAGAAGTCTCTTGTGAGACTGATTCCTTTCCTATCCAGTGAAGGAATGGATAGGAAGAGATTGTTATGAGAAGACAAAGGCACACAGTCCCCTCTGAAGACTTCTGTGTCCTTAATCCAGAAAGACCTAGGTAGGATCCAAATCATGACTGGAGTTGGGGGAGCCTCAACTGACAGGTTGGCCAAACCTAAATTTTGGAAATTGGGATGGACTGGGGATGAGACTAGAGATGAGACTGGAAAGCTGGGCTTGGTGAAGGGAAAAGATACTGTGTAACTCCTTGTTACACTACTGCCTCCAAGATCTCCTCTCTCACCAAGTGATTACAAAAATATTGGGAATAGCTTTACAAATAGAACTGTCAAGAGCTATCATTACAGCAACTGTTTATTATGACTGCTTAATTAACATGCTATAAAATAATTATCATGTGGCTCACTAGGTGTATGCCAGAGTAACTGTGCCACACTAAATTAACCCTCTACTCTCTTCACGTTGTAGAACTGTCCACAACCTGAGAGGAATTACTGCCTCTAAACACAATGTGTTTCCAGAGATGATGCTCACTCACTGGTTCTGAGAGATTTCTCCTACTCCATTTCATCAACTAAAATAATCACCAGAAAGGCTGAATGGCACAGACACGAACCTCAGAATCCTAGAACTCACTGTAGACGCATTTCATGATTTCATTTTCCCGATCTGTTTGATCTCTAAGTCCTTTTACAACTTTCTTAATGTCCCTTGTATATGTCTCTTCTCTGTGTTTATAGCCACTTTCTCCACTAAAGTTTCATCTTTCTTTCTGCAGTACTGCTCCAGCCACCAAACCAATCTCCCTTGTTGGTGCTTATCTCCCAAACTTCCACACACTCCCAGAAAGGTGAAATGACCAAGTCACTCTTCGTTTAATGCCCTTCTGTAACATCACCCCCACAGGCGAGAATCCGAATCTCTCAGAATGGTGGGATCCCTCATGACCTTGCCTTGTGCTGCCTCTCAAGCAGCACCCCCGCCTCTTCTCATCCCACCACACTCCAGCCATGCAGAACTATTTGCACAAACGAAGCAGACTTTCCTCAATCTTGCTGACCTTCTGCCAGGAATCTCCTTCTTCTTTTATTCTGCCTGGTGAATTTCTACTCATCCTTTAAGGATGAGTTCCAATGTCCCCTCCTATGTACTTATTACATTGTTGTAGTGATTTGTCTAAATTTCTCACTTCTCTACGGGAGCAAGAGCCTTCTGGCAAATGGAGACTGGGTTAAATCAAACTTTGCATCCCCAGAGTATAACACTAGGGGGCACAACACCAGTTAATCCACCCTTAACACCATCAGAAGCAACATGGAAGAACTCTGAGGCCGACTGGGGGATCAAGAAGGAAGGAAAGACAGAAGGCTTGGAATTCCAAATATTACCAAATATTACCTCTCAATCTAAAATCACTACTCAGTTGAGATCTTAAAAATGTGCTAAATGAAACACTGGTAAAGGAATAAAGCCAGAAAATTAAGCACTTAAGTAACCTGCGATCTGATCCATCATTCCCTACCCTTGTTCTTTAAAGTGAAAGGCTCAGTCATGTCCTGTTTGACTAACAAGCCTCGGCATTTAAATAGAAACCACTTAATCCACTGCTCATAAATGCTCCTGGGGTAGAAAATTGGTGCACAGAAAAATAGCATATCACTTTTGAGTTGTGACAAGGTAAGACTATCCATCCATTACTGCTCCTTTTCCAAACCTGCTGGGCAAATTGCTAAATGGCAAAGAACATCTTGGCAGGTGTGGACAGGCTGGAAAGCAGCAGTTCTCCTTCCTTTTAACCTCAGGGGCATGTGAGCTTGGCGCTGCTTAATATAGACGTAACTGGAAAGACACTTTGTCCTGCTCTTTCCCTCACTCATCACCCAAAACACACACACACACACACACGCCCTTCTGACCTCTAGAGATTTGCTCTAAACAGCAGAAGAGTAAATATATTTGTTACTGCTACAAACAGATTTCTGATTACAGAGATGGGGATGAGGTTGGGGATTTGCTATGAGGTGTTTAAAATATAAATTCTAGGGGCGCCTGGGTGGCTCAGTGGGTTAAAGCCTCTGCCTTCGGCTCAGGTCATGATCTCAGCGTCCTGGGATCGAGGCCCGCATCGGGCTCTCTGCTCAGCAGGGAGCCTGCTTCCTCCTCTCCCTGTCTCTCTGCCTGTCTCTCTGCCTACTTGTAATCTCTCTCTCTGTGTCAAATAAATAAATAAAATCTTAAAAAAGAAATTATAAAAAAAAATAAAATATAAATTCTAAATTCAAAGCTTCTTCTGGTTCTTTATGCAACGAAAGTTGAAGCCCATCATTCATATCAACATTTAGAGAGTTTTCACTTTGAACCAGGTACTTTTCTAGGCTCTGGACACACATCAAGTAATAAAACCAATTCTCGACCCTTACAGACTAGGAGACATATAATAAATAAATAAACTGGAAAGTATACATGGTACGTCAGAAAGTGATAAATGCTACAAACAATGAAACTGGCTGATGTAATGGGGCTCAAGTAGACCATACTTGAGCCCCATTACATCAGCCAGTTTCATTGTTTGTAGCATTATACTCTCTCTCTCTCTCTCTCTCTATATATATATATATATATACACATATATTTGTACATATATATGTATACAATACATATATATTTGTACATATATATGTATATATATGTACATGTGAGCACATGGTTTGAGGGGCTGTTTTGCATGGGGTGGTTTTGGGACATCTCTCTGAGTATATGAAATTTGATCAGAGTCCGTATTGGTTTCCTGTCACTGCTGTAGCAAATGAAAACAAACTGGGAGACTTAAAACAACAGAAATTTATTCTCTCACAGTTCTAGAAGCCAGAAATCCAAAACCAAGGTTTTGGCAGGGCCATCATCCCTTCAAAGCTCTAGGAAATCTGTACTTTTCCAGCTTCTGGTGCTATCACCACTCTTTGCCTTGTGATTATACTGCTCCAATCACTGCCTCTGTGGTCATATAACCTCCTCTTCTGTGTATGTCTAATTTCCCTCTGCCTCTCTCTTATAAGGTACTTGTGATGCATTAGGGTCCACCCAGATAACCAAGGATAACTCTTCAAGATCCTTAAGAAAAACACTTTTTCCCCCTAAAAAGGAACATTCTGGGGATGGAAAGATTCTGGGGATTAGGCCATGGATATCTCTTTTGGGGGGAGCATCACCATTATTTGGGAGACCCAAATAATATAAGGAATAAAAAGGAAATCTGGAGGAACAGTGTTTCAGGCATAGAGAACAGCATGCATGAGGTCTCTGAGCCTAGAGCAGGTCTATCCTGCTACAGGAAGGACAAGCAAGCCAATGTGGTTGGGCTGGAGATAGTGTAAGAAGATACAAGAGGAAGCTGAGAAATGTGTGGTGGCAAAGACCATGTGGGGCTGGAAAAGACGCCCTTCTGCTGAAATAACAAGCCACCAGAAGATTTTGAGCACAAGATTAATATGATCTGTCTTGTGTTTCAATATGAGGACATTGCTTAGATAGGGTTGGGTGGGTACAAGCTCCAACTTAACAGACAATTGATGGATTTTTAGAGACACACAGATATGCCTATAACCAGCCTTACGAGATGTGACATGCTAAAATTCTCCAGTAAGAAAGAAACAGGCATTTGAGAGGTTCCATGCTGGTGGCGGGGGAGGGGAGGACAAAACAGAGAAGTGCAATAAGAGGAAGGCAAGCAGGGATCTAAGGCAGTGTGGAGGAGTGGGGGGCATGACCAGCAAGAAATTCTTCATGGTGGGTAAAGACCTATGGGTTTTTATGGCAGGGATATCTCATTTTCAATTTTAAGGTTTCTCTATACAGTTTCCATAATCCCTCCCTTTCCATTATCCCAAACCTTCAGTAAAGATCTGTTACCAAACATCCCAACCTTGGGTTAGGATCCTTTGGATGAAAGCAGTCCTGACCAAAGTACTTGGGACTATTGTTTGGAATCTGAACCAAAGTCAGGTCAATGTAACTTCAAAGTTCAGTTCCAGAACCATTTGGGGTGGGTGTAGGAGAGCAGAAGATACTAAAAAGCGAGTTGGGCATAAGAGAATTGTAACCAACCATCTAGAGCATGGGACAATACAGTCCTAGTCACAGGGCAGAACCTCGCATCCCTCTCTTACCAGAGAACCACATTCTACTTTCCAGCTGGCATGAGAAGAGTGGTGCCTGGTGGAAAAGTAGTTCATGGTAGTTGTGAGAAAGGGACAAAGGTAAGTCCATCTTTTTGGGGCCACTTAGTATGAGTCAGGCCCTTTCCATAAATTTCACTTAATTTAAGGCTAAGTACAACCTCAGAAGCCAACTGTTATTATGGCCATCTTATAGGCAAGGAAAGCGAGGCCTAGGGAAATAATGAAAACTTTCCAAGGTCACATAGCTAATAAACAGCATGGTGGGGATCTGCACTGGGGATTTCTGATTCCAAAAAGCCCATGTTCTTTCATTTACCTCAGGCTGCAATCTTGAGGCCTGGTTAAGAATTTCTGGTCCATCCGTCCATCCCTTCCTCCCTCCCAATAATAATAATAATAAAATAGTAACAATAACAACAACAACAATAATAATAATAATAATAATTAAAAACGAATTTCTGGTCCAAGAATGTCTTACTTCTCTGGGCATCTAGTGACTTATGTCAGACATTGCACAAAAGCAGTATTCTGGATTCTCACCTCCAACATAGACCCTCCTGTGGCTTAGATACCATCACAGATGCCTGCCTATACCAGTGGCCTTCCCTGCTCTCACAATGTTCTCAGCATCCTCTGCATTTAGGATATAGGTCCTTCCCTCACACACAAAGCCTGGCTTCCTTTATTCTGGCCTTCCTTCTCTCTAGGAGACCTACAGAAAGTAAGGAATTCAACAACTAGCCTGATCACTGGATTGCCCTGATATTAATTCATGAAGGAGGTTGGAAAAAGTGACACTTCTCTTGAAAGGCCTATTTCTCCCAAGTAACATTTCCTTATCAAGATCCATATTTAAGTGTGCAGGAGACCCCTATATTTAGCACTTGTTTGTCTAGCTTAGTCCATGGATCTCTAAAGGGGCCATTTCCATAGGTCTGTAATACAGTGCAGCATCACATAAAAATTTGGGGCTGTATATTTGAAGCTTGGGGCACCATTTTACTCTCTCTGTTTAGAGTTGCACAATAATTGGTTTTAGATCTAGACAGTCTAGTGATGACAGTAATGATAGCTTGCCTATTTTGGTGCTCATTCTGAACACTTTCTATCCACAGTCTCATTTATTTCTCACACAAATCACACAAAGACCCATTTAAAAGGAGAGGAAACTGATTCAGCATTTAAGTAAAGGGATTTCTGCTACAATGCCACATGCAGTACATTACACTGCTAAAAATCACAATCTTCCTATACAAAATTGTACAATAAAAACCATGGGGGGGCTTATGAGAAAGTTTGGGGTGGGGCATGCATTCGTTTCCTAGTGCTTCCATAACAAAGTACCACAAACTGGGTCTCGCAGTTCTGGAGGTTAGGACTCTGAAGTCAAGGTGTTGGCAGGGTTGGTTCCTTCTGAGGGCTATAAGGTAGAATCTTGCATGCCTTTCTCCTAGCTTCTGGTGGTTTGCTGCCAGTCTTTGGCATTTCTTGGCTTAGTGTAGATGCCTCACATTGATCTCTGCCTTCATGTTTGTGTGCACTCACCCTGTGGGTCTTCACATGGTCTTCTTTCTGTTCATGCCTATCTCTGTGTCCAAATTTCCCTTTTTTACAAGGACACCAGTCGTACTGGATTAGGGCCCACCCTAATGACTTCATTTTTAACTTGATTACCTCTAAGAAGACCTTAATGCCAAATAAGGTCACATTCTGAGGTACTGCAGTTCAAGACAGTGGACACAATTCAACCCATAACAGGGCACAGGACTCAAAAAAATCCTAAGGGACACAGTGAAATGAAGGTTAGAAGCTAGTATTAATAGTAGCATGGTTTTATACACATTACATGGTTAAATATGACACTTAGCCTTGGGAAGGACTTATTGTAAGTTTAAATGGAAGTCAGTGTTAGGAGGGTTGCAGCTTGTAAAGTGTTAGAAGGAGGGTCACCTGAAATCAGAGGGAAAATTGGAACACTTCTTGGATGCGTGTGGCTCTTAACACGAAGTGGGTTGTGGCTGTTGTCTGAAATGTGTGTATTCCTACATGGCAGTTTGTATTCCTGGGCACAGTTTTTTTTGCATTCACGTAGTATTTCTTGAGGAAGAAACTTGTGTGTAAGCAAATATGAAATCTGTGTTATAATCAAATTGCTCCCTAATACACCAGTGTCCTTAGAACAACATGCATGTTTAAAACAAGCATCCTATATTGGGGAGGGTTTGTGCTATGGTGAATGCTGTGAAAGGTAGGTGTAAGCCTGATGATTCACAGACCTGTGCCCCTGGGGCAAATAATAATTTTTTTAAAAAGGGGAAAAAAAAGAAAAAGAAAGAATGGATATAAATATAGAACAGGGAAATATCTTTAAAATGCACAAGAAAATAACACCACAGCTAGACTCCTATTATTTTAAACTATCATTCAAGTGTGACAGTGATATAACACTTTCAGGCATGTAAAGATAAAGAGATTTTGGGGCACCTGGGTGGCTCAGTGGGTTAAAGCCTCTGCCTTCAGCTCAGGTCATGATCTCAGGGTTCTGAGATCGAGGCCCAAATCGGGCTCCCTGCTCAGCAGGGATCCTGTTTCCTCCTCTCTCTCTGCCTGCCTCTCTGCCTACTTGTGATCTCTCTCTCTGTCAAATAAATAAATAAAATCTTAAAAAAAATTAAAAAAATAAATAAAACAACCATCCTAGAAGAAAGGACTTTAACTTGCCCAGGGTCATAGCCACAGCTGGGTTTTCAGCCCAAGCAGACTGAAACCATAGCTCACGTTCTTAGCCACTAACCTGCCCAGTTGTTTGACTTGGAAACAAATTAAGAAAAATAAATGATGTGATATCAAGCCATCGTGATCACACTCCCTATGGCAGGCACAGTCCTGGGATGCCCCCAGCTCAATATTGCCTGCCCTAACCCCCAGGACAGTGCCTAGGATGGGCTCTCCTGCTGGGATTATGTCACAGTATGTGCTAACAGGGATTTTGCAGATGTGATTGAAGTGACTAACTGGTTAACTCTGAGGTAATCAAAACAGATGTCATCCAGGTAGAACTGCCTTAATCACAGAAGACCGTTAAAAGCATTGTACTGTGTGGTGACTAACATAGTAAAAAATAAATTAAAAATAAAAATAAAAAAATAATACCATTGTTTTCCCTGTCTGGAGGCAGAGAGACTCTAGGCAGGAGAAACCTTGAAGCACCTTTGTTGGCTTTAAAGATGGCAAAGGGCCACACACAAGGACTGGAGGAGAGCGACCTCCAGGACTTGAGAAGGCAGCCCAGTCAACAGCCAACAAAGAAACAGGATCTTCAGATCTACAACCACACAGAACTAAATTCTACCAACAACTTGAATGAACTGGGAAGCAGATTCTTCCCTAGACCCTCCAGACAAGAGGCCAACTGGCCAATAAAACTTGACTTGGGCTTTGAGTCCCTCCACAGAGAGCCCAGAGAAGCCTACCCGGCTTCTGTACTGAACTGTGAGATGATAAATGGTTGTTGCTTTAAGCTGCTACATTCATGGTAATTTGTCACACAGCTTCGAAGACCAACATGCTACCTTGGATTCTGCCTACACTGGGATGCTGATAAGGAAAAGGAGAAGAGAGAGAGAAGCCCTTATTGGTTCTTCTGGGTAGGCAGAGGAATAGCACAGACCATTTCCAATTTGTATCAACCCTTTCTCAGTTAGGCTGGGACACTTGTATAGAAAGGCTGCATTACTTTTCTTCTGTAAACACAGGCTTCACATTAATGTGTTCTTTTGTCACCTTTTCTTCCTTTATGTATTTGCTGCAAGCTTTAAAGGTAAGCACCATTTGAAAATGTCATCAAACAAGGTTGGTTGCCATCAATGACATATTTCAATTTTAGTTCCAAAAATTATCTGAAGTGGCAGGGATACTACCCCTCCATGTACCCATATGAAAATTACATATACGCTGCAAGATTATTTACCAATTAAGGTGGTCAATATGTTTATCTCTGAAGCTCTGGTTGGAGTCATAATAATCTGAAATAAGTGGTTTTCTTTTGAAAATTAACCACATATCCTCTGACTGCTTTAGCTTAGACTGCTCCTGAGCATCTCCCTCTTTGGTTGAAATAATTCAAATTTGGATGTTATCAACATGGAAAAATGACCTTGCTCCCAATTTGCTTTATAAGGAAGTCAGTTCTTTGAACTCTGTGTTCACTTCCCTTCAGGGAACAGTATCTCTTGATAAGTGTAAATATTTTTTCAATAAAGAACCTGCTGCTCCAGATTTGTTAAAACTGGTTTAACAATCTGTTTTTATTCCTTTGTCAAATGTTAGAGTAGATAGAATGTTGGGTATTATGGGTAATTTGTGTTGTTAGTGAAAAGTGTGTGTGTGTGTGTGTGTGTGTGTGTGTGTGTGTGTGTGTTTCATTTGGGAAAAAAACAAGGTGTTTGAAAAATAAATTTTAATTAGTAAGTAAACCCTATTTATTTAAAATATATGCTGCACAAAATCATTTGTATAATTTTACTCAGTGGCTTTGTTGTATCATACCAACAATTACATTTTGTTTTGTGACTTCAATTAGCACATTTTTGTGGTGTGTTTGTCATTTTTGTTGAACCATGTGCCAACTTTTTAAATTATATTTTCTCTTTTTGGTGCTACCATTATCTACAGAGTTGAGTACATTATTTACTTCAAAAAAACATGTTTCTGGACAGCTACTACATTCGAGCTCTTAACCAGCTGTCAGGGAGGTAGGGATGAATAATGCAGTCTGTGCCCTGAAGATGCTCTCCATGTGTCCCATGGATAGAGACCCAGAATTCCTTATGCTCATTGCAAATACCACAAAGTACTGGTATACTGAAATAAAGCAAACACCGTAATATTTTATGATAAACCAGACAAGATTTTATGTCAGAGTCTAGTGTAGAGAGGTCTTTGTGGGTCCCCAAAACTTGACAGAATAAAGAAAAGAAAGAAAATAGGAGAAAAACCTAAGCACAAGGGACAATTCTACATCTGAATTTTTTTCTTGTAAATTGGAAAAGAGCCATTGCTATTTTAGTTTATAATGGTTTGGTGGTCACTGTTTATTAGGTGAAGTTATTATGTAAATAAATTGAAGATGGTGTGTTAGAAACCCTTACGAAGTTTACCTTTCAGGTAGAACTCTGCTTTCTGCCTATGTTTTTCTCCCCCTCCAAAATTTTCAGTTCCTCTCTACTGCAGATAGGTCAGAAACTAAGCTGCTCATTTCCACCTGGCATCCAGCCATCCAGATTCTGGCCCAAATCCTCTATGGTCTCCTATTTCACTCCCCTGTGTTCTCTGCTTCAGCTGCACAACTGTCTCTCATATCATATTCCCATCCCACCATGCTCAGTGTCTCCGCCATGCCTTTTTCAATGACGAGCCTTCCTTGGTAGCTCTATCTTACCAAGAAGTAAATCCAACTCGAATCTCTGAGTCTTCCCTGGATTTCCTTCCCCCTTCAACAACCAGAGTAAATCCTTTCATTCTTAATTTTACATTTCGTTGTTAATACTTATAAAATTATCTCCTGCAATAGTGATAGTAGCTGCCAATTATTAGCCAATATGTGCCAAGCACAACTCTATGATCTTACACGTATTGGGATGAATAAAGAGAGGCTCAGGGAGGTGCTGTTGGAGGTACCCCAGATGGTAAGCAGCAAAGCCACAGTTGGATTCCCAATCTTTCTGCTTCCAAAGACAGTGCTGGCATTATATTCGCAGACACCCTTCATAGTCTAATCTTCATGAGGATGTAGGCAGAAATGTGTCACCTTCCTATCATTGTGCCTTATACCTGGCAGTTACTCAAAATACATCTATTGAATTGAATTCACATTAAGGTAAAAGGTAATACCACTTTCCCCAGCTCTTACTAGCAAAGTCTAATTATTTAATATTGGTAAGTGAAAGAAACATTTAAAACTCCTTAATTCGTTGTTAACAGGAGTGTTAGTTAACACACCCAGTTTAGGACTATCTATTAGGATAAAAATGGACATGTCCTGATATGCAATTCCACTTGTAGAAATCTCTCCCAGGAATATAATTACAATCAAGTGCGAGGATATGCACATGAGTCCATTTATTGCAACATCATTTATGTAGTTAAGCAGTGAAAACTTATAGGCAATCTAAATTATCTATTAATAGGGAATAGAAAATCTATCAATAGGGAATAGAAAAATCTATCAGGGGGTGGTGTATGATGGAGTATTATGTAGACATTAACAAGATTAACATATATAAATACTGAATCATCATGCTGTATACCTGAAACTAATAGAATGTTTTATGTCATTTATACTTCAATAAAAATAAAAGGTTAATGTAGATATGCATGTGCAAAGATGGAAGGGTGTTAAAAATCTATTGCTTAATTGACAAAAGCAAGTTTCACTATAGTGACTAGAGGATTGCCCTATTTTTCTCAAAAAGAAGAAAAAAAAACCCTTCTTTTTCTTACCCCCACCCCCAGCCATATACACATATGCAAACACGAATTTCTCAAGATGGCAAGTGGTGTTTCGTTTTTCTTCTTAGAATAGTGCTTATAGTCCAACAACAATGACTACTCATGCTAAGCACCATCCTAAAGAGAGCCACCAGGAGCTGGTCATGGCTACCTCTCTCTAAGCCACGCAAGGAGCAGCCAGAATGCCCCACTACCATTAGCCATTTGCCTCCTTTTTCCCCTTCCCCGGACAGATTAAGAGTTGCTAAGACATTAGCCTTGTGATGTATATAAGGGTTGAAATGAGAGCTTTGTTGTTCTTCTCCCCAAAGGTGAGGGGTGTCGAAGGGAAGATGAAGCTTCAAGGGAGTCCATCTTAAGATGACCAATATCTGCAAAAAGGGGAGCCTGGGGTGATTTCTCTTGCTGAATGTCAAGGGAAAGGAGAACAAGAGACAGATGCAGGGTATCGTGTCCCTAGAGAGGGCTGGAGAGAGCAGGTGAGGGTGGAGGCTGTAGTCAGGACCTACGTAGTATCCAGGAGTAAAGATGCAAAGAAAGACATATCAGAGAGATGTGGGGTGATTCCAGCTGGGAATCAACTGGAAGAAGTGGCCAGATGCCTTAAGGGGCTGCCAGTGCCGGAGAATCAACCTATTGCCCACACTGCCTGTTGGAACCACTACTTATCCTCAGGTAGACACAGAGCGACATCAGTGAGTTTGTTCAATTAAGGAGAGGAATGCAACTTCACCCTGTGGGGTAAGGAGTTTTTAGTTTGTTCCCCCTCTCCCTCCACTTCTGCCCCAAACGGTGGAAGTTTTGTGGTGAGAAAAGTGAGAAGGGGAGGCATCTTGAAGCCAGGTTGTATGTTCTCCTCAAGTACCTAGGGCCACTGCCAGGGAGAAGGGAGAAGTACCTTAAGTTGAGTTTGAAAGTAAAATTAAAAATAACAAACAGGGGTGAGTGGGTGGCTTAGGTGGTTGGGTGACCGACCCTTGATTTTGGCTCGGGTCGTGAACTCAGGGTTGTAAGATGGAGCCCCATGGAGCGCTCTGTGATGGGTGTATAAGATTCTCCTTCTCCCTGTCTCCCTGCTCCCTCCCCCGACCCCCACTCATTTGCTCACTCTCTCTCCCTGTCTCTTGCTCTCTCAAACAAAACAAAACAAAACAAAACCCTATAACTGCATTTATCCATTTATCAGACTGAAACTTTTAGTAACTCAAAGCCGAAAATTCTAGGAGGGGACCAATATATCACTAAGGGAGCCTCTGCCCAGAGGTTAAGTAAGAACAACATAATCTAGTTAGAGATGGTTACTGGAATTAATAAAACCTTTCATGACTATGTCTAATGAATCAAGGGTCCTCAACAAACTGTGTTCTCCAGTACACACACACACAAACGCACAGAGGTATGTGCCTAGCAAATGGCCTATAGCATAAGGACGGACAGGAGTCAGCAAACTTTTCTATAAAGGGCTTTGTGACCATAGTGGCTGAGTCACACTTACTCAATTCTATCACTGTAGTGCCAAAGAAGCCACAGATAATATGCTCCCTAATGAGTGTGGTGGTGTTCCAATAAAACTTTATTTATAAAAACAGGCAACAAGCTGGATGCAGTTCACAGCTATGGTTTGTCAACCTCTATCTAGAACTGGTAGGATATCCATCAAAGTGTTGACCTTTAAGGAGAGGGGTGAGTGCTTCCACAAAAATGGCAATTAACAAAAGGATCAATGGGACTCTTTTGAAAGCTTTTCTTGGGGATGAGAATGGAAATGGAGGTTACCACCCTGTGCAGGGGAACCAGCTTGCTATTCCACTGGTGTTAAATAGTACTGAAGGGCAAAAGGCACAGTACAGATATGGGGCTGAAGGTAGGATGTTTCAGCAGGTGCTGAGCTGAGCAGATAGATACCACCGAGATAAAGAAACCATAACCTCTCAGGGAGGCAGGAAGGCCTTTCAGGGAACTCTCTGCATTTGCTAATGTCAAGCAAAGGGTCATGGTCAGTGTCTTCCATAATGAGTAGTCATTTCCCCACTGGCTGTGAGGAGCCCTGTGTGGCCCACAGTGTCCCTTTCTAGGGGAACTCATGTCACATCAGTAAATTCAGCCATGACTAAGGCTTACCAATTGCAGTGCTCCCCATCGCAGACCCAGGAAGTGCAAACACAGAATCAAACTGACTATGGATCAGACCTGGCCTGGCTCCCTTGGTAACATCTCTGTCCCCCTTGGAGAAGGTACTCAGCCTCCTGAGCTTTCTCTTCAGGCTTGATAGTGGCAGCAGCAGCAACTGACACTGAAATGTTTCCTACATGCCATTTTAGAAATATTATCTATGGTGCCCACAAACCCTGTACCAGATAAATATTAATAATTTCTAAAAAGGGAGATCATAATTCCCCCTGACAGAGTTATTGTGAGGATCTGAGAAAATTCATGCTAATTTCCCATTATGGCACTTGATATGATGCTGGAGTAGACTAAGTGATAGTTATTGCATTAGTACTCTTTTTATTTATCAGTGTTAGGAATTCTGAACCAGGGCATGGAGCTAGGACAGGCATGTACTGCAGGTCTTGTTAAAGCTGCTCTAAGACAATGTACACATCTCCTATCTGGGAAAAGGGAGAAGATATTTGTGGGCTGGACCAATGCTCATCGCTGTTTCACCACGCAAAGCCTCGTGCCCAGGACAAGAACATCCCTAACATCTGGTCCAGGTAAGAAGCCCAAAGAGAGGAATTTGGGTATAGTCCCTGGCTAGCCTGATAAATACCTTAAATGGAGAAATCCAAAAATGTACTGACAAATGCAGAGAAAAGTAAGGAGACATTGAAAATTTAAACTTGGAAACCAAAACCCTTTTTACCAGTGGAAACAAATCCACTTTCAATCCTGATTTTTTTTATTATGTTCAATTCAGCATATAGTACATCATTAGTTTTTGATGTAGTGTTCAACGATGTAGTGCTGCGTATAACACCCAGTGCACATCACAACATATCTATCACCCAGTTACCCCATCCTCCTAACCCCCTCCCTTCTGTTCCTGGAGTCCAGAGTCTCTCATGATTTGTCTCCCTCTCTGATTTCTTCCCAGTTTTCCCTCCATTCCCCTGGTCCTCCACGATATTCCTCATGTTCCACATATGAGTGAAACCATATGATAAGCATTGACTTATTTCACTTAGCATAATACTCTCCAGTGCCACCCATGTCAATGCAAATGGTGGGTATTCATCCTTTCTGATGGCTGAGTAATATTCCACTGTATATATGGACCGCTTCTTCTTTATCTATTCATCTGTTGAAGGGCATTTCGGCTCCTTCCACAGTTTGGCTATCATGGACATTGCCGCTATGAACATTGAGGTATATGTGTCCCTTCTTTTCACTATATCTGTATTTTGGGGGTAAATACCTAGTAGTGCAATTGCTGGGTCATTGGGTAGCTGTGTTTTTAATGTCTAGAAGAACCTCCATACTGTTTTCCAGAGCGGCTGTACCAGCTTGCATTTCCACCAACAATGTAAGAGGTTTCCCCTTTCTCCATATCCTCGCCAACATTTTTTGTTTCCTGTGTTGTTAATTTTAGCCATTCTAACTGGTGTAAGGTGGTATCTCATTGTGGTTTTGACTTGTATTTCTCTGATTGCTAGTGATGTTGAACATCTTTTCATCTGTCTGTTAGCCATTTGTATGTCTTCTTTGGAGAAGTGTCTGTTCATAACAAACTGACTTTTAAAAGCATACTTCCTTTACTGGATAGCTTCAGTTTACCTAAAGCCTTTGTGGCTCATCATTCTATATGTTTGTATTTCCCACTGTCTAGTGGGTTCTTCCCGTTGCTTTCATTTGCATCTTCTAACAACTAATATTTCTTTCTTTGTGCCTTAGATTCAAACTCTCCAAGGGGAAGAATATGACTGGCCCAATATGTTCACTTACAGCCCTATTAGGCAAAGTACTCCTCCAGGCTATCTCACAGCTATCTTGCAACCTTAAGCCAAATGCTTTCTAGTAAACCAGCGGCCCCAAGGATGGTACGGTTATGTGGAAGAGACCACAGTAACCTGAACAGAAAGAAATATCTTTGATTGCTCCTCTCACAGGGAGCTTTGAGTGGAACCAAATGGTGCTGCTGCTTCATGAAAGCCCTGTAAACATCCAGATGGTGGTCCCATGAAAAAGAAGCAAGCTGCCAGCTGGTTGGCGTGAACCTGTCTGTATTAGTTTCCTAAAGCTGCCATAACAAATTACAGTCCCTTACAACAACAGGAATTAATTTTCTCACAGTTCTGGAAACCAAAGTCCAAAATAAAGGTGTTGGCAGAGCCATGCTCTAGCCAAAAGCTCTGGAGGAGAATCCCTCCTTGCCTTTTCCAACTTTTGGTGGGTTGTTCCTTAGTTTTTGGCTGCAAAACTCTAATCTCTGCCCCTATCTTTTCATGGCCTTCTCCACTGTGGTTCTCTTTTCTGCATGTCTCTTACAAGAACACCTATTACACGATGCAGGAGCCACCTATATAATCCAGGATGATCTTATCTCAAAATCTCTATTTCAGTTATATCTGCAAAGGCCTTTGTTTTACAAATAAGGTCACATTCATGGGTTCTTGGGATTAGGATATGGACACATTTTTTGGAGGTCAACATCCAACCCACCTATATCAATGAATGCTAAGACATAACTACGAAATATTGAACATTAGTCTAACCTCTAACAAGCCTGATATATGTTAGGATCTCAACAAATATTTATTGAAGGAACTTACAAGCACTTTTATTTTTCCATTTGGGAAACTGAGACTTGAAGAAGTGATCTAGCCTAGATCATACATCTAGGTCATGTCAAAATTTGAACTGAGCCTAGCTCTTTGTCCTCATTCTGAGGTTCCTGAAACCATGGTAATCTCCTGCCTTATTACTGCTGCATTACAAGTAAGGATAACTGAGGTTCAGACAGGCTTGTGCAAAATCATTCATTAGCTTGTATCACAACCAACCTAGTTCTTCTCCAGACTCCCAGGCCAAGCTATTTCCACTTCATTCTACAACCTTGAAGGCCTTCTGTTACCAATCCTGGCCAAAGTAAAGTGAAGATCCAGAAGATAAAAGAAGACAAAAGATAGCATGTGGTATATTTTACCAGAACTATAAAAGGTTTATGATAGGATATTCGTTTCTCTACCCTTTCCTATAAATTCCCCAAATACACACTGTTAACAGATAGGAAGAGACAGGCCCTTGCTTGGTGGAAAAAGTTTTAGAACACTGTTGGATTTATGCTCAGATACACAGCCCACTCACAAGTGGGGAAGCAAAGTCACTTGGAACCATGAGGATATCTCCCAAACTCTTGAAGTTGCCCCAAAGTCTGAAAAGCAATGTTGTAGAAAAACCAAACTTGTTCTATAGGTAAATTAATAAGGTTTTTATTCACACAATACCCTTCTAGGTTTTTCTCTAAATGCCAAACTTAAAAAAGAAAAAAAGAAAAGAAGGAAGTTTCACTCCCTTGGCATCATCATTACCCATACTTGGTTGCCATGACAACATGTGACCACTGCATATCCTATTCATCTATTCTCTTCCCTCTCCGCCAGGGAAATGGTGACCATGGGGGCATTTGCCTTCAGCCATGGTCACCATTTCCCTTCTGGAGCCTCCCATTGGTGAAACCAACCAATACATGTCCCTAGGTGGTGCCTAAATAAATAATAAAAATAAATAAATATAAATACACACACACACACACACACACACATCTCCATCCTGAGGATTTCTTTTTTTTTTAAGATTTTATTTATTTATTTGACAGAGGGAGAGAGATCACAAGTAGGCAGAGAGGCAGGCAGAGAGAGAGGGAAGCAGGCTCCCTGCTGAGCAGAGAGCCCAATGCGGGCCTTGATCCCAGGACCCTGAGATCATGACCTGAGTTGAAGGCAGAGGCTTTAACCCACTGAGCCACCCAGGCACCCCTTCCCGAGGATTTCATCTGAAGCCAAGATTTTGTGATTTTCCTGAAACTGGACAAGTTACAACACCACACGGCCTGAACTCCCACAAGGCTATAATGGTCTTGAATTTAGTATCTGATGATCCCTTCCCTGAATCACAGGTACTCTCAGTTGCCACTGTTTCCATCTGACTGCTCCTCTCCTTCCTGGTACCTAGCTGAGCACCTTGGAATTTGAATCCACCCCCCCCTTTTTTTTTGGTTAAATGGCACCAGATCAGTGAGGTTTCACCCTAATGTGCCACTGCTGTTGCTATCAGATGATAATTTGAAAATAAGCAATGGTATTCATACCTAAGTACACTTAAACTTTCCAAGGTGACTTCTGCTAGCTAAGGTCCCGTCTGATGTGTAATACAATTGAGCTTGAATGTCAGACTAAATTTTCTTTTAGCAATCCACTGCTCTCAGTTTCCATAATGCCCGAGGTTCCAGCTCCCTGGCTGCCTATATTTTTGTAACTCCTGGACAGCTCCACTTTCAAACTCTGCTTCAAGTCACAATATGGGAATCTAAAAATATCTTCATTATCACTACACTGACATAATGCTTCTGTTGTTCCAAGAGCAGATTCTCTGTCAAAAGAGTAGTGTGAAGAGCTGGTTAGGTTTAAGTTCAAAACTGCATGTGAAATGACTTTGAGCTTTCATTGCTTCTCTCTTTCCCTCCAGTCAGAGAAGCACTTTTCTGATTATGGCAGAAGAGTAGAAGGGAATGCGGATGACAGTTGTGCTTAAAATTAAAAAGCAGGTTTTGACATAATGTGTGCAAAGGCACCAGTGCTTGGCATAGTGTCTAACACATAGTAGGTGCTGAAAACATGCCGGACGGAAGACAGAGAGGCAGTACGTTACATAGTATGTGTGGTTTAGTTTCTCCATTTGTTTTAGTGACCACTGTTGAGTGCCTACAATGTATAAAGCATTTTTCCAGGCAGAGTTGAGTTTCATTCATTTGATTATTCATGATTTGATTTCCTGAATGCCTACAATTCCCAATTACACGTATGATCTCAGCTCTATGATTATCACCTTATGATCTCAACACTCCCCCAAATATTCTTCAAGAGAAAAAGGCTACTCTTACTGTTAGCAATGATCAATGTCATTCACATCGAAATATGACAGAAATCTCCTACTTCTGTCTCACATGGTATAATGTGGAATCTCTTCAGTCACTCAGGAAAAACAATTCTCCAACAGCTTTTTCTGTAGGCTACAGCAATTCACATCCTCTCAAATTTCCCTAAGCCCTATCGAGCTCTCTGGAACAGGTACAATGGCAGGCTATCCTCCTTTGGACTAAGGTTGCTGAACAGCACCTAATCACATCCACAGAGTAACTCATCAATCAGTAAGTCACTGTTGTTTCATCAGATCATGATCAGGCCAATACACCGCCCAAGAGCATAATATGTGCCATGAAATAGGTACTCAATAAGCTTTTGATAAATGAATGAACAAATGAATAAACACACAGAAAATGAATGAAAAAACCAGGTCCCAATTTCATAAGTAAAGTGGACCCCTGAAAATGACTGGACTTCTGATCCAACTATTATACCAACCTCCTTTCCATCATCAAATCTTTGTCTCTTTAAATGACATAATTGCACGGCTCCTCTGTTTTGCTTTTATACAATAAATTTGGAACGCTGACAAGGTACAGTGCCTCCCATTCTCTGTGGCAGGGCTTCGAGAGAAAATGAAGCAGGCTACCTTCACCCTCTCATGGTGGAGTCCATGGAGACTAAAAAATACCAAATTTTCCAGATGAAATTTGGAGAAAAAAGAGGTAAAATACTTTTTGTTGTTGTATCAGGAGAAAAAACTCAGGCACAATGGAAAGGCATCTTATTTTTCAGGTGAGAACTCTGAAAAATAAATGAGACTCCTGCTCTTTATTTCCTGGACACACATCTCTAATCGGATTCTAAGGTCCCAATTTTGTTCTATGTTGCCTATAGAATTATGGCCACAATTCTTAATTTTATGTAGTAGGCTCCTATTGGTCTTTTGGAAATCGAAACATGCAATACATGTTCACTGAGCAAAATTCACACAAAACAGAAATACACATTAAATGGAAATTCCCTTCCCACCTCTCCCCACCACTCTCCACCCTCTAGCTCCCCAAGGAATAGACTCTGAGGTAGAGGTCAGCCTGCACAGCAGTGACTAAGAGGTGCCGTTGGTCACCAGAGCCCTGGATGAGTGAAGGAAGCAGGACCGGACAGAGGGAGAAGCTGAACCTGTGATCTAGTTTCCCTAAAGGCTTCCACTGATTCACAGTGGAACTGGTCCACCTGGGAGCTAAGATGGACCACCAGAATTGTCCTAAAAAGGGACCAGGGCCTCTGTATGCCACCCTTACCACTTTCACTGATAGGAATTGCGCCTCATCCTCTGCAGAAGGGGATGCAAACTTGAAGGAGGCACCTCCCTTTGGCAGAGGGCAATTCCTGGGGAGAGAATGAGCTATGAGCCACCAGGAGCTAACACTTTGGGCCTGTGGGAAAATATATACCTTGTTTTTCAAAGAACGATGGGGTGGCACACTACAGAAGTACACTGTATCATTATCTTTATAAAACACACATACTTTCTGTATCTCTATGAACACATAACACACACACACACACACGCACACACGAAGGGCAATACAGCATTAATAGTTAAGGACATGCATTGTGGAGCCAACCTTGGAAATTTACTTAGTCTCTCTGGATCTTGGTTGCTTCCTTGGCTAAATGGGGGATGGTGACAATAGTGCCAATCATAAAATCATTTAATTGCAGAGATTTAGATCTGTCAATTAATGTAAACTTCTGAGAATAGAGTCTGAAACACAGGTTAGCTATTCACTTGTGCCACTCCATAATTATCTTGGACAGGCTTCTCTGTCCACCAAGCCATTACCCCATCTGTCCACACCCCTCCCTTCCAGCAACCCTCAGTTTATTTCTTATGATTAAGAGCCTCTTATGGTTTGTCTCCCTCTCTGGTTTTGTCCTGTTTTACTTTTTCCTCTCTTCCCCTATGATCCTCTGTTTTGTTTCATAAAGTCCACATATGAGTAAAATCATATAATAATTGTCTTTTGATGATCAACTTACCTTACGTAGCATAGTACCCTCTAGTTCCATCCACATCATTGCCAATAGAAAGATTCCATTTTACTGATGGCTGAGTACTGTTCCATTGTTGTGTATATATACCACATCTTCTTTATCCATTCATCTTTTGATGGGATCTTTCCATAGTTTGGCTATTGTGGACACTGATGATATAAAGATTGGGTGCAGGTGCCCCTTTGGATTACTACATTTGTATCTTTGGGGTAAATACCTAGTAGTGCAATTGTTGGGTCATCGGGTAGCTTTATTTTCAACTTTTTGAGGAACCTCCATACTGTTTTCCAGAGTGGCTGTACCAGATTGCAGTCCCCCCAGCAGTGTAGGAGGGTTCCCCTTTCTCTGCATCCTTGCCAACATCTGTCATTTCCTGACTTGTTAATTTTAGCCATTCCAATTGGTGTGAGGTGGTATCTCATCTTGGTTTTGATTTGTATTTCCCTGATGCCGAGTGACGTTGAGCATTTGCTCAAATGTCTATTGGCCATTTGGATGTCTTCTTTGAAGAAATGTCTGTTCATGTCTTCTGCCCATTTCTTGACTGGATTATTTGTCCTTTGGGTGTTGGGTTTGATAAGTTCTTTATATATTTTGGCTACTAACCCTTTATCTGATTGGTCATTTCCAAATACCTTCTCCCCTTTTGTCGGTTGTCTTTTGGTTTTGTCGACTGTTCCCTTTGCTGTGCAAAAGCTTTTCATCTTGATGAAGTCCCCATAGCTCATTTTTGCCTTTGTTTCCTTTGCCTTTGGAGACCTGTCTAACAAGAAGCTGCTGTGACCAAGGTCGAAGAGGTTGCTGCCTGTGTTCTCTTTGAGGATTTTGATGGATTCCTGTCTCGCATTGAGGTTTTCATCCATTTTGAGTCTATTATTGTGTGCGGTGTAAGGCAATGGTCCAGTTTCATTCTTCTGCATGTGGCTGTTCATTTTTCCTAACACCATTTGTTGAAGAGACTGCCTTTTTCCCATTGGATATTCTTTCCTGCTTTGTTGAAGATCAGCTGACCATAGAGTTGAGGGTGCATTTCTGGGCTCTCTATTCTGTTCCACTGATCTGTATGTCTGTTTTTGTGCCAGTACCATACTGTCTTGATGATTACAGCTTTGGAATGGAGCTTGAAATCCGGAATTGTGATGCCACCAGCTTTGGTTTTCTTTCACAACCTTCCTTTGGGTATTTGGGGTCTTTTCTGGTTCCATACAAATTTTAGGATTATTTGTTTCAGCTCTGTGAAAACTGTTGATGGTATTTTGTTAGGGATTACACTGAATGTGTAGGTTGCTCTAGGTAGCATAGACATTTTAATATTTGTTCTTCCAATCCAGAGCATGGAAAGCTTTTTCCATGGAAAGTTTTTTCCAATTGTGTCTTCCTCAGTTTCTTTCATGAGTGTTTTGTAGTTTCCAGAGTATAGATCCTTGACCTCTCTGGTTTGGTTTATTTCTAGGTATCTTATGGTTTTTGATAATTATAAATGGGATTGACTCCTTAATTTCTTTCTTCTGTCTCAGTGTATAGAAATGCATCTGATTTCTGTGCATTGCTTTTGTATCCTGCCTCTTTTCTGAATTCCTGTTCTAGCAATTTTGGGGTGGAGTCTTTGGGTTTTCCACATAGAGTAACATGTCATCTCTGAAGAGTGAGAGTTTGATTTCCTCTTTGCCTATTCAGATGTCTTTTCTTTCTTTTTGTTGTGTGATTGCTGAATCTAGGACTTCTAGTACTATGTGAAAAGCCCACAGAAAATATCATTCTCAATGGGGAAAGGTCAGGAACACAACAGGTAAGTCCATCTCACTATTTTTGGTTTTTGTTTTTAGCATGCAATACTCAAAGCATACAGTACTAAAGCATACTTTAGCATGCTCAGACTCAATTTGCACACTCTGTCTTGACTGTGGTAGATACCAGCTCAAATCTAAGTTCAACCCTTTTATCTGGGTGGTTTGCAGTCTGCCTCAAATATGTGTAGTTCAGGAATGAACCAGAGATTTGGGCAGAGTTGACACACAGAAACTAGGGCTCCTCCACTGTGTCATTCTCCATTCTGGGCTTCCTTCTTTGCTTTCCAGAGGCTGTGGCTACCTTGGGTTCTGATTTCTTAGATCAGGAAGATATTAGGTTTTCCCTTATTCCTTCAGCTGACCTATGTCAACAATATGATTTTGATTCACCCTTAGGGCAAAGTTGCAACAAAATGAGAACTTCACCCTCTGTCAATTTCTTCCTTCAAATTTTAGCTCCTGTCTCAAATCCACCTGCCTTTGTGGACTCTCTAGAGCCTTTGGGTTTATTCTGGCTTTTTATATTTTGTCCAAAGCTTATAGCTACTGTTTATGGAGATTAGTCTGCTGGCCGCTTATTACATCGCACCAAAAAGCAGAATTCTGGAAAATGTTCAACAACTACCATCAATAATTATTATCTTTACCAGTATTCTCATTATCAGTCTTCTCTTGCTAAGTCAAAGAATCACAGTATCCTGGGAAGGTGCTGTAGAGCTGACAGACAAAGGGGCGAAGGTAGATCTCTGGAATGTAGGATTTGCACACTTCTGCAGAACTACAGAACTTTGTGGGACATCACCCTCCCCAATCCCCATATATATGTGGAGAGAATGAGGAAGAGTCATTTTCTTGAGTAAAGAACAGTTGGTGAGGTGTTAATTCTCCCCAACCCCACATCTCCCTCCAAGGATACATCACAAAGGGCTTTCACTTTGGAAAGAGGAGCTTGCCAGAGTATCCTAACTAGCGGGATGTGACAGGATTATGGCTCAGAGTGAGTGAGGAGGCAGGAGTACCCTGTCCAAGTTCCTTACAGCCCTTACGGGGTTAGAGAAAGGGGCCAAAGGGAGATGTGGCTGCCACTGAGGAGGCCCTCCATGCCAGAGGGCAGCAGAAACTGATGCTGCTTACCAACTAAGCACTTCTCGGGTGCATCCCTATCAGCAGAAACCACTCACAATTCACTGTGCATATGAACAATTCCAAGGGCATCTGCACCCCTATTTTTATAGCAGATGTCCATAATAGCCAAACTATGGAAATACACACACACACGTGTCTATACATGCATACACACACACACACACACACACACACACACACACACACAGAGGAATATTACTCAGCCATCAAAAATATGAAATCTTGCTGTTACAACCATGTGGATGGAACTAGAGGGTAATATGCTAAGTGAAATAAGTCAATCAGAGAAAGGTAATTATTATATGATTTCGCTCATGTGGAATTTAAAAAACAAAACAGAGGAGCATAGAGGAAGGAAAGAAAAAGTAAAACAAGACAAAACCAGAGAGTGAGACAAACCATAAGAGACTCTTAATCACCGAGAACAAACTGAGGGATGCTGGAGGGGAGAGGATTGAAGGGATAGGGTAACTGGGTGATGGGCATTAAGGAGGGCATGTGATGTAATGAGCACTGAGTGTTATATACAACTGATGAATCACTGAGCTCTACCTCTGAAACTAATAATATACTATGTTAATTAACTGAATTTAAATAAACAAAAACAAAAAAAAAGAAACAACAAAAACACTTTGGAGAAGTATAACAGAATCCGGTATCTCTACAACAACACAACGGCTAGAAGAGAGGTATAAATTGAGAAGGATATCAGCATTTAAGTTAGCTGTCAAGGGTGCCATTGAGTTAGGCAGAGAAGGACAGAATTTTCTTGGAAGATTTTATTTATTTGAGAGAGAGAGAAAGAGAGAGAGAGAGAGAGAGAGAGAGAGAGAGAGAAAGAGAGAGAGCACAACAGGTGGAGAAACAGGAGAGAAACAGACGCCCGACTGAACAGGGAGACCAATGCAGGGCTTGATCCCAGGACCCTGTGATCATGACCTGAGCCAAAGGCTGATACTTAACTGACTGAGTCACTCAGGTGCCCCAGGAAAGGAAACAATTTTTAAGAAAGTGCATAAAAAGAGCCAAATGTGAAAATGACAGGAGCCAGGAGGCCAGTCCAAAGAATATAAGGAAGGTAAAAAATATACAAGTACATGGCAGGGCTAGAATAAAAACAAGATCAGGGCCAGCTATGAGGAATCAGGCTAGAGACAAGGATTTGAGAGATTTGGAAGACAGATTTGGGTCAGATTCACAGGCTGTAGACCCAAAGGTTTCCCCTGTGATGATGGGACACATTTTGCCTGTTCATAAAAGGCCTCCTAGCCCTGAAACTTCAGGTTCTTTACTCCTTTATCCTCTCAAGGGGAGAACACTGAACAGGCTGGTTTGAGAGTTACCACTACCCTTAATGGGTAAAGTAAAAAAATCCAGTGGTTGGCCAATAGAGTGGGGATGCCTTATTCTAGATGAAGAAGGATCGTCTGTCCAATTCAAGATCAAAGACAGCACAAGGCAAAGTTTAACCTCTCTCCAATATGACCTACCCTATACTCTGTCAAGTAACAAATATATTGACATAATTTGATCTGGGTGGATGAATCTCCTTGTCTGGTTATTTCCTATCAGCGTTAGATCAATGTTTTACTTTCATGTTGAGAAGAAAGACATACCATAAGAATGCAAAATCTTAGCAAAGATCTTTTTGTCTCCATGACTGTGATATCACAATCCAAAGATATCCCCAAAATCAAATCGCTCATTTGGGACTAATGAAATTTTTAATATTATAATCATAAGTTGGTGACAGACTGAAGAGAAATGTTACCTGATGATACTTATTCAACAGGATTTTAGTTTCTTCCTGTCTCCCTGCTTTCTCCCACCAAACTACTTATCCAGTTTAATTGAGCAGGGATAGAACTTCAATATGTGGCACTGACTCAAACATTTCCCAAGCTATCCCCACTGTTATAAGACAAAAGAGAAAATTCTCCAACAGATTAACTCTCACTGGACTCAAATGCTAGAAATTCCTTGTATAAACCAAGGGGACCCTGTCTGTCTGCAGCCTTGCACAGCCCCTTTAAAAAAAGCAAACCTCCAGGCACCAAAGGCAACTGGACATGCCACTTATTAGCAGTGGGCTCAGCCTATCTGGAGCTGCCATCCCACCCACCCCATGCTTTGTTCTCTGAGCCCAATTATTCCAGCTCCAGTTTGACCTACCTTCCATTTTGCTTCCTTGCTCTTCAGAATGGGCACTTTATACTGCTTCTTAGCTTGACTGTTGGTTCCCTCTTTGACTGCATTTCTCCTCACCACAATGCCTGTCCTGGTGATGCCAAGTTAACACTCTCATCTTGTCCAGTCTAGCCTGGCTCCCAGGATCTACTACAGACCACAGACCCTCAAAGCGATGTAATTTCCAAGATGACTGTAGAGTGACACCTGGAGAGACTGATCTTTCAGAACACGTCTCTGAGGTTCAATTTCTTTCCTTAGAGTGGTAATTGAAGAAGTACATTAGAAATGGAATCTCTTTGGCAGAGTCTTTGCACAGTTAGGCAGAGGCTGATCTTTTGGAAATGGTAACTCTTTCCAGCTACAGGAAGGATGAGATAGTGTCAATGTTATAGGAACATTCTTTTCTGGATAAGGAGGCTCTGCCTTATTATTACAATATACAGTGAAGGAAGAAGAAGACCCTGACATCCCCTGAGCATTATCTCTAGGTCCTCCGGGGTTAGCATTCTATGTTCATTTCCAGGATACAGCTGGCTTTGTGGAAGGAGAATATACGTGGGAATAAGATCAACCTGAGTTTCAGGTCTACCCTGCTCCTGAGGCTTTGGGACTCAGATTCCTCACGTATAGAATGAGTATATTGTCCAGTAGATGTGTGTGTGTGAACACGCACACATACGCATGCACTCATGTACATACAGATATGCTAGTATTACCACTATTGTGACACTGCGCCAAGTACTGTTCCAATCATGTTATAAATGTTACTTCGTTAAGTCTCTATAATATTATAAAGCAGGTACCATCATTATCACCTCACTCTACAGATGAAGAAACTGAACCACAAAGAAATCAAGCTGCTTTTGAAGGATACACAGCTAACAAGTAGTAGTCTGGATTTGAACATAGCAATGCGGCTTCACAGGTGGTGCTCTTAACCACTGCCCTCTACTGTCCCCACATGGTAGTCCCCACCATAGTTGGTACTCAGCAAATGAGGGCAATTATAACAATCACTGCAATTATATCCTCACCCATACTAAAGGCAATTCCACAATGCACTATCTATTCATTCAACTAGCAGATTATGTAAATGTGCTGAGTGCTTGTATAATGCAAACTGCTTACAAAATGTGAAATATAAATTAAATCATTCTACCTCTCCATGCACTTCTGCAATAACTATCCCCATTGTAGCAATAGCACCTGGTGCCCCGTGGGTGTTGAGAGAATGCTGTAGAACATAATGATATAACTATTATCATTAATATTACAATTGTCAAAAATAAGAATTCTATATTAAAGACCAAGTGCCACTGGAACACAAGTGTACAAAGGCTCAGATTTAATGACCTTTTCAAAGTTTGGCAAGTTCTAAATTCTGAAGCAGACACAGGCTCATCAGTTTTGTTCTGCCCTATAATGGTCTGAGAGGTTTGTTTCTGTCTTTGGGAACTCATATTTTCTGAGAATTTGACATTTCTGCCTCTCAGTCTTGCTCTCGATTTTGGTCTCTTCAGAAATTTGACAACGGCATGCAAAATCATCTCTTGCCCATACCTGCCATTAACACTTGATACAGTTCACCTTCAGCATCCGGGTTAACCTCTGTTAGAGAAAGCTTGCAGAACTAGGACCCTAATAACCACTAATGTACAATGTACCAGGCCTCAGTGTACTAGCTCGCCCTTCCCTTTCATGTTAAATTCACCACCCTAACTAAGTGGTGGTGGTGAAAGCCAGCCTTGTGACTAATGGGCCTTTGATCAGTTTGCTTCCTGACAGCTGCACATATAAATGAATGTTTATTCCAATTAAGTAATGAACATTGATTCTTCCTACCCTCTGACTGCAAAGTATCCCTTCATCTCAAAGCACCCCCATAATTCTGGGGTTATGTCAAGGATATTATCTTCTCATTTGAAAAAACTCTGTTTGGGGGCTAGAGCATACAGTCTAGGATACTTCGGAGAAAAAGAGCAAGGGCTGAAAAAGTGGGACAGATTTTCTAAAATCTGCTAGCATGATCTAGTGTGGTCAGGAAAGCTACACTTTTTTGAGCACCTGCAATTGCTAGTGTGTAAAGCACTCTACATACATTATTTCATTTTACCTTCCCATTAATCTTATAACTATCACCAGATCCATTATACAGAGAAGGAAAATGAAGAAAATGAAGCTAGGGGGTTGGGAGGGGTAGCTGAATGACTTGCCTGTGGTTATGTGGTTGGTCAGTTACTAACATTTGAACAGCCTGATTCTAGGTTCTACAGGACTCCAAAGTTTTATTTCCCCAGCACCTTGGATAATCATTTATGTTTCTTATACACTAGAAATAGTACTGGGTTTGAGATCTGGCTCCATTTCCTGCTAGCTCTATGGCCGTGAATAAGCTGCATTATCCTTTTTGATCTAGAGCTCTTCATCCACAAAGCAAAATCTACCAGAACCCACTCTGCTTACCTGACCAAATGCTTCTTAATGGGATTTGAACATAATCATGAGCTGTCCCAATTCGATGGATTATTGGCATGTTTAAAAACAGACTTTGTTAATCTGTTGCAGTCTCTGGGCCACTCTGACACTTTGTTGCTTCCCCTTCCTGACTCCAAAAGCAACACTTGGGTTGACTTTGGCAGTAACAGATTTGTTTTCATTATTAGGGATGATTCTGTCTTGAAGTTGGAACAGAAGTGGCAATTCAATGTGCTTTCATGGGAATTTCAAAGATTCACTTTTTCTTGGGGAAAGAGGAAATAGGAGCCAAAGGAACAGCAATTAAATCTGTAGTTTCAAGACAAATGCTACTAAGGTACAGATGATATCATGCAATAGTTGGAATTTCTCCTGTTTTCTCAGGCTAACAGAGCAGGGGCAGCCGTCTGAAATCTCACACCAGCTGTCAGCATCTGTTCCAGAGGTTGCCACTCCCATGCATCTCTTTGTCAAATTCCTCTCTCTCCAGCCCAAATCTGTTGTACTTAGCTCCTAGCAAAACCCAGGAAATCAAGAGGGAGTCTGGAGTTGCTTTGGCCATCTGGGGCTCATGGGGCATCAGAAGGCTCTTACTCTATGTGGCAGTTTCCTAGAATGGAGATTCACAGATCACATAATAGTAACCATTAACTGAGGAGGACTCTGTGTCTTGACAGATTATCCACCCAGCCCCTCCAATGCCAGGTGAGTTGACACACCCTACAGGAGACGAGAGGAAATTGTAGCCTGTGCAGTCAGCGTCTCCTCTCAAGTGTACTGAAGTCCCTGTGTATTTTATCCAAAAAGTACACTAATCAAGGAACATCAGGCTGAATCTAATGCCCACTTTGAGCGAGGTATTTCCTGGGGTTTAAAAACCAGTAAGACAGCTTGATGGTTCCACAAAAAGTTAAACAAAGAATGACCATGGGACCCAGCAATTCCATGCCTGGGTAGAGACCCCCAAATTGACAACAAGTACTTAAACAAATCCTTATACACAAATGTCCAATTACACAATAGCCAAAAAGTGAAAGAAGCCAGCCACAAAAGGTCACATACTGAGTGATCCCATTTACATGGAATATCCGGAATAGGCAAATCCACAAATGCAGAAAGAAGACTGGTCATTAATAGTGACTGAAAGAAAGAGGGAACAGGGACTAAGTGCTTAATTGGTAAGAGGCTTTATTTTGGTAATGTTTGGATGGAAATGTTTTGGAACTAGATAGGTGTGATTGTAGAGCATTATGAATGTATAAAATGCCACAGAATTATTCATTTTACAACTGTTAATTTTATGTATATGAATTTTACCTCAATTAAAAAAAAACCTACTACTAAAGCCTGTAACTTCCTCTGAAATGCATAAAAATAAAGATGGACTGATGAATGGACAGACATAAATATGCGACAAAGCACAAAGAACAAAATATTAATTGTAGAATCCAAGTGGTGGGTCCATGGGCATTTACTGTAAAATTTAATATTTCAATGTATTTGAACAATTTTATAATAAAATATTAGGAAAATAATAAAACCTGGCACTTACCATTTCATCAGGCAAGTTGGAAGGAGGTACTAAAATCCTGTTCCCCAACATAGGTCTTACCATCTTGGTCCTGACCAGGACATGTTTGGAAATTTGTCAGGATAAATTAGCTGGGCTTTTTCCACTATATGCATTCTTCACTTCCCCTACTCACCCTCACTTCATCCATCTGCAGATAAAGCCATCATTTCATAATAATAACTGCTATTTACAAACATCTGCTACAGCCAGACCCTCTGCGAAGACTTATAGTCATCGTCTCCAATGCTCTTAACCACTCAAAGTAGGTTACAGATGAGAACCCTCCATAATGAGTAATACCAGACACAATAAAAATACGTACATTCTATATAAGTATACTGTATAGGAAGTAGAAAACAGACAAAATTACTTTATCAGAGGAGGATAATGCTACCCTTGGTTGGTAGTTGATTGGAAGGCTCATCAGCTGGGCGGGGGTGCTCATGGTACCATTTTGTTTCTTGATACAATGTTGATTACAAGAGTACATTCACTTTGTAAAGATCCACTGAAATGTAACTATGTTTTGCTTTTTGAGTGCATACTATATAATAGAAGTTTAATAAAAATGACTCAATGAAGTATCAGTAAAACTAATTAGTAAAACCAAAAGCTTGTCTGTTGAAAGAATTTAAAAAATCAAGAGGGGAGCCTGGGTGGCTCAGTTGGTTGAGTGTCCAACTCTTGATTTCAACTCAGGTCATTTTCGCAGGGTTGTGAGCCTGAGCCCTGTGTTGGGCTCTGCACTGGATATGGAGTCTGCTTGAGATTCTCTCTCTCCCTCTATCCCTTTGTTCCTCCCAACCCCCACCCCCTTCCTGTCTGCACTCTCTCTCTCTCAAAAAACAAACAAAAAAACGATTAGGAACAAGAAGATACATTAACTGACGATATTTAGGGAGTTGAAATTTTACAGTAGACTACTGTATAGCAGATTTATTCCAACAGCCTTCAAAATCTTGATGAAATAGATGCTTTTCTAAGAAAGCAACTAAAACTAGGATTGTAAGCGAGAGCAGCCAATCACATACTTTGCTGTTGTCTGGAGTCCAAACAATAGCTGAATTCACAAATCCCTCTTCTCCTGTCAACACCTGAAGGGGCCACAGCAGCACATACACAGACTGACCAATTAGTGAACATCTAGGGGCCACTATGAATTGCAGGCCCCTTATTCTGCAGAAGCTATAAAGCCCTGCCAGAGAAAGAAGGTAGAGGGAGGGTCACTGTGATCAGAGTCTAACTCTATTTCTTATGAAACTGGAGCACTGGGCTGTGTCCTTATTGAGTTCTTGAGGCCAGGTGATGACTAAGTAAGAGTAGATGGCTCATAAATATCAAACAGATACAATGCTAGATTGGGGATGGGGATAGTACTTTTGTTGTAATAAGTATCCTTTTGTTTAAAAATAGGAAAGCACCTTCTGATTATTTGACAGATGGCTAAAAATGTTACTTTTGTTTTAAATAGATTTTCAAAGAAAAGTCAACCCATGCGAGACCTGGGTGGCTCAGTCGGTTGGTTAAGCGTCTGCCTTCAGCTCAGGGCATGATCTCAGGGTTCTGGGATCAAGCCCCACTTTGGGCTCTCTGCTCAGTGGAAAGTCTGCTTCTCTCTCTCTCTCAAATAAATAAAGTCTTAAAAAAAAAAAGAAAAAGAAAAGTGAACCCATGTGGCGTGGAGGGAAAGGAATACAACAAATGTTAAGTTTGGGTAATAATCCATTAGCAGCTGGGTAGGATATAGTTGAGGAAACATTTTCTCTGCAAGCCCTAACTTGACACCTTGAGAAAACAAAGAAACTTCAACCAGGAAGAGATGGTCAAATAAATGAGACATTGCAGAAAGGATCAGAAGGGCCAAAGGGAACCAGATTTTATGACACTGGACAACCTAAACTCTCCTGTCACTTCATAAAGGGAGCTTTTGAAATGAGAGCAAAAGTCAGCACAGAAATGACTGAAACATGAGTGGAGAAGGGGTCCTGTCTTGGAACAGCGGGCAGTGGGGGAGAGTTGTGAGGTATGGTGTTGTTAAAAGAGGTTTCATTTTTGTAAATACAAATATTTATATCAAAAGTTTTACCATACCATATAGAGGTTTCAGTTTTGAAGGTAGAATCACAGAGAAGATGGTTTGTTTGTGACTAGAAAGGAACTAATAAGCTTATTTGTAGGCTAAAGGGAAGGATCAAGCTAAAAATGTTAAAGATACAAAAGAGAAAGTGGGAAAAAATGGATGAAGCAAGATCCCAGATTCAGGAGGAGGAGAGTATGCAGACTCAAGGGAAAGGTTTGGCTTTAAAAAGGAGGCTGACTAACAACCAGCATAATCTCTCTAGTAGTTGAATGTTGGCCCCTAAAAAGTCATATCCATTTCTAAATCACCAGTACTTATGGATGTGACCTTACTTGGAAACAAGGTCTTTGCAGATAATAAATAAGGTTTGCCAAATGTGACCAATCCAATAACTGGTGTCTTTATAAGAGAAAAGAGAGGGAGCTTTAAGACACACAGACACAAAGGAGATCCACAGGGAAAAAAGCCAGGTGAAGATGGAGACAGAGACTGGAACTGAAAAGAAGCTGAAAAAGGCAAGGAAAGATTCTCCCCTAGAGCCCTCAAGAGGGAGGACAGCCCTGCCAACACCTTCACTTCAGGATTCTGGCTTCCAAGACACTGTGAGAGAATGAATTTGTTGTTTTAAGCCACCTGGTCTGTGGGCATTTGTTATGGCCGCCCTGGGAAACTAATATAACCACCAAACTCCAGGCTAAAAATGCACCCAAAGAGTGAGCAAACCCAAGATACACTGACATAGTTCAGATATGTGTCCTCACTCACCGGTTGCGTCAGGAGGTCAATCAGCTTAGTAAAACTGTGTCCCTGGAACAACCATGGCTGTGTAAACCTTAGCCTTGAATGCATCCTTCCTAGTTGATATCCAGTCTCCATTTAGCCTTGTGCTTTCCACTGCCCTAGATGGCATTTCTCATGGTGCCCCTGATGCTCACCCTGCTTGCTTTTGGCTCAAAGCGTTCAATTCTCCAGTCTTTCTCTGCAAACCATATAGACTTATATGAAAAATCCAGTTAAGGAAGCCATGGAGAAAAGGCATGGGATATTCTCTCTGTTTGTGTATTCTCTGATTTTAATTCAGGCAGCTGCTCAGTTTCTCCTAGGCACCTATATAAACACTTATCTTCATGGTTGGTCTAACTTAGTGCTGATTCCTACCACTTAAGTTCAAGTTCTTCAATTCTTCATGACTTAATGTGCCACCAACTGCAGCAAAACAAAACACTGAGAATCATTTATTTGAACCATTTTTAGCTCCCTAGCTGGGATTCAAAGAAAGAGGATCTCACTTCTATATATCCAACTCATTGAGAAATTCTCAATCTAGAATCACTATAGATCTGTCCAGATTCCAAAGGGGGCTTTAGAAAAAAAAATGTGATAGAGGAACACATTCATTGGATCCACATTTATTTAGCACCTACTCACCACCACAGTTTGCTAGGTATTAAAAATATATGTATGATCTTTTTTTAAAGATTTTATTTATTTAGGGCGCCTGGGTGGCTCAGTGGGTTAATGCCTCTGCCTTCAGCTCAGGTCACGGTCTCGGGGTCCTGGGATCAAGGCCCGCATCGGGCTCTCTGCTCGGCAGGGAGCCTGCTTCTTCCTCTCTCTCTGCCTGCCTCTCCGCCTACTTGTAATCTGATCTCTCTCTATCTGTGTCAAATAAATAAAATCTTAAAAAAAAAAAAGAAAAAAGATTTTATTTATTTGACAGAGAGAGAGAGATCACAAGTAGGCAGAGAGGCAGGCAGAGGAAGAGGGAGAAGCAGGCTCCCTGCCGAGCAGAGAGCCCGATGCGGGGCTCAATCCCAGGACCCCGAGATCATGACCTGAGCCGAAGGCAGAGGCTTAACCCACTGAGCCACCCAGGTGCCCCAAAAATATATGTATGATTAAGGGGAATAAGTCTGGCCTTCAAAGAACTCACTGTCTCCACGTGTAGTTTGTTAAAAGACATTTGATTGAACAATATGAGTACAACAGAATATGCATAATCTTCTGGTATAAATGGTATAAACCGGGCGCCTGGGTGGCTCAGTGGGTTAAAGCCTCTGCTTTCGGCTCAGGTCATGATCTCAGGGTCCTGGGATCGAGGCCCGCATCGGGCTCTCTGCTCAGCAGGGAGCCTGCTTCCTCCTCTCCGTGTCTCTCTGCCTGCCTCTCTGCCTACTTGTAATCTCTCTCTCTGTGTCAAATAAATAAATAAAATCTTTTAATAAATAAATAAATAAATAAATGGTATAAACCGCTTAGGAATCTCGGGAAGGGAAGTTTTCTGGAGATGAGGTAGGGGCTCATACTAGATACTCTCCATAAGCCCCTTTAGATGTACCCTCCACTTTTCCCCCACCCGCTCTGTGCTCTTGGAGGTGACCTCTATGAACTGCATGATCTGGGCACTGGTGCCTCTTGGCTTCCAGATGGGTTCAGTCAATGGGAAGACATGACAGAGTGGAGGGGAGAGAGTTACCTTCCATTCACAGTGCACACTGTCAGGGACTGCACTGTTCTAGGAGAGGACACAGTCTCTGTCTAGTGGTCGCTCTTATGATCTGGCCATGTTCTGGTAAATGCTTCCTCCTTCCTGCTTCCACCAGCTTTTAGCCTTGGTCTGCTTCCCCATTCCATCTTGGTTTCCCTTAACTTTTCCTGCACCATTATAAAGAGTGAGTCCCATCACGCAACTCCCTGCAACCACTCACTGGGGTGTGCCACCCCTGCTTTCCCTGTTCAGTGCTGGGGTCAAGAAGTAATTCCCAGTGAGCATGACCTTTGAACTATGTTCTGAAGAACCAGCGACGTTTTGTAGGTGCATACAGGACTATTCCGCTCGAGAAATGTCATAGTTTCATTCAATTATAGAAAACTTTGCTTAACGTGACAATCTTTCACTGATCCTTACATAAAGGAGTGACTGATCAGGGCTAAGATTCTTGGTTCAGTCTTAGGGAGGGGATAAGAGGAAGGCCAAAGTAACATCTGGTAAAGGCTAGCAGAGGCCTTGTGTGGGGTGGGTAAGAAGGAGGAAGCAGCAAGGAAGAGAGAGAAGTTCAAAGCAGCGAGGTCTAATAGAAATACGATACAAACAAGGCAAGTCACATATGCACTTTTAAATGTTGTAGAAGCCACATTACAAAAAAGTAAAAAGAGATGGAAGTTAGCCAAGTGTCTACTGACAGATGAATGGATGAACAAAATGTTATATATCCACCTAATGAATATTATTCAGCCTTAAAAAGGAAAGAAATTCTGACACATACTACAATATGGATGAATCTTAAGGCCACTTTATAAGGTATTTAGAGTAGTCAGAATCATAGAGACAAAAAGTAGAAAGGTGGTAACCAGGGGTTGGGGGAAGGAAAAATGGGGATTTGTTGAATGGGTATAGATGATCAGTTTTACAAGACAAAAAGAATTCCAGAGCTAGATTGCAGAACAATGAGAATATACTTAACACTATGGAAGTGTATACTTGAAAACTGTTCATGACATGGGGCACTTAGGTGGCTCAATTGGATAAGCATCTGCCTTTGGCTCGGGTCATGATCCCAGAGTCCTGGGATCGAGACCCATGTTGGGTGCTCTGCTCAGCAGGGAGCCTGCTTCCCCCTCTCCCTCTGCCCCTCCCTCTCCGCTTGTGCTGTTTCTCACTTTCTCTCTCTCAAATAAGTAAAAAAACCTTTAAAAAATGGTTGACGACAAACTTTATATTGAATATGCATTTTACCACAATTCTGAAACAGTTAGAAAGAAATGGCTAAAATTAATTTTTAGAACATATTTTATTTAGGGGCACCTGGGTGGCTCAGTTGGTTAAGTGTCCAACTCTTGATTTCAGCTCAGGTCATGATTTCAGGGTCTTGAGATCAAGCCCCGAGTCAGGCTCCATGCTGGGTGTGGAGCCTGCTAAAGATTCTCTCTCTTTCCCTCTACCTCTGCCCCCCCAACACCTGCTCACATGTGCGCACACTCTCTCTCTCTCTCTCTCTCTCTCTCTCTCTCTCTATATATATATATATATATATATATATATATATATAATTTAAACCATTAGATCCACAATATTATCATTTCAATCTGTAATCTATATAAATTTAGTAAGATAATCTATATTTTTTCATACTGAGCTGTTGATATCTGGTGTATTTTTTTATTTACACTTATGGCACTCAATTTGAACTTGTCACATTTCAAGCATTCAATAACCACGTGTGGCTAACTGCTACCACATTGGGACAGTGCAGGTCTAGAGCTCTGAACAAGGGTGGGTACACCAGTGACTTGCCCAATGATGATTTTTTTTCCCCGAGCCTTCAATTTAGGAATTTGCCTTTGAGGTAGTACCCAGCATGACCTGAGACCTAAGTTTTTTTGTGCAGCATCATAGAAGATGATCTAAAAGCCATCCCAGAACTCCAAGTCAAAAGAGATCAGAAAATGCACTGAGCTCACCTCCACTGTCCCAGGCAAACCCTTTGCTGAGACGGCTCTGGCCCTTGATCAGAGCTAAGTTTGTGTATCTGTGAGGTGCAATCAGTGGTAACAGACATCAGAGTGAGACTCACTAGCTCCATGAGCTTGGACAATTTGCATACCATCTCAGAGCTTGAATTTCTTCACTGGTGAAAGAGAGGTAAGAATGATGGAATCTTATAAGGGTATTGTGAGAATTACATCAATGCATGCACAAAGCTTCAGGGAAAGGTGGCTGGTGCAGAGCAAATAGTGTTAGTCATTACTGTTAGTACATCTTAGCCATAAACAGTGTTTGACATTCTTTCAGACTTTCAATCAGTCCCTCAGCCAATGTTAAACAAGGTGATGGTGTAGTGAGGAACAACACAGACTCTGGAGCTAGATGGCTTCAGTTCGAATTGTGGTGCTGGCATTTTCAAGTGGAGAGAGATTTGTTTTTCCCCTCAGCGTCTCCTCCTCCCCTCCATGAGCCCCACACACAAGGCTCCATCTACCCTCCAGCATAACCTCCCATGTCTCAATTTTTAAATCTGCAAAATGGGAATAATAATGGGAAACACTGCATAGGACTACTGTGAGTACTGAGGGCAGTATTACAGATGGAGCACTTAACACATGTCCTGGCACACAGCAAACCTCAGAGAGGCGGAAGCTGCTACTGCTGGGTGAACGACCGGAGATGCAGCAGGGAATAAAGCAGACACCACACTTGCCCCTCAGAGTATGAACCTGCAGGAAGCTAGCCCTTAGACCAATAACAGAAATAAAGATTGAGGAGTGTCCCATGGGAAGTGCTGAGTGTTATCACATGGGAAGTGCTTACTAATGTCTTTCTTATACTATAATTTAAAAGCCTATTGTCCTCTTCTTAGTAGACAAAAGCTTTCCTCTCACTGGTAGATCATGAGCACACCATTTCTCTTGGTTTGCCCATCATCTGAAGCAGTAAGACCTCCGTTCCATCTTAGACCACTGCCCCATCACTTCTACTTGCATTCAGACACACAAGGGGCCCGCCAGTTGTGTGAAGCAGTGCTTCTTTTATTAAGCCCTTGCAGACAGAGTCAATAACACCCTCCAAAAACTCACACTTATCAAACCTGCTTATGGATGGTAAGAAAATCTTGTTCCCAAGACACAAGTCATTTCCCATCTGTGTAGGTTAGGGTGGGAAAAGGCATACCGAGTTTCTGTGTAGCTCCCACTGGGCACTCTTGGCCTTTGCACAAATAATTATAGAATGAACAAGAGATTAGCACTGAGGCAGTATAGAGTGAGCTACACAGAAGGTGAGAAGAGCACAGATTAATCTCCAAACTGACAAGGTACAAGGGAAGAGGAAATAAAAGAAATAATAAATTGTTGATAAAATTGTCTTTATAGGAGGTAGGAACTGAAAAAGAAGCATTCTACAGTTCTTATTTGCTAAGAGTTGGCATTCAGCCCTGTCTGACCTGCATCATTAAAGCACATGCATTTGGGAGGACACATGGCAGTTAGACTCTACAGTATGTTCCTTTTGTCCCCAATAAGCTTAGCTAGTCCTCACCTTCCACAGGACCCCACTCCCTTCTACTCTGTCAGGCCTCAACCTCAAATCCTGCCCAGGGAGTGAGTACACCTATATGCTGGCTCTGTCAGGGTCAAGGAGGAAGACAAAAGGGCCAAGGAGCCTGCCAGGATTGTGCTCCAGGACTTGGAGATAACTCTAAGCTGGCTTCCCCTCCTGTGATCCCTGCTCATCTTTCTCAGGTGGTCTGGTACAGGATGGAGAGCTTCTGACCCTCCCTCTGTACTCCTTACAGGGAGGGAAAGGGGAGGCTGCTGGACGTGGATTCCTCATGGGAATTCTTGACAAAGTGAGGGAAACTGAGGAGCTACAGGCTTGTTCTGGGGAGGATGATACTGCCTGGCTTACTGGACTCAAAGTCAGCTTTAAAAAAGTGCCCAGTACCTTTTTATAGCTCCTAATTAAAAAAGGGGGGGGGACAAGAATCTAATGTGCATAAGTCTCTAGATAAATCTACATTTATCCAGACTATATTACTGATGGTTTTGGACAACGAAAATATGTTACAGAGAACAGTTGTGGTAATAGGCATGAAAAGTCATAAAAATGTTCATATTTTTTACCTCACTAATAGCAATATTGAGAATTCATCCCCCCATGTTTTTATAAAGAAAGAGAAATAAAATTTCTTTATGCACAAAATATTCATAGTGGCATAACAATCATGGGAAAACTAGAAGCAATTTAGATAGCCAACAATTGCTAAACAGATTATGGCATATCCACTTAAGGGATTAATCCATTTAATCCAGCCGTAATTAGCCATCTACGTGAAAATTGGCTGGAAGTTGGGAAAGCGCTTATTGCACAACACTGGGAAAAGAAAGCAAATAAATATATCTAGACTGTGGTTATAATGTGTCAAAAAAACATGCTTGGACAAAGGCTGGGAGAGAGCACAGAGAAGAAACAGAGATACTAAATGGGCAATATTAGGAGAAAGTCTTAAAAAAATAAATAACAGTTGATAATGTGTCCACAATTCATCCCTACCAGTAACGGCAAAAATAAATCATAACAACGCATAGGCATCAAATTACTCATCTTGCCTCATTTCTTTGGCTTTCCCTGGGCTGCTTAAGTTAGATCCTTTCAACCTGTATGGCAAGACTCCCCACATGCAATGGATGGAGCCACAACGTGATGCTGCAAATATTGAACCCTTTCCACTGGGCTAGCCGCTTAACCCCAACTTTGAGCAGAGTCATCTGTTGACCCTGGAGTGCTGTGATATGAAAAAGGTTGGAAAGGACTCCTCAGTGAGAGAATTCCCTGTGAAGCCAATACCCTGGTTCCTATGTCATGCACACCCCATAACAACTTGGGAGTGGGGGGCCCTAACCCTCCAGCACAACGGTGTTCAATTCTGCACCCATGCATGGGCTGGCTTCTTTCTTCCCAGCCAAGTCCCAGGGGAAGTGTCTCTGACTCTTCTATCTTCATTATGCACAGCTGCTCAAAGGCTGCTCTTAGTACAAGGGAAGTATCCTTCCTTGGCCCCCTCCTTCTCTCCTGTTTCCTCTTCTCCTGGAGAAGATCAACTTGTGGCACATTTACTGCAAATGCTCATGCAGGCAAACACTCAGCCTGACATGATCAGCCACATCAAAGCTTCTAAAGAGAGAAGGCAGCGAGGGTGGGAAAACAAACAAGAAAAAAGCAACCATGTTTTCAGAAAACCAGAATCCAAGCAAGTGGATGACCAGGTGTACTTTAGCTCAGCTCATTATTTAGCGTCAGTAACAATAACCCAAAGATGGTAATCAGCTCCCTATGCTAAGACAACCTGAGGCTAGGCTGCACTGGTGGTTTAACAAAAACATTCTCTCCTGCCCCTTTGCAGCTTATATCTACCCCATGTTCACAGTAAATTCCAGAGTTTGATTAACAACAACAACAACAACAAAAACACAAAACAACTTCCCCCAAGTTCAAGAAGGCATCAATGCTGTCAACCCTGAGAGACCTACTTATTTCATCCTGGGCTGAGCAGATGCATCAAATACAGCCCATGCTTTTCCATGCCCGGGATGTGCCCACTGAGCTCTTTTAACAGTGGGAATGGAGAGGTTAAATTGTGTTGGATTTGGTGCTGTTTACTATGGACAGCTTGAGCTGAGAAACAGAGATACAAAAGTCACCCCCAGCCCTTTGTGGCTAGCAGGATTGTAAACACCCCTGCAGACGAGCAGTTCTGTGGCAAAGAATCTCCGTGAGACCTACACATCTGCAAAAGAAACTTGGGAAAGAAACCCTCTGAAAGAGTCCTTCCACTCAGGAAAGCTCTCTCAGGCTCAGGTGTCTTTCTGCTATGCAGACCACTCTCAAAAATGAAGGAGAAGAAGAAGGGAAAAAAAGAAAACAAAAAGAAAAATTCCCCACCTGCTGCTTACATGTATTATGATCAGCGGAGAAAATGCAAGTGCGTGTGGGCACACTCTTGCACCTCCTTTGAAAGAGGAGGGCAGATCCCAAATGCACTAATTAATTGTGTAAACCATCCCTCCCACCCCCAGCCGCATAGAAAGCTCCAACCCACACACGCACTCCCACCTCACAGCCAAGCCCCCTCCCCAGCATTCCTTTCCCATCTTTAGAGAAATCATAAGATGCTACTCACATGTGGTAGCTTCAGCCTCCCTCTACCTCTTCCCAGCCTGTGCACGGGCTCCAGTCGCAGTGGCAGCAGTGGCGGCTGCTGCTGCTGCTGCTGCTGCTGCTTTTTCTGTTGCAAGTGAAACAAACCTTCATCGACAGAGATGGTTTTCCTCTGGGCTGCTTTGTCTGAGATTCCCCAGATGAACACCGACTCGTTTATGTCATTATCCAAGTTCGATAGCTCCCCTAACACAGGCAAGGCTTTGGGGCTGTCATCTTCCACTGGCTGGGCTTCTGGTGAGAGAAACAACAGACCTGAAACTGACAACTGATCACATCAAAACACTCCAGGGGATGGCAACCCAAGACTACAGAAGTAACACATTAGCTTGCAAGGATACCATGCACAGGCGTAGCTCATCTGTCTTCTCCTGGCACTGTGAGCCTAACCAAGTTGAAGAGACATTATTTATGAACTTAAGGCTTCCAGAATGACTCCAGGTGAACCCATATGGGCATTATAAAGCATAATGTTACAGAAGGCTTCTGCCACCCTCGGACACATCCAATGTCAATAAAGGGGGTAATACCATTTGGTGGTTAAAAGTTAAAGGCTTTCAGGCAGAACAAGGTTTATACACACTGAAGTAGACTTACGTTCAAATGTGAGCTCCATCACTTAGTAACTGTGTAAATTTGGGCAAAGTTCCTATTTTCTCCAAGTCTCTCTCTTCATCCACACATTAGGGATAATAAAACTTAACCTCAGAAGAGCTGCAGGAGGTAAGTGCAACAACGGTGTATATAAACTATCACATTCAATGCATGTCTCACAGCAGGCATCCCATAAGAAAAATCAAAGATCCTTCACCCCTGTAGTAGTATTTGCTTACTATGGGGACTCTCAATCTCTAATGAAGAACCTTGTGGTTGTAACATAAAACATCAAGATCATTCCAGTGGTCTATGTAATTAATTGCTTCCTCAGAGGACACAAATAATGATACTTTACATACTTGGATAAGCACTAATTTTTAGCTCTTAAGCATGTAAAAAATGCTGGGATGGCCATTTCTCAGATATGGGAAAGAGAGCCACTGGTTTATCAAAATTGTTCAACAAGGAAAAGAAACCGACTCCTACTGCTTTCCCTTAGAAACAGACTTGTGAGAACAGAATGTCAATCTACTTTCACTGAAGATCTTTGTTTAGGAGGGTTGTATTTCTCATGACAGATTTTGATAAGGGGATCCTCAGTAGGGAAATTTGTGCTCATTTCACAGAGTAAAAGAATCCACGTGATGATAAAAAATCCAAAATGTTAATGCCGGGTAGACCTCTGAGGCACTCTACCTAACTTCACTTTCCCCAGCTAAGAACATCAATGTTCAGGAGCTGGTCATTATTGACCCATCTCCCATTTCTCATTATATCCAAAACAGAAGAAGAAATCTTGAACAAATGCCTGTTGTTTGGGGGATTTCTACCGTGCTGAGGTAGTTTCAGTGGAGCCAACACAAACTAGACCCAGGGTTGGCAAATGGCTTAACCCAGTCTACCATGTCCCATCTTACCCCACAAAGGATGTTAGATGGAAAATATGCTTCTGGATCCCAGCCATATGCCACTGCTCTCCAGGTCAATCAGGGTGAATGAACAAATGTTAAAAACCTGGACCAGTAGAGCTGCTGATAAAGGAAAGATTGAGGACAAAAAAGAAAGAACCAAATAGTCAACCAAATTCCAAATAAATTCCTTGTAAGAGTTCAGAAAGCCTCAGTAAGATCCCACAAACATGGAAGGAACATTCTCTGAGGAATGTGTGCCCATTATGTAGCACAGTGTCTACTACACTGTAAATGTTCATTGAATGTTAATAATTGATAATAAAAAATTTTTTTAAATAACCAGTAAAAAGGGAGATGAAGGAGTTTCTAGTAAGTAATTTGAACTCATAAATTATACTGGGCATGACACCAACATTTTACCTTGTTGTCTCATTCAGTTCTCACAGCAACTTGAGAGATATAAATCCCCAATTTGTGGATAAGGAAACTGAGGCACAGGTACTTAATGAGGGAGTGTTCCCAAAGTCCCACCACATTTGCCTAACTACCAGCATCTGTGACTATAGACTCTGCTTCCCTCCTGTTTCTGTGGATGAACTATTTCCCCAAAAGTCACCTCTTGCCTACTCAAGGACATCACTGCAACCATGTGTTCTTGTCTTTACTTCACCTACAATTTTTCCTTCTATACTACATTGTTCTCGACACCTGTATGTTATTTGTTATCCTGCATGTAAAAGATACCTTCAGTTGACCCCATGTCTCCCTACAGCAACTGCCCACTTATATGCTCCCCCGTATAATAAAAATCCTCTCGAGAATGGTCAAAACTCACTGTCTAAACTCCCCTTCTCTCCTGAACTCACTCCAATCTGGCTTTTACTGCCACCACTCTACCTGCCCTTGTTACTCCAAACTGCCACTCTAAATGGCTCTTGTCAGAGGCACTGACAGCCTCTACATTTCTATGTCAGTCTTTAACCTTCATTTGGCCTGACAGCAATACTTGACACAGGTAAGAAATCCTTTCCTTCTTGAAACTTTGTTCAGCTCGAAGGGCCCCACACTGCCCAGGTTTTCCTTCTCCCTCACTGGCTGTCCCTCTTCAGTCATCCCTATTTGTAGCACCTCTCTTCTAGTTACTGGAGAGACAGTGCTGGGGGGAGTTAGAAGCCCAGACCCTGAAGTCAGACAGCCCAGGCTGGAATTCTGGCTACACAACAGAGCAGGTACATGGCCTTGGGCAAGTCACTTAATGTCTTTCTCCCAGTTTCCTAATCTATAAAGTAAGGGTAATAATAGGAGCCACCCTATAAGGCTGTCATTTGAGTTCATATACAAAAACACTCAGAACACTCAGGTCTAGCATGCAGTAAGTATTACATGAGCATCAACTATTTTTTAGTTAGAGACTTACTTAGAGACTGTCCTTCTCTGGGTGATATTATTTCTCATTGCTTTAAATAACATCTCGGGGCATATTTAAATCTACAGTCTAGACCTCTCCTCTACAAGATGCAGCGGTCTAATTATCTCCTCTTACATGTTTAATAAGCACCTCAAACCTGATATATCCAAAACCAAACACCTGTTTTTCTCAACTAACCTGCTCCTCCCATTGTTTTCTTCAACCCAGTTGACAACTCCATCTTTCCAACTGCTCAGGTCAAAAACCCTGAAGTTATTTTTGACTTCTCTTTCCCTCACACCCAACATGCAGTCTGTCAGCAAATCCTGATGACACTACCTTTATTTTTTAAAGATTTTATTTATCTATTCATCTGAGAGAAACAGAGAGAGAGCATATGCAGAGGGAGTGGCAGACAGAGCAGCCAAGGGAGAAGCTGACCAAGAAGCCCAATGTGGGACTCTATCCCAGGACCCTGGGGTCATGACCTGAGCCAAAGGCAGACACTTAACCAACTGAGCCACCCAGGCATCCCAACACTAGCTTTAAACATATCCACAATTTGACCACCTCTCACTTTTTCTATGGCTGCTTACCTGGTCCAAGACACAACACTCTCTTGCATGGATTTTAATAGCCTCGTAACCATTCTGCATGCTTCTACCCCTTTCCTCCTATAGTCTATTGTCAACACAGCACAATCTTTTTTTTTTTTTTTAAGATTTTACTTACTTATGTGTGAGAGAGAGAATGAGAGAGAGAGAGAGAGTATGAGAGCAGAGAAGGTCAGAGGGAGAAGCAGACTCCCCACTGAGCAAAGAGCCCGATGTGGGACTTGATCCTGGGACTCCAGGATCATGCCTGAGCCAAAGGCAGTCACTTAACCGAGCCACCCAGGTGCCCATAGCACAGTCTTTTAAAACTTGGAGCCAGATCATACGATTCCCCTGCTCAAAACTCTCCATAAGCCTCCCTTCTTACTTAGGAAAAAAGGCAGTGTCTTTATTGTCCTACAAGGTCTGACCCTCTGCCCCCCACCTTCTGCCTCTGTAAGCTCATCTCCTATTACTCTCCCCATTATTCCCAATGCCCTAGACATAAATCCCTCTTGCTGCAATTTAAGAACACCATGAGACCCACCCCAGGACCTTTGAACTTGCCATTTTCTGTGCCTGGAACACTCTACCCCCAAATACCTGATTCATTTCTTTACTCCTTAAACCCTCTTTCCAGCGTCACTTTCTTGGTGACACCTTCTCTGATCACCCTATTTAAAACTGCTCTCCTCTCAGCACTCTCCTGCCCCCACCTGTACTTTTTTCCATAATACTAATCACTAAATGACATACTTTATATTTCCTATTTTTTTTGTGTTGTCTCCCAAAGTCTTTACCTATGAAATGCAAGCTTCATGAGAGTTAGACTTTTTAAAAAAAAACTTTTTGTCACTGCTGTTCACAGTGCTTAGAGTAGAGCCTGCACCAAGCAAATCCTCACTAAATATTTCCTGAATTGAAGGACGGAACTAAGAGAATTAAATCTCTTATCAAAGGGCACAGAGTTATCAAAGGGCAGATATGTCTGCTTCTATAGCCCATATTATTTCCAATGCACAGGCAATGTCTCTATCAACATGTGCAAATCATTCTAGATGTACTGTGTACAAAAGCAATGTTTTAATTTCTAGTGACTGGTGGGGTTTATGCTACATTTCACAGGCTTTAGACTGCATGTCTGTCATTGCTTGCTAACATTTCTATCAACAAAATACTTTGTGAGCTACAAGTGTATTTTACCAAAGGGAACAACAGCCACTTTATTCCTTTGAATAGATTTATTGAAATCAACATTCTGGCTGAAATGAGAATTTTCCTTGTGGCAGATGTCGTTGACTATCCATTCAGAGATAAGAAACAATCTCTAACACCTTTTAAATTTCTTTCGTGCACCAAATTATTTGAGAAAAAATAAACGATGCCCTAGAATAATTGAATTCTTGAAACATGTTTCAGAAGTAGTAGTTAAGCACTGTAAGGGACCAGAGACTCTGTGAGTTGTTTTTGACAATATGTAAGAAAATAAATTTTTTTTTCTTTTGTAACTTTTCATTTGTTACTTTGAGGATCTCTTAATGTAGATGAATCTATCTATCAGGAAAAACATGCTGTCCACATGGGGCAGAATACTAAGAGACACTCCATTGTGGTAGAACACTGGTGAAGTGCCAACAATCTCTGCTTTAGGAGTCAGAAATTTAGGTTCCATTCTCAGTTCTATCCCTGAAATCTGGGTGACCTTGGGAAAGCTCTTTAGTCCACTTGGACTCTAATTTTTTATCCATATAAAGAAGGGTTTGGACTAGCTAATCTGTTATCCCATTTGATGTTGAAATTTCTCTTATACCATGAGTTCTGTTTCTAGTTGTAAGGCTAGCCATATTCCATACTGCAAACAGGTGACTGATAACTAAGTTTAAGCAGGCAGACTCTGGTTATAAGCAGACCAAATCTACCTGGTCTATGTCAGAATGAATTATTTTATTCATTTAAAAAGTACTTACCATATATTTACCACTCTGTTACATGTTGAGTATACAAAGAGAAGTAAAACACAGTCTTTGTATTAGAGGGGTTCATAGCCTAATATAGAATACAACAAAGCACAAAGAAAATATGATGCTGTGATGGTGGGGGAAACAGAAGAGGGTCACCTGATTAAGTCTGGTATTTAGAATGGCTTTTTGGAGGGAGTGATCCTTGAGTAGAATCTCACTGAGTAATGAGTTGTCCAGAAGGAGAAAGTTAGAAAGGGATGAAATGGATGATCCAGATGGAGAAACATCACCCCAAAAGGTGAGAAAGCTTCCAGAATTGGACTGTGTTAACTAATTGAGATTTTTGGTGGAAATTTGACTTTCTATCTTATTTCTCCGGCTAGTCTCCAAAAATTGAAAAGGCTTTTTATTTGTTCGTCACATGGACAGGAAATGAGATTTGGGTCTCAAAGTCTGTTTGATAGCACTGTATACAAAGGAAAGCAAAGGAACTGACCAATGTAAGTTCTGGAAGTTATCTTTACATCTCTTTGCTAATGTCCTTATGTCCACCCATCTGTTACCCTGACCTTCACTGTTCTGCTGAATAATTTGTGTAGGTGTACACAACCATTCAGAATGTGTTAGCAATCATCAAGTAAAGATGTGATATGGCTGAATCAATCTTGCATGAGAAAATGTATTATCCTGGGAAGCAGGGTGGGACATAGGTGCCAGATATTCTGGTCTTGAGTCTTGACTCAAAACGCACTTTCTTCATCTGAAAATGGAAGATAATAATAGTACTTACTTCAGAGGTTTGTGAATTAAATGAGATAATCCAGTAGCACCTTGGTGGCTCAGTTAAACATCTGACTCGTGATTTCAGCTAGATCATGATCTCAGGGTCAGGAGATTGAGCCCCGATTTGGGCTCCACACTCAGCAGGGAGTCTGCTTGAGATTCTCTCCCCCTGCCCCTCCCCCTCACTCATTCTCTCTCTCTCAAATAAATATTTTAAAAAAATAAATGAGATAACCCATATAAAGCTCTTAGCACAATGCATGGGACAGGGTAGAGAGCTTCTAAGTTCCAGTTGGTTAATTCAGGCATCTGCATTCAGAAATCCTATACTAAGTTCTGGATCACTTGAAGAACTCCCCATATTCAACTATGAAAATTAGAATTAAATAGTTAGGCTTTAACTATAATGCATAAATCATTGCTCAAGCAATTGTTAAAGCAATCCCATCAGATCTTAACTTGCCAATTTTTAGTTAGTGGGTGACCAGCAGTCAAGACAGATATTTAGCCCAGAGATTCATGAGTCAAGACTAGGGCTAGATCTGCCAAAAGCTGCTTCTTAAAGTCACTTGACTTTGCAAACCATTTTCCATTTGAGCTTCTTAAGGGCAGGGATTTATCTTCAGCTTTATATCCCCAATGCTTAGCATGGTGTGCCACAATCATAGGTACTTTGTATAGTCTTGCACGGGCCTGCCACAATTGGTCCCACTTAGACCTTGCAGATAACCAACTGCATGTCCATAGACTATCACTGTAGAGCTGTAGGGCAAGTGTGCATCTATGCTGTCAAGTCACCACAGAATGTGTTGTCAGTGTAGCAAGATGGCACTTAGATGCATACTAAGACATTGAACCCTGAACCCAGATGTATATCACAGAGATAAGGCTTGCAAAGGCAGTTTTTGCAACCAGGGAATCCTGTTGAAGTTTCAGAATCCACCCTGGGGGCTTAAGAGGCTTGGTAAGGCTTACTTAGAGCTCTAAAGATTTGGCAGAAGCTCATGAAGGGCAAGGCAAAACCCCATCGCCGCAGATCTGAGTAAACTCTTCCTAAGGAACAGGGCAGACTTAAAGCCACACTTAACTAAGCTGTCTCTAGACCGTATCCCCCAATATTCTTCCCAGAGAAAATATCCTTTCAGTTAATTCCGGATAATTATGACTTCCATAAGATACAAATGTCTGATTATTCATTTGCATCAAACTTTTAACTCAGCACTCTACTGGACAACTACAGACATTTAATATTTTTCTGTGGAATCAGTAAAAGCATGCATGAAAGAGCATTTTTATCCCCATGATTAAATGGAGGTCATTTTTTTTCTCTGTCTCCCCAAGAAAACAAAGCAGAAGCCTCTTGCTGATGCCCTCTGGGCAGGAGGAGCTGTTGGCTCTCAGATTTCAGGGCTGCTATGTGGTGCCTCTGGTTTCATTAGGATGTCAGGTTCATGGTAACAGCATCTGCTCTGCTTCTAATGAACACCCAGCAACAAACACAGAGCCTCTGCCTCTCCTCAGGCCCTGCAGAGGACAGAGGGGCCGCAGCTGGAAGACACAGAACAAGCCCATATTTCATAACAATTACTCTGGATTATCAGGAAAGGTGGCAAGAAAAACTATTAGCAAGTTGGTGGAAAGAAGATTTATGGCTTGGCAGCTCAAAGGTGTGACAGATTTCTCTTCTGATGAAAAATCACTTCTTTGGAGGTGAGAAAAGGGCAGGCAGCCTGCTCAGTAGATGGGAATTCATCAAGTTAGCTTCACTTTTGAGCAACTCTAAGTCTCATCTAAAAATGTCCCTTGGATTCCCTAAGGAAAATAATTTCTTATTTCTTATTACAGGATTCACAAAGTTTAAATACCACACTGCTGACATCCCATGGTCAATTTTCAGTCTTCACTTGACCTATTAAGAGCCTTGGACATTGCTGAATTCCTTCTTCCTTCTTGAACCATTTCCCTCACTTTTAGGACTTCACTCTGTTTTGTCCTGATTCCCTACAAGTCACTCTTTGTTTCCTTCGTTAATTCCTTATTTCTGCCCAACCTTTCACAGCCACTCCCTTACATGCTCACCCAACTCTGGGCTATCAGCACTATCAGAACCCTGTGGAATATCCTCCTAACTTTAGCGTAGACCTCTTCCCTGAACTCCAGACTAATCTATCAAATTGTCTACTCACTCTCTCCACTTGATGCATTTCTTCAGGTTAACATGGCTTAAACTGAATGTCTGACCCAGCCCAGCTCCCAGTGCCAAGCCCACTGCCTCTCGAGTCATCCCCATCTTAGATTTTCAGATTCTGAATCTTGCAGTCATCTTGATCTCCTTGTTTCTTTCATATTCCACATCTACCCCATCATTTAAAATGCGCCTGGCTCTATCTTCAAAATATACATGGTACTTTGCCATAATCCTCCCACCCCCACCTCCTGAACTGCTGCCCCTGGTGTGAGTCTTGCTGGGGCTGTGAGCAAGCCTCAGAGGGTTCGCTGCTTCTCTGCCTTGGCCCCTACACAGCAAGAGGGAGGGCTTAGAAAGGTGATTCTGATTCTTCAGTCAGAGTGAACCTTTTAAAATTTAAGTTCCAATTTCCAAATCCCTCAGAATAAAAGCGCCTCAGTCTTGAGCTTGACCTCGAGGACATGCCAGCTCTGGTCTCTCTGACCTGACTACCCATCAGTCTTCTGCTTCTTTACTTCACTCAGCCATACTGACTTTTCTCTTCCTTAAAAACTCAAGAGACACTCCCACCTCAGGCCTAGGTACTTGCTCTCTCATAGGCTTATCTTCATGTTTACATTCATGACTCATTCCCTCGCTCTCTTTAGATTTATCCTCTATATATTCCCCACTCAAAGGAACCTTCCTTGATCACACTGTATAAAACAGACTCCCTTCTCCTATAACAGAAGACTCCAACTTCTGCTTTTCTTCCTATGGAAAGAAGTGAAAATTAGTTGGGAAAATGGGAAGGGAAAGAAAAAGCAAAAAATACAAGAGGGGGAGGGGTACATTAATATTTCAAAATATCATCCAATCACAAGAGCAACCAGGAAATGAGGAGGGAGAGGAGCCAATTTCATGATGAGTTTTGGGTACAATGAGAACCAGGGGCTGGTAGGGCTCCAAAGTGGAAATGTCCAATGGCCAGTTATTTCATGAGGTAGAATTCCTCAGATCCCTGTGGCATGAAGGAAAACTGGACAGGCAGGAAGTTAAGACTGAACTTGAAAGGACAAAGAGGGAGGCATTGTGATCACAGTGCTAAGGAGGGTGTGAACTTGGAAGGCAGCCCCTTAAAGCTAATAATGCATCATCATGATCCTCTGGGTGTCCATGGCACTTTAGGGTTTGCAATCTGCTTTTGTACACAGGACCTAACGTGACCTTCACCACCCCATGAGTTTATTGGGGGAAGCATATACATCCTTAACACGGAGGACAAACTACCTTTCATGCCAGCCCACAGGAGGGGAAAGGGCAGGTGACAGCTGTCAGGAGTGTAGAACTCAAATGCTCCTGTCAGTGTTCTTACACACTTTCTCTTTCATCCATTATTTTAGGATGGTTCTTAACTTGGGGTTCTTAACAATGGGCATAGAGAATCCAGAACCCTCTCCAGTTGTAGGAAATATTTCGATGTTTCTGTATACATACATTGTATTTTTTCCTTTGACCAAAGTTTCCATTGCTTTTTCTCATATAGTCTGCAACTGCAGAATGATTAAGATCACAGCATCAGAGTACCGTCTCTTAAAGTGTTCTACCTAGCTCACCAACATCAACAAAAAAACCAGTAATACTTGTTAAAAAAAATACAACAGTGCTTCCAGGACCTCATTCCAAGTTATTCAATTGGGACTCTCTGGGTATAGCCAGGAATTTGCATTATTAGCAGGTGTGCCAGGGAATTCTTAGGCACCCTAATAATGGCCCATCAACTTCCATCTTTGTCATCTACAGGTGACATAAAGTAAACTTCCAAGTACATTTTAATTTAATTTTATTCATTTATTTCAGAGCAAGTGAGCAAGCAAGAAAGCGGGGGGGGGGGGCAGGGACGTCGAGTGTGGAGGGGTAGAAGAAGGAGAGAATCTTAAGCAGGCTCCATGTGCAGCCTGACATGGGGCTTGATCTCATAACCTTGAGATCACGACCTGAGCCGAAATCAAGAGTCGGATGCTCAACCAACTGAGCCACCCAGGTGCCCCTCCAAGTACATTTTTAAACGTAGGTCCTAAGACTGTGAGTTATAGAACTCCAGGCACAGTCAGCAGGGAGAATATCTACCACATAGCTGTTTTCCCACGACAAGGATTGGATCAGCTCTAAGGTAGCCTCCAGAATATGCAGGGCCCAGCAAATCTTCCCTGGGCTCCTACCCCTTGAAGGCAATGAGCACAGGGAAATCCAGGGAGGCCATGTGAAAGCCTTGACCTCCTAGGTGTCTTTATCATCTGCCAGGTGAATTCATGAGTCCAAGCACCCATTCCTGTGCAGTCCCAGCTACCTGCTGAACTTGGAGGCAGGTGCTGGTTATCAGTGTTGGGTGGAGGAAGACCTTTCTCGGGCTATTCTGGAGGCTGTCTTGCTTACAGATACACTGGAAGAAGGGTCAGCAAACTCTAGCTGCAAAGAGCCAGATAGTAAATATTTTAAGCTTTGTGGGCCACAGTAAGGTAAGTGAATGGGTGTGGCTATGTCCTAATGAAGACTGACACACAAAAAAGGAGCATTGGGCAGGACTGGACAAGCTATCCCTACTTTGCCAACTCCTACACTGGAACATAAATAAATGCCCAATCGTCTTGACTTTTTACAGGCAGGATACATAGAGGGAAGCAGTGATGTGAATAATCTAAAGCAAACAAAAATGTCGAGGAAAGAAGCACAAACACCAACATTCCACTCACCCAATATACGGCTTTGGAAAGCATTACACTCTTCTTGCAGCTGCTAATTTAGTTTTCTAATTATGTTTTGCTCAGGATGATATTAATACGGACTTACACTCTCTGAGTAGATCCCACCTGGGGCTCAGGAGGAAGCTGAGGGTGAATTCGGAAAGCAAAGTGAGCAAAGCTGGCCTTGTATTAAAATTAGCCACAGATAATTGAGAAAAGTCTGTCTAAAACCTGCCAGTGGGAATGAGAGATGTCCCTGTGAGTGGCTGTGTGTTTATTAAATTTGTAAATGGCATCTCTTGCCTTCATTTACCTGGCTCCCAAAGGCCTGTGCTCAAGCAGGTGTAAGTCATGAGGTCTGCTGAGCTAAGGAGGATATTTGTGTTCCTGACTTACACATTCTAGAGCAGGGGAACACGGATGGTGGAAAGGATTGACATTTACTGTCGACTATGTGTTAAGCACATTGTGAGTTGTTTTACAGATAATAACAGCTAATATTTTTTAAAAGATTTTATTTATTTGAGAGAGAGTGAGAGAGAGCATGAGAGGGGAGGAGGTCAGAGGGAGAAGCAGACTCCTGATGGAGCTGGGAGCCCAATGTGGGACTCAATCCCAGGAGTCCAGGATCATGACCTGAGCCGAAGGCAGTCGCTTAATCAACTGAACCACCCAGGCGCCCCAACAGGTAATATTTTTGAGACCTTCCTCTTTACTAATTGTTTTACATGAGTTATATCATTTAAACTTCCCAGGGTCCCACAAATTAAGTACTTTTATTATGTTCTTTTTATAGACACTTAGGTTAAGTAACTTTCTCAAAGTCACAGACTCATTTAAAACATGCAGACTCAACAGTGCACATTTTTAAACATTTTGTTAGACTGCCCTCAAACTGTCTATTTCATAGAAAACCTCCTCTTAAGGGAGATATCATTAGCTGTGTTTTATAGGTAAGAACTCTGAGAACATAAGCAACTTTCCCACAGCTATACACAGTCAGAGGAAGCTCCAGATCCAAGTCTGTCTGACTCCAAAGTCCATATTCCCTTCATTTCTGGCTGCTACCTGGGGGACCATTCACCCACCTAAATCTCCGTGTCCTCTCCGGCCAAGTTGAGATATCAGTGTTTGTCCTGTCTCACTCATAGGACTGATAGTAATCTGAAATAATAATCCTAGACTTTCAAAATGATGTACATTAAAAATAATAAGGCACTGAATAATTGTAGTTTGTTGACTAGAGATAGAAGCTTTGGAATCTGATAAATCTGCATTCAAGTTCTGAATCTGCCACTTACCAGCCAGGTGTCCTTGAGCAAGTTCCTGAGTCTCCCTAGTTTTAAAGTTTTTATTTGTACAATTGGTATAAGAATACCTATCCCACAAGACTATTATGAGGATAAAATGAGACACTATTACAGCTTGACACCCAAAGACCCAAACTGTGTCATCCCTTTTTAATTTTACATTGGATAGAAAAACTGAAGAATCCAGATATATTAGAATAAGGAATCAAGGACTCTGGAAGTACAACTGCAACAGAGAATGAGACTGAACAGAGGCCACGTCACAACCTTGCCTCCTGATTGGATGGCTCCTTTCTTCCTGCTCCAGATGCACCCACAGCTGTGGTCATATGAATATGCTGGCAGCCTCTGTCACACTCTATGAAAATAACTCCCCTGAGCTCTATTGAGTGATCCACTTGCTTTATTTTGGAAAAGTGTATAGCCATAAAGACCAGGTATACTGTATTTGCAGCAAGCTGTGTTGTGAATGGGGAAGCCCAGACTTAATTTCCCACTACTAGAAAAAAAAAAAAAAAGAGGCAATAGACCCAAGTCCTCTGCCTCCTAGTCAGCTGGCAGTCTACCCAAATGTGAAAAGAAGAGTACTGGGATTCTTGTTGACTTATGCAGTCTTTATCAAGTGTGAAGTAATCAGTCTGAAGACAGAGACCCTGACCTGCAGAGTGTGTTCCAAAGTCTCCTTGCATTGTAATTTATAACACACTCCATCCTATAGAAAGAAGATGGTGGTTTGCTTCCCAGGCCACCTCTTATATGACTAAACTGAGAAATGGTGGCCCTAGAGGAGTAAGCACATCATTAGGACTACAGTAGAGTTTCAGCCTTTGTTTCTGTAGGGAAATGAATTTCATATCACATGGCAAGACAGAGACATGTAGGTTCAGGGAAGAACTGAATCATCAACTGCGGCAACATCAGCTACTCAGTGCTACACTTTAAGGAGACAGGGAAATTAGAGTCAGAGAGCCTGAGATAATATTTAAGAAAGCACTAAATAGATGTGAGGCATTTTATTATTGCTGCGGTAATGGTGATGATGATGGAGAGTGCTGGTGATAGGACTATGATACTGGCCTTCTGCAAACACTGAACCTACCCTATGTGCTTGGAGAGCAGGAGAGGGGAATAGTAATGTGGCATATCCTTCTCCCTCTTGAGGACTTGGGGGAAGACTTCCCCATGTATAAACCCTTTGGTAGCACTGCTGTTGGGAGATGAGCACTTTTCTCAAAAGAGACCACAATTATAATGGCCACCTTCACTGAATACTATGTGCTAGGCATTGTGATTTATACTTACTGTTTTGAGCACTTAGGACTCTGGAAAGGAAATGTGACCATTCCCATTTTATGGATGAAGAAATTTGGAGTGCATTAAGTTTACTAACTGGCCCAAAGCCACATAAATTATAAGCGACTGAATTGGTATTAGAGCCCAGGACATTTGACTCCAGTACAAGCCTTTTTCTACTACATCATAACTCTCTTTCACTAGTCTTTCTCCACTATGTTTTCTTTTTCTATGGGTCAGTGGAAGAGCCATTTGTCCTTTGCTGAATTTAGAGACTGCTGAGTTGTGCTGAAACCCGGTTCTCTTTGACCGATATTCAAGTATCATCATATGGCCCCTCACACATTCTATTCTGTCAAAGAACCTGAGGAAAGGATTGCAACATGAGTGTGTTTTATGATAGTCCCTGGTGAAATTAGTGGCCTTGGATAGTGTTTCAGGATAATTCTTTAGGTCATTGTTCTATACTCACTTCCTTTACCAGCTGTTAAGGTAGTTCATATCAAATTCTTCTTAATGGGAGGATCCATTTCTACCTCCATTCTGCCCCCACCAACACACACACATGCATATTTTCATACTACTTTAAAATGATTCCTTATCAATTAGCCCTTTTTGTTCCCCTTATAATGAAGCAGAAATAGATCCACACATGGAAAGTGAAAGAGATGTAGCTTATAATGCATGGATTATGTCGCTTCTGCCTCTGACTGCAATGTGGTCTCTTTGGTTTTGAAAATTCACAGAAAAAAACAATCAATAAATCTATAAAATGAACAACTTATTTCCTTCTATCCTAGAATCCTGCAGTTGCTAAAATTATTTTCCTGTATGCAGTGGAAAGTAGACATGTCTCTCTATAAGGGCATTTGTATAACCAATGCTAGTTTATGTACCTGTTATTCTAGCAGTGTGCCTACTTATCCCATTTTTCTATAGAGAAAACACGTTCTGTTCAGAGTCTGGTTCTGGTCTTCCTGGAGGCACATGACATCAACTTCTCCCAGTAGGACTGCCATTTTAGCCTCTGTAGTTCTCTGTTTCTTGTACTCTTCTGTTCTTAGGCAACCTGTCTTCTATTGAAATATTTTTGTTGTTGTTTGTTTTGTTTTAGTGTGGTTCACTTATTACAACTGATGAGCCAATAATGATACATTACTATTAACTAAATCCATAGTTTGCATTAGGGTTCACTTTTTGTGTTGTACATCTTATGGGTTTTGACAAATGTATAGTGACATGTAGCCACCATTACAGTAGGATACAGAATAATTTCCTTGTTCTAAAAATCTCCTGTGCCCCACCTGTTCATCTCTCCCTCCCTTATCCCTGAGACCAGGCAACTACTAATCTTTATATTATCTCCATAGTTTTGCCTTTTCCAGAGTTTTATATAGTTGAAATCTAACATTATGTAGCCCCTTCAGATTGCCTTTGAAACAGTATTTCTACTTTTAAAAAAACCAGTAAAACTGGCTCTCAAATTCACTAGGAGTGGTTTACCAATTTGCACTAATTTTACAAGCTTTCTGCACAAGGCAGAATGGAGGGTACAGATTTTGCTGCTGCTCCCAATTTCTGGCTTGTTACAGGAATGTTCTGAAAGGTAAAGCAGTTTGGTATGGAGAGCTTAGTTAATAATTTTCTCCAGTTCTATGGTCATTGACTCTCATTCTTGTTTGACTGATTTTCAAATTACCCATCCATCCATCCATCATCCATCCATCCATCATCCATCCANTTTCATTCTCATCCTACTGTACTGTCCAGTCCCACCATCCCAATATGTTGAGTAAGAATCCTTGAATCTTACGTATTCTTGTAAAACATAGTGTTCTTATTGTGTGACTGTTCACATTTACTTAAACGGCATTGTGCTAATGGCCTCATTCTGTTTTTATATTCTCTAACTGTAACTGGTAAACAACCTAGTTTGTTTCTTCTTCCTGCTAAATAGTATCCAGATGAACATCCTCCCCACTGGTTTACTGGTTCCTCAGCGATGGGCACCTACGCTGTTTCCAATCCAAACCCCCACCAGCAATGTGATGAATAATTCAAAAATTTTAACATTTTTTGAGTACAGAAACCCATGAACAGTCATTGTTCCTACCTCAAAACCAACTTTTTGGGGAAGGACCCAGCACTTTCCTTTGACAAATTCAAGAAATAGGCTCAAGTCTACAAGTACTTAAGAAAAAACTGAATTATTTTACTGAGGATTCTATGGAAAGACAAAAGTATGGATGAGTCACTAATTCCTTGCCTGTCCCTCTCTCAAGGCCCCTCCACAGCAGTTCTATCTTGGTCTCTTCCCTCTCCTATAAGCCCCTAAATTTATATGCTTTTTCACATGTAAACTGATTTAGGCTCCGGACTCCAATAAACCTCTTCACATTCCTCCCCCTCATCTGCAAACAAAAGATCCTCTTAGGGAATGTCTCACTTCTAGAGTATATGTGTTGGGGGATGGGATTACACATGAGATCACAGTTACAATTCTTACATGCTTTATGCTTCAGCTTCTTTCTTGCAATAATAGAAATACACTAAAATTTTAAAATGCAATGAGCACACAATTAAAAAGCATCAACATGCTGAGGACTTGTAATTACTATTTATGTTACTTTTGTCATGCTTTACATAAATTAGCATGGATTCTTCTCTAATTAACCCAATGAGGAGAATGATATTAACTTCATCTTCTACATGTATTCTGTTTATAAGTATTTATTATGCACCAAGCACCTCTATGTTCTGGTGATTTGCATGCAAAGTTTTTTTGTGTTTTTTTTAAAGATTTTATTTATTTATTTGACACAGAGAAGGAGAGAGATCACAAGCAGGCAAAGAGGCAGGCAGAGAGAGAGGAGGAAGCAGGCTCCCCGCCGAGCAGGGAGCCCCATGCGGGGCTCGATGCGGGGCTCGATCCCAGGACCTTGAGATCATGACCTGAGCAGAAGGCAGAGGCTTTAACCCACTGAGCCACCCAGACGCCCCTGCATGAAATGTTTTATTTAATCCTTGGATAAGCCCTTTGAGATTTTTTAAAATCCTGTTTTGTAAATGAAGAGCCTTAGTCCTAGACTGGAGACATACTTTCCCAATCACCGAGGTACCGTGCCAGAAAGAAGCTGGCCTTCAGACTTGCCTGGGTTTCCCTTACTGCATACTGGTTAAAAAGTTTAAAGTGGAATAATCCATTCAGCAAAGAAGGAAAGCATTTCGCAAACTGAGCCCTAATTCACATGGAGAACAGGAGGGAGGAGCAAGTTTGAAAAGGTCTCCATCAGATACAGAGGATGGAGCATGGGAGTCCTGCAGGTACTGAATTTCTCTGGCTATTACCAATAGTCCCCAGTGGGACAATGGGTTCAGTGAACTGCCCTGTGAGGAAGAAGGATCACTGACACCCATCTGGATGGAGTTGCTCTGTGAAGGACACAGCCCAAGAGCATGGAAAAGAAAGAGAAACTTGGAAGTCAGACTAGCCTTCAAATTCTGGATCTCTACAGTTTCCTAGCTGTATGATCCTAGAAAGAATTACCTAAATTCTTTGAGTCCCAGTTTCTTTGGTGGAAATGAAACAGCCTGCAATGCAGTATTATTGTGAGGATAATATAATGGGGTATATGTAATGTTCTTGGCATAGAAAAACTGCTCATCGACATTAGTTCCTTTCCTTTGAATGCTTCTGGGAAGCTGTTCCCACCTGCTCCTCACTCCTTTCCTAGCCACCCTGGAGGCTTGAAAACAGAGCAGGGTTAAATAAAGTATGCCATGTTGGACTAAGAAATGTATAAGGATTGAAGTGGCTTCAGAGAACTGTTTAAGAGGTAATGAGACTCTCGAGATACCAAGAGGGAATAAAGCAAGAAGAAAAAAATGTGCATAACTCATAAAAGCAATTTTGCTTCATTTACTTGTTAAACTCAATTATTCATTCCACTGCCAGTTTTTTACTAGGCCCACTCCGTGCAATATTATCAGCTATAGTCTAGAGAGAATAGAAAAGAACAAATTTTGACTTCAGCTCTGGAGCCCAAGCAAAAGTCTTGGAAGAAGCCATCACTTTGGACACAGAGCTTGGAACTTAGGGTGTGCCAATACCAAGGCCTTTGTGGGTGAGTATACATTTTATGCTGAAGAACACCCTGAAACTGGATCCAAAGAAGCAAAAGGCATAAAAGCAAATAATACCAGTTTGAATCCTTGATGTTTACTTTCCAAATCCCTTTGTCCTCTAATATCTTATTTGATCCTGTAATAGTTCTAAGGACACAGACATTATCATCTTCATGTTATAGAAGCAATACTGACACTCCAAGAAGTTAAACTTGTTTGCCCTGGGATGTGGAAGACTACTGAGTAACTTCAGATTTAACATTCAAATTTAAGATATCTGTTTTTAAACCCTACTGCTAGCATTTCCATTCATGCCAAGCTTTATAAAGATAATGTGCAGATATTAATACCACTCCGAAATACTGTCCTGTTTCTCCTCTGAAAACTTTGGGGGAAAATTGTACTTTCCTGGCTCTTGAAGGCAAGGCCATGTGACTTGGTTTAGCAAATTAAATGTTACAGGTCATATCCAGGCACAGCATGTAATTACCAGAGCAAGATTCTAGAACAGGAGTCACCAAACTATGGTCTACAGACCAAATCTGACCCACCACTTATTTTTGTAAATTAAATTTTATTGAACATAGCCATACTCATTTGTTTCTGTACTATCTATGGCTGTTTTCATGCTCTATCAGGAAGAGTTGTGTAGTTGTGACAGGTATTTCATGTTCTGAAAAGGCAAAAATTATTTATTTTCTGGCCCTTTAAGAAAAAGTTTACCAATCTCTGTTCTAGACAGTTCTTCCTTGCCAGGTCAACTGAGGAGTCTTAATATCCTAACAATATAGGTATAAGGTGGCAGGGACTCTTTCAAACTAGGTTGCTTAGCTGTTGAATGAAGAACAGTAGTTCTAGAGAGTTGTCTAGACCCATCACAGACTTTCCATGTAAGTTAAAAAGAAGCACCTGTTGTGTTAAGCAACTGAAATTTTGGATTTTTCTTTTCCTTTTTTTTTTTTTTTTTAAGCTTGGTATAATCTGGTTTCATTTGACTGACAAACAAGTTAGTGAATGTGGAGGATAAATGAAAAATACACTGACTGAAATCTGTTAGGGTCAGGATGCACTGAAATAGTTGGATACTGGGTGATAGAAATGGACATGATAGGGACAGAGGGGTGTTCCTGCTTTGGGGACTGGCACATCCTGTGATTTTGAAATAGAATCTTCTGGGCCAGAGATTGTAGGTAAGTCTGAAATGTTGATAACTCTCCTTACCAGGTTGAAGGTCAAGGGAGTGTCCAGGTGAGATCGTCAGTTAGAAATAGTCATGTTTTCCTAAAAAGTTTTATAAGCAAAGTTTCTGCTTTTTGAGTGTTGATATATTCAAGACAAAATAGGCTCCCAGTTATGAGCTGTTCTATAAGGTAACCCTTCTGCAAGAATGTTCTGCTTCTCAAGATCAACAATTTAACCTCTTATAATGGCTGATGTTCAATGCTGGCAGGGTAACCCAGGTTGAGGCTAATTCGTCTTTGTTAGAAGACTGGCCCCTCTGTACCAGGTTTAGTTGGTACTTACATGTGATTCTCACTCCAGGGAAACAACACAGATAAGGCCTGTGTTAGTGGATTTAGGATTCTTCCAAGTGAATAAAAAGGCTCACTCAACAAAGAAATGAGCATCTCTTTGACTTCTAAGTTCAGCAAATCTCCAACAAAGGAATTTCTGCCAGGATACCAGAAGTGGAGTTCTGTACAGTTTGAAGAAAACTCACCAGTTTTCCAGGACGCAGAGTACCTACATGAAGGAATGATTTTCATAATAATGTGCCCTGTCCTATTGCATATAACATGCTTAGATCTAAAAGGCCAAAGCAAGGTGATTTAGACTTAAGATCCTGAATGAAGCCTGACTAATGAAAGACTTCGGGTGTGTTCAATGATAGTAGAAATGGGCACCATGTCTTCTAGATTACTCGGTGGGTAAAACAACAAATAGGTCTGACACAACTCACAGTGGCCCTCCTGGGGGCATTCAATTTACTAGATTCAAAATATCTACCTTCTTTAACACATACCCCAGCCATTTTCCTGCTAAGAGGAGGGAGAGGATATGACTACATTCATTGCGTGATGCTTACTTAGACAAGGAGATATAAATAGCCGGAGGAATAAAATTGGCTCTGAGTTGATCCTGAAGAAGAGTTGTTCTTAATCAGTAGAAACGGTGGTGACACAGACCTTGAACAACATAGTTCAGAAATCCTACAGATGGGTGCCTGGGTGGCTCAGTGGGTTAAAGCCTCTGCCTTTGGCTCAGGTCATGATCTCAGCATCCTGGGATAGAGGCCCGAATTGGGCTCCCTGCTCAGCAGGGAGCCTGCTTCCTCCTCTCTCTCTGCCTGACTCTCTGACTACTTGTGATCTCTCTCTCTCTGTCAAAGAAAGAAAGAAAGAAAAAGAAATCCTACAGATAACACCCATTCCCTACCTCCACTGGTTTGTAAAGAGAGAAACTGCTCCTTACTATCTACCATCCTAGAAACAAGAAAGAAAATGGCTCACTAAATATTTTTTTATAAAATATTACAATCTTATCCTAGTCTTAATTGGGAACAGCAAAGAATCAAGTAACTATCTGGTGTCTTAAAAAACTTTTCTTTACAGAAAAAAAAACATTAATAAACATTTCAGAAGGGATGGAGGAACAGGATTCAGGATACAACCAGGGAATACAACTAGAAACACAAATTGTCAAGACAGCAACTGAGATATCTTGTAAATATAGTGGCCTTGTTAACACTCTATTAAACTCAGTTTGATACCAACAAAGGGCTGTTTTTATTTTCTCCAATTAGGGTCATCTTCCTAATTATTACAGAACATCACAGATACCTGCTTTGGGTCAACAGAATGTTCTTCCTACTTTCTTATATTTTATTAATCTACTTTATTCTCCTGTGCCTGATCTGAAATTCTAAAATTAGCTCATGTGTTTGAACTTGTAAATTGCTCGTGTAGACCATAACTGCTGAAGCCAAGTTGAGAGCAGCCTCAGGACGGGGGAATGAGGAGGCCAAGGGCTTCCCACAGCATCTACTCATCTCATGATGCACAAGATAATTCTTAAACTGCTTTGATTTGGGAGGGGCAGGTTCATGTGGGAAGAAGGGTGCACACTTCACTGCATACCTAATTTCATTTAAAAATGGGAAACCAACACACAGCAAAGGGGATGGGAGTCAGGAGGAAAGATCCAGTTTCTATGGCAACTGGAGGAGCACAGGCATCATCACAGTGAGAGGTCTGAACTGGGGCAGGAGTGCTGACAGCTTCACCTAAGACCTGTTACCAGGTTTTCCCTTACTCAGTGGTACATTTACCAACTGCCATCTCCCTAAAGTCTTGGAGTGAATGGGGACCATGTACCCTCCTGCCAACAGATAGGGATAACCTGCCAATATCATTTGGCTTTTACTACTGCAGGAGATAAAAGATAAGAGTTTTCTTCAGATTATTTACTGACTCAAGCATCTGGATTCAAGTACCAGGCTGTCACTTCTGTGACCTTGATGACCCCTTTCCCCATTCTCATCTCTTAAATACTTACACACACACACACAACACACACACTGTGTCTCCACTATGTGTACATCTATAAACAGCTGCAGCCAAATGCACCACCCTGACTTGCATACCTTCTGGTGTCCCTAACAGGAAGTACCCAATTCCTCACAGGGAATCCTTTTAAGGCCTCAGCCCCTCATGCCATAAAATGACCTTTCTGAATCAGATCCTTTAAGTCTGCAACCTCAACCCAGGTTGCATATTAGAATCATCTATAGGCATTTTAAAAAGTGTTCTGGGGGCACCTGGGTGGCTCAGTGGGTTAAAGCCTCTGCCTTCGGCTCGGGTCATGATCTCAGGGTCCTGGGATTGAGCCCCACATCGGTCTTCCTGCTTGGGGGGAAGCCTGCTTCCTCCTCTCTCTGCCTGCCTCTCTGCCTACTTGTAATCTCTCTCTCTGTCAAATAAACAAATAAAATGTTTAAAAAAAATTAAAAAAATTAAAAAATAAACAAAAACTGTTCTCATGCTCAGATCCCACCTCTAGATGTAATTTGGTATGGTGCCTAAGTAACAGTATTTCCCAAAACATGCCACCACCCCAACCACAGTGTGATTCTAATGTGTAACCAGAGTTGAATACATTATAGTAACTCACTCAGCATCAATGTACTTATCGCTATCTGTGTGCTGGGCACTGGCCTGTATCTTAGAGACCTGAAGATGAATAAGGCTTGGGAGTTCCCAGTCTACTAGCTGAAGATAGACAAATAAGTGCATGAAGTGTTATGTGGGTCCTAGGCTGGTCTTTACGAGTTAAGTGGGGGAAATGGGAGTGGTTGGTTCTCTGAGGGGGGGGTCAAGGAAAACATTATGGAAGAGAGGATGATGCTAGACATCAATATGAAAAGATGGATCGAAGAGCAGTGTCACAAAAGACATGGAGGGCATGATATGAGAACTAAAATAAGTTGATACCATGGGCATACATGTTTGAGGGGTGTTCTGTGGAGAAAGATGAATCTGGATTACCGAAATATAAAACAGATCAGAAGAAAAGATACAGATTAAAGTATGGATAGAGAAACAGATTAAAAAAATACACACAAAAAAAAACAAAAGAAACCCAGCACAAGAGATAAAGGGACATAGTATAAAGGTCTAACATAAGTGTAAATGGAATCCCAAAAAGGAAAAGAGAGAAAAAAAAATCAAGCCACAGATTCAAGTACTATGAATCCCAACCAGAATACATACAAAATAAATAGATCTATGTGAGTAAAACTGTTGAGAGCCAAAAATGGGGAAAAAAAATATTACAAACCAGCCAGGGGAAAAATAAATACCTTCTTCAAATGAGTAAAATTAAAACCGGCACCTGACTCAACAGAAAACAAAACAAAACAAAAAACAGAAGCCAGAAGATTACGGAGTGAGATGTGCCATGAGTTAAAAGAAAATTACTGTCTAACAGACCCCTCAAATAATAATACAGTTCTTTAGAGAGAAGAAAAATGATTCCAGACAGAAGCACAGAAATGCAAAATGTAAGAAGAACAACAGAAAAAACAAATATGTGAGTGAAACTAATAGTATAAAACAGTAATAATATATATTACAGAATTTCATACATTGAATCAAAATACATCAATAAAAGTACATATGTTGGAAGAGGCTAAGGTTACATGGTGTTAATATATTTAAAACTCCTGCATTGTTTGGAAAGTAATACTAATTTATATTGGGTATGTATGTATGTATGTATGTATGTATGTATGTATGTATGTATATATGTATGTATTTAGACAGAGCAATCCAGGAGAGGGGCACAGGGGGAGAGAGAATCCTCAGCAGACTCCATGCTGAGCACAGAGTCCCACATGGGGCTCAATCCCATGATCCTGAGATCATGACCTGAGCCAAAATCAAAAGTTGGACACTTAACCGAATGAACCATCCAGGCACCACATATATATATATATATATATATATATATATATATATATATATATATATATATATATAT
>LNAC01000154.1:859917-970832 GCA_002007465.1 Ailurus styani | reverse complement strand
GACACCATATATATATATATATATATATATATATATATATATATATATATATACATATATATATATGATATTTAAAAATCAAGGCTCTATGCTGCAAAATGAAACTAAACACTAAAAAAATAGTAAAGGAAAAGAGCAGCTTGCAAGCTGAAGTGGAGAGCAGATGAAATAAAAACTAAAAAATGAATCCATGAGTAGGCAAGAAAAAAAGGAAAAATAGGTAACACACAACAGAGAGATGATAAATTTAAACTGAAATGTATCTGTAATTATATTAATTCTGAACTAAAATTTTCAATTAAAAGACAAATTCAATCAGGATGAATGAGAAAAATAGAAAGGCTTTTATGTGGCTTACAAGAGAAACATCTTAAGGGCGCCTGGGTGGCTCAGTAGGTTAAGGCCGCTGCCTTCGGCTCAGGTCATGATCCCAGGGTCCTGAGATCGAGGCCCACATCGGGCTCTCTGCTCAGTGGGGAGCCTGCTTCCTCCTCTCTCCTCTCTCTCTGCCTGCCTCTCTGCCTACTTGTAATCTCTCTCTCTGTGTCAAATGAATAAATAAAATCTTTAAAAAAAAGAGAGAGAGAAACATCTTAAATACATGGATGTATTTAAGAGTAAAAGGAAAAAATTCCACCCCTAGATGTTGATCTAAGAAAAATGAAAACATATATTCACAAAAAGCCTTGCATGAGAATGTCCATAATACTTTATTCATAATAGTCCCAAACTAGAAGATGATTCAGATGTCCATCAATAAGAAAATCAATAAAGAACTATGTATGCATAATGGTACTTCTCAGCAATAAAAAGAAAAAACAACTGATACATGTAATAAAAAAAGAATGAATCCCTAAAACATTTTGTTAAAGAAACCAGACATAAAATAAAAGAAAAATAAATATTTAATTCCAGTAGATGCAAAAGCACTCAATAAAATTCAATATCCATTCATGATAAAAATTTATAGTGGACTAGGAATAAAGGGAAGTATCTTTAATTTGACAAAGAATATCTATAATAGCCTACTACATACTTAAAGGACATATAATGAAAGCTTGTGGTCTGAGATGCTGAGCAGGACAAAGGTATTAACTCTTCTCGAAGTCCTAGACAGCTTTAAAAAAAGGAAGAGAATAAAAGTATTATACTCAGAGAATAACAAATCAAATAGTCATTATTTGTGGATGGTTTGATTATGTGTGTAGAAGATACAAAAAAGGACGCCTGGGTGGCTCAGTGGGTTAAAGCCTCTGCCTTCAGCTCAGGTCACGATCTCAGGGTCCTGGGATCAAGGCCCACATCAGACTCCCTGCTCGGCGGGAAGCCTGCTTCCTCCTCTCTCTCTGTCTGCCTCTGCCTACTTGTGATCTGTCTCTCTGTCAAATAAATAAATAAAATCTTAAAAAAAAAAAAGATACAAAAAAATCACCAACTATTAGATTAAATGAATGATTTTACACAGTCAGAAAATGAAGTCCAAAATGTCGTTATTCATGATAGTGTTAACAAGATCAAATAAGAGGGATAAATCTAACCAAAGATGAGTGAGAATTCTATACAAATGTCTTACATTTTTGGGGCACCTGGGTAGTTCAGTTGGTTAAGCATCTGCCTTCAGCTCAGGTCATGGCCCCAGGGTCCTGGGATTGAGCTCCATGTGGAGCCTGCTTCTCTCTCTGCCCCTCACCCCGCTTGTGCCTGCTCTGTCTCTCTCTCTCTCTCTCTCTCTCTCTCTCTCTCTCAAATAATACATAATCTTAAAAAAAAAAAGAATGCTATACATTTTTGCTAAGAGAAAATAAAGAGACATAAAGGAAGAATAAACCATTTTCATGGATTAGAATATTTAATACAGTAATGACATCAATTCTTCACAAATGGATCTATAGACTCAGTGAAATCTTGAATGAAATCCCAAAAGGTTTCATTGTTTACTTACTTGTTTGTTTGTTTTGGACAAGCTGATCCTAAAAATTCTCTTGGAATTTAAAAGGCCCAAGAATAGCCAAGAAAATCTTTTTTGGATTTCTAAAGATTGACATTAAACTTTGTTAAAATCATGAATTTTGGAGTTGTTACTGAAAATTTTACAGTTATGGTAATAGAAGAAAATGATGGGTGAACCAAGCATAACAGTATATATACCACATTCTATTAATGTTTTCAATTTGAATTTTTAAAGTGTATTTTGGCTTCATAGTGATATGAGCTATATATAAGCACAATGACTATGGCCTATGGTGGTTCAAGAATTTCCATTTCTGGGGCACCTGGGTGGCTCAGTGGGTTAAAGCCTCTGCCTTTGGCTCAGGTCATGATCTCAGGGTCCTGGGATTGAGGCCCGCATCGGGCTCTCTGCTCAGCAGGGAGCCTGCTTCCTCCTCTCTCTCTCTCTCTCTGCCTTCCTCTCTGCCTACTTGTGATCTCTCTCTCTGTGTCAAATACATACATACATACATACATAATTTATATAAATATGTCAAATAAATAAATAAATAGATAATTTCCATTTCTGGAGCACCTGTGTGACTCAGTCAGTTAAGCATCTGACTCTTTTTTTCTTTAGTTTTTTTAATATTTTATTTATTTATTTGAGAGAGAGAGAGAAAGTAAGAGCATGAGAGGGGAGAAGGTCAGAGGAAGAAGCAGACTCCCCGTGGAGCTGGGAGCAGGATGCGGGACTGGATCCTGGGACTCCAGGATCATGACCTGAGCCGAAGGCAGTTGCTTAAACAACTGAGCCACCCAGGTGTCCCAACCATCTGACTCTTGATTTTGGCTCAGGTCATGATCTCAGGGTCTTGGCAATGACCCTGCATCTGGCTCTGCACTGAGCAGGGAGTCTGCTTGAAGATTCTCTCTCCTTCTGTTCCTCCTCACCCTACCCCTACCTGCTCTCTCTCTCTCAAAGAAAGAGAAAAAGAAAACGAAAGAGGAAAAGAATGAATGAATTTCTAGAACTTCATTTCTAACAAGTTCCCAAGTGATACTGCTTTGAGAACCACTGGTCACAATAAACCACCAAGTTATCTTTGATTTACTTACCCCAGGTTGGTGTGGGACAGCCTACAAAAGGATTTCTTTCTAAGCTGCCATATATTAAATGGGGCTATGTTCTCTCCACCCATGTCCCTCCACCCTGGTCTCCCTTCTTTCCCCAACCTCTTGGGGATGGATAGGCTGGGTTTGATTAACAGTGATGGTTTTGCTCTTTCCCCCCCATTTCTTATTTATCCACGGCTTCTCTGAGTGTTGCTAACGTCAGAAGAGACTGGTCTTGGATGGTTCTTCTTGTTCTCCTATACCATATTCTCCTTCTTCCCACTCCAACCTATAAGAAAGCACTAGTGACAGATGACATTCAAGGAAGAAAGATTAACTTATGATAAGGAACATAAATTAGAATTTTAAAACCTCATGCTCAGCCTAATAATGCAAATCATTTAAGGCCATATTGAAGGCCTATGGAAATTCTTTTCCTTTGGATCTAAACAATTCCCAAGTTTGAAAAACATGAAGGAATAAAAGGAAGACCAAACTTAGAATGAGGCAAGAGCTAACAGTAATGTAGAGAAGCAGGAACAAAAGTTCTATCCTGTCTCTCCAGGAGAAGGACTGGTAATTCAAGACCAAATCTGAATGGTGGCAGAACAGATTCTGTTCTGGGTCAATGAGCTCTGGGAATCCAAAGAGATATCCATCTTCTGGGGAATCTGTCCTAGCAGAGATCCAGAGACCCAGGGCCAGTTCCAGGCATTGAGCTGAATGGCTCCATATGTTCCACAGTGTTTAGGAACCAAGAACAGGAAAAAATCCCCACCCCAGAAACTTCAGGACTATCACTAGCCATGCATGGAGCAAACCCCAGGCACCTGTTGAAGATATTATATGGGATTCCCTTTGAGGGCCAGTGTAGGAGGGTAGGAGAAGGGTAGGAGAATGCATGGTGCCTATTGACCTCAGAGAAAAGGCATCAGGTAGCAGGTGAGCTGTCTTGCAGAGTATTCAGATGGGGTTGTCCCTCTGTTATAGCCAGGGATATACCCTGACACCACCAACCCATTCTGACTCCCATCATCTCTGGGAAGGGCTGAACACATTCTAGCCATAGGAGAAGAACATAGCCTACAGGTACTTGGGGCTTAGATGAGGATGAGGATTGCTGTGGGAAGCAGAGGGCCAAGATGGGGATCAACTCTTCCCTCTGATATCCCAGACCAGGAAGGGGAGTATCATTGAAATGAGAAATGGGAACTCCCCTCCTCTTCTATCATCCTGGGAAAGTGGCAGCTTCTCACTCCTGCCATGGTCATCATTTAATGTGGCTACTAGTATCTTCCCCCTCTATTTCATAGGACTGCCATTCGAATCCAAATGCAATGACACACGTAATCTACTATACAAATGTAAGATGGGAGATGTTGGAAACGATCATGTTTATACTGTAATCCAGCTTTAATCTTTTGGTTCAAATAAATTCTAGAACAGAAAAATCAGAGCTCCTGGGGCTTTTCAGTAGAATTCCACATCAGCACCTCCAGTGAGGCTGCTTACACTTCTGTGTTCAGCTTCCTCTTGAGTCAGATCCATCTCAAATCATTTCCTCTTTTCAAATGAGAGATCAGGATAATAACAGTGTTTTGGACTGAAGCATGGAAACCTCGTATTTTTTTGTTTGGAGGGGGTGGGGGTAATACAACCTCCTGGGCTTTTGGTTTAACACTGTGTGTGACTGTTCCTGTAGGGTTAGATGCTGAAACTGGGTGGTTAGCTAATAGAGGAGAGCTTTTGTGGGGAGACAGTGTACTTGAGGCAGCTCCAGCATCACTCTCAGACCTAGCACTGCACAAGGAGAGGTGCATGGACATGTGACATAGTGCATGCTGTTTGGCCCTGGCTTCCAGTCTTAAAACTGGCCAGACTCCCCATCCACCATGTCCCCCATGGCTCAACAAAAGTGACTTCAGAATAATGTTCCGAACTTTATTCCTTCATTTCAGTCTCTGCTGCTCATCCTTCTTCCCACTTATGGCCAGCTCTTGACCTTTTGGCTTTGTTACCTGTCTTATTTCTGCACATACTCTTTGAGCTTAATGGCAGATAGGCTTCCCTGATGACCTTAGTCTTTCCTACTCCCCTTCCAGCCACGTACTCTTTCGAGCTCTGACACCTGGGACCCAGCCATGGAATTATCCAGCTTTGCTAATGCAGCAGGAGGCATGTCTCAGTCTCCAACAGTGGGACTGAGTAGTACCCTATAGGACCATTCAATCTAAGGTCAAAATGAATGGATCCAGGCCAAAAGATGAATGATGGCAACTTATGATGTATCAAATGAGAACTGTGGTAGAGAGAGTTCTGTATATTCATTTCCCCGCTGTTTAAATCTCACCCCTGTCCAACCACACAGTTACTCATTAATACTCACAGACCACGAAGAGCTGGTCCCATCTGGGGACCTCAAAGGAACTGAAGGAGTTCCAGGAAGCATCAATGTTCAAGATTTCAAAAATCCTAATGGGAACTGAATATTTATCCAAGATAAGTCTGCCCAGGCAAATAGGAACTCAAATTTGTTTGCTTTCGATAGGGGAGATGTTAGTTATCACTGATGAGTACTTATAGAGTTAATACATAGAATGGAAAAATGAATGACATATTATTTAGTTAATACTATTTGAGGGCCAAAACATTTCAAAATATGAGAACATGACAATTATGGTGAGAAGTCTTTGGGAATGAAAAGGCAGTAACCTGCTGGCTAAATATCAATAACAATATAGACAGTTGGGTCTCGTGTGCAGCACCAGAGTTCTTTGTACTTTCATGTGACCAATGGATAAAGAAATCTTTGGGGAACCTCTGACCTAGTGGTCATAATGAGATATGAGCACTTTGGGTGAACATGAAAGAAACCCACTAAAACTCCCTTTCCATCCCAAGAAAGTACCAAAAAAGACATCTCTCAAGAGCAGGGCTGATTGATTTTTTAAACAGTTGATGAAATTATACCTAATTTATGTCATTTCTTCCCAAGTTTTAAGAAAGAGCAGATCTGTAGATTTACAATTTCTTGCCTATAAATGGTGTTTACTAATTTACAAGCTCTGTTCACATAAATGGTTTTGTTTGAAATCACTACCATGTGGTAGGTAGCTTTATTAGTTCTATTCTGGAGATGAGAATATTGAAGTTGCAAGCAACAAAGTGGCTCTGTAGCCCAAGTAGGCACATAACTGTTTCCTATTAAGTGTGAGATATTTTTAGCTTAAGGGCACTGTGGAATCTTGCTCCTGAAAGTAAATTTGGGTATTTCAGAATGATTAAAATTTTATTTATTTATTTATTTGACAGAGAGAGAGAGATCACAAGTAGGCAGAGAGGCAAGCAGAGAGAGAGGAGAAAGCAGGCTCTCCGCCGAGCAGAGAGCCCGATGTGGGCCTCGATCGCAGGACCCCGAGATCATGACCTGAGCCGAAGGCAGAGGCTTTAACCCGCTGAGCCACCCAGGCGCCCTTTCAGAATGATTTAAAGCTCTAATGATTTTGTTGAGGTAAACAGAAGGATAGTTACTAAATATGACCCAAGCCAATAAACAAAGCAAGAAAAGAAAACACTTAAGTATCTAAGGCTTTTCAAAAGGCGGGAGGCAAGTTTTTGTTCCAGCATTTTCTAAACTGTGCTTCAGGAACATTAGTGTCCCAAGTTATATGAACAGGAGTTCTAGAGAAAAGAAGGATTTTGAGATGGAGTATGTTTTGAAAACACTACTTACTATATCTTTTTTATTAAAGGTTAATAAATTAAAAGCCCTGAGCATGTCTGCAGTAAAGAAATCTATTCAATTTTGTCAATACTTCCCAAACTTACTTGACCATGGAAAAACTTTCTGTCATGTAATTCCTATTATCAAACTGTGGTATTCATGTGTTCCAGCATAAAGGCTAAGCATACTGGTTTAGCTAGATAAGAAGAGGAAACTTGCCTTACATTTACAATAAAGAACAGGGCCAGGCAGAGAAAGAAGTAGCCATTATATTTTGTTATGGCAGCCCTAGAAAACCAACAGAATTCAGATCTCTAGATCACAGTGATTTCCAAACATCAGATGGGGTACAACCTCTTTGAATTAAGTACATTGGGGGATTTTCTCCAGCATATTTGTGTTGAAGGTCTTTAAGACCACCCCTACATTTGACGATTAACTAGAAGGACTTACAGGATTCAGCATATGGTCATACTCACAGCTAACATCTATTACAGTAAACGGATATGAAGTAAAATTAGGAAAGGAGAAGATGTATGGGGTGAAGTCCAGAGAAAACAAGGAATAAGCTTCCAGGAGCCCTTTCCCAGTGGAATTACACTGGATGCACTTACTTCCCTCCAACAATGAGTTATGACAACATCTGTGGAATGTTGTCTACCAGGGAACCTCATTACACACTCAGTGCCCAGAGTTTTTATTGGAGACTGATTATGCAGAGTCTCTCTGCCTAGCATGAACCAAAATTCCAGACTCCCAGAAGGAAATGTGTTCAGCATAAACTGCATTGCTTTTGTAAACAGTTTTAGGTACAGGGAACCCCACTCTTATCAGTTCTAGGAATGGTATGGTAGCCAACAGAAACCAGTCAAAGGCCAATCTTGCAAACAGGTCTTTAGAAGAAGGGCAGGCTGAGGCTTTCTATATTAACTCTTCTACATAACAGTAGATGATTAAAACAACTGAAATGCTGGATAAACTGTAAAAACATCTTTTAAAGTACAGTCTGAAACTATAAGGAGGAATTTATGGAGACCAAAAATCAAGCGAAACTAGTAACCTGAAAGGTAAGGAAGAGACAAAAACAGCTTTTGTGCTTAAGGTTTCTTCTGGACCTCAGAGAATGAGCACCTTCACTCTGACAAATATACACAGTTCCGGGAACAGGAGATAAAATCCAGGAGCCACTCCACATGGATTGCCTAGTAGAATATTGCTACAAAAAGGCAGCACCTAAAAAGACTACCTCTACTTTTTTAAAGATAAATGGGGAAAAAACCTGCTGACCATAAGGGAACTTTCAGGGAAGTTGCTGGTATCTACCTCAGCACTGGATGGAAAGGAAAAAAAATCCTCTTGGAACTGTAAACTACAAGCAGAACTCAAGCACGTTTGTGGTCCAAATTAAAGCTATCTATATGATATACAAAACCTTGAGTATATAATTGTATTTAAAGTTGGTACAGGTAGATAGTGCTGCCAGGCAAGCTGCTAAAATATACATAAATTATCCTTAAAGAAACATAGTTTCAGTCTAATCTTTAAATATCCCCACATAAGTTCCAAGGAAAATGAGCAACTTCCAGTCAAATATCACAAAAGGCACATAGAAACAAAGCATTATGTGGATACAACAGCTGAATCAGACCCACCAACAGTTTAGACATTGGAATTATCAGAAAGAATATAAGTTTCAAAATTAAAGGAGTAGAAGAGAAGTTTGAAATATGAGCAAGATTTTAAAGACTTAAAATACAACTGAGAATAACCGAAAAATAGCCAAACAGAACTCTTAGAAATGAAAACCATGGCAACTGAAATTAAAACCTCAACAAAAAATTAGACCCTGGAAAATGAAAACTTAGTGAATGGAAAGATAGATACAAGGGAAAGTATCCAAAATGCAACACTGAGAAACAATGTTTGGAAGACATGAATGGAACATTAAGAGAAATGGTATAGAAAGCAAGAAGTTAAGTAAATACTTCTTAAACTAGGATTCCAGAAAGAAAGTTGATTCCAAAAAGAATTCCAGAAAGAGAATGGGATAAATGTGATACTTTAAAAAAAAATGGGTTGGAATTTTCCCGAATAATTTAAAGATATCAAATTTCAGATCCAGGAACTGCAACAAGTCTCAAGCAGGATAACCTTCACAAAGCAAAACGGATGACCAAAAAAAAAAAAAAGAAAGAAAAAAAAAGAAAAGAAAAAAGAAAGAAAGAAAGGAAAAGAAAGAAAAGAAAGAAAGGGAAAAGAGAATCTCTTAAAAGCAACCAAATCATGAAAATGAATATACAACTTAACAAAAATTGTGGGCTGCAGCAAAAGCAGTGCTTACAGGAAAACTCATAGCACTGAATACATATTCTAGAAAAGAAGGCATTTCTAATAACCAATAGTGAAGTAAAATAAATTTTTCTAAACTATCAATGATGTTCCATGCCAGAAGACTAATTTATAGTGGCTGTTCTCTCTATTGCAAAATCATTATCATATGAATAACTGATCAAGAAATATATGCTGGGACATCTGGGTGGCTCAGTTGGTTAAGTGTCCAACTCTTGGTTTCAGCTCAGGTCATGATCTCAGGGTTACAGGATTGATCCCCACAATGGGCTCCAGGCTCAGTGGGGAGTCTGTTTGAGATTCTCTCTCTCTCTCTCTCACCTGTTGTCCCTCCACACCTGTCTCTCTCTCAAAAATTAAATAAGGGGCTACTGGGTGGCTCAGCCAGTTAAGTGTCTGATTCTTGATTTGGTCCAGGTCATGATCTCAGGGTTGTGAAATCAAGCCCTGTGCCAGGCTCCACACTGAGCATGGAGCCTGCTTAAAATTGTCTCTCTCCCTCCCCCTCTGTCCGACCCCCACTGATACATGTGCATGTGTGCTCCCTCTCAATAAACAAGTAAATAAACCTTAAACGTAGGAGAAATTATTATAGAGATAAATCAGACACAGCTAATTAATATAAATATTAAGTTATCATGATATATACACTATTTGCCAGATTTTTTAAGTTTATACTTTTTGTGATTTCTAAATAAATACTAAATTGCCAACTTAATTTGACACCCATAATTTTGTATTACTTACCTTAAAAAGAGCTTCAGGTTTTTCAAAGTTTGAACCCACCCTTGATTAACACAAGCATTCTTCTGTAGAAACTATACACACTTATGCCTGACACCAGTGGTCATATTAATGTGCAACCACCAGGAGATAAGGCTGGCAAGCTATGTCTTGAAAAATCAACAGGTAAAATAAATCCCTTGATGAATTTACTGTAGTCTAGCATCTGACTTGCAATCCTAGAAGCTCAGACCTGATTTTGTCATGAACAGACCCACCTCACATTAACTGGTCTCATGAGACCAATGTATATGGTGATTAATTTATTTACAGACTGCAATTACTGTCATAGGCATAAAAGTACGTGAAGTATATCTGTTTCATATTTTTTTTCTGTAGAACACTGAATGGGAAGCCAGTATATTAATTTATAATGAGAGATTTCTGATGGAAAGGCTAGAAATACTTGAATCTGCAAGAAGGGCATGTTCTTCCTCTAAAGGCAGACTTACATGGAAAACCAAATTCTAATCAGAAATTCACATGATAAGCATGAAATCAAACCAGAGAGCTAGCAAAACGGAGTATTTAATGATAACAAACTAAAATTCTCTTCTGAATGTTTCTGTCATTGGGATTTTCATATTCAAAGACTATATGGCTGCAAACTCCTATGCCCCTTTCTACTTCAAGGGTGGCCTGTTAGTGGGGTTGAAACTACCCAATGTCCAATTGTTGAGGGTACCTCTTCCATCAGTAGTGCTTAGATGTGACTCTCCTTTTCTAAAAGCTTCCACAGAGACCCTTTTCAATTGATAAATACTGTTAACCAAGTAAGACGATGACACATCTATGGTCAAATCTATTATGCATCTTTTTTTATGATTTTATTTATTTATTTGACAGAGAGAGAGAGATTACGAGTAGGCAGAGAGGCAGGCAGAGAGAGAGGAGGAAGCAGGCTCCCTGCTGAGCAGAGAGCCCGATGTAGGTCTTGGTCGCAGGACCCTGAGATCATGACCTGAGCTGAAGGCAGAGGCTTTAATCCACTGAGCCACCCAGGGGCCCCTCTGCTATGCATCTTAATGTTCACTCTCAGAGAAACATAGTTTGCTCTAAATGTGCTTGGACTGCTTCTCTAGGAAATGTTACTTACTACATTACTTATCAAGAAGTCCAGAAATGGCTTATTGTATGACAAAAAGGTCATGATCAAGAACATTCTGGTTTACCTCCTCATTATACTATTATATAGTTAGTAAGAGTTACCATGGTAGAAACTATATTGCCAAACAGAATGGTTATGTTAAATGCTAAGTTAAAAAAGGCACAGAGTATATATCTAATAAAAACAATTAAGCAAGCTTTAGAATTAGAATTGCATGTGGACAAGAAATGAAAACAAAGTATTTAGAGTTCTAACATGGTTATAATGGTATTTTGCTAGTTACGCATTCCAAACCATTTTCTAAAATCTCCACTTTCTTCTATTACTTCTTTCTTTAGTAAAAACAGTACTTATCTGAATTTCAAAGGTATAAAACATAAGGGAGCTTCAAACTGTTCCAAATATTTGAAATCAAGGTCTTCATTGGTATCCACTCTTTTGGTTATTTGTTTATTTAATATTTTTAGTGAAGACCTACTATGGGTCCAGTACCATTTCAGACTTCTATCTTGCAGTGATAAACAGTGGACATCTACTAAAGCAGAAAAGGGCAGATTTGTTTAATCCCAGAGGCAACTGATTGGAATAGACAGAAAATTGTCAGAGGTAGGGAAAAAAGATAAAGGACTTTGAAATGTGGCCATCAAGTGGTTAAAGTTCATTATTGCATCTGAAGACATTCCAAGAAGTTCGATCTGGAATTAACGAAAAACCCAAGCCCCAAAAGCCAAAAATAAAAAGTCCAACAATATAATTCCTCCAAAATTTAATAGACTGTAGGTCTCATTGCAAAGAACTCAACTAACAAAATGGTTGCTTTTTAAAAAATAAACTGTTAAATACACAATCCACATTTTCCAATTAGGTCAGCCTTAACTAGCAGTTAGTAAGAAAATGTGGAGGCTGCATTCTAATTAATAATTGGCAAACAACTCAACAGATCTACAATACTACTTCCCTACTCCCAAATCCAATTAATCAATCACAAGTTCTATAGGCTCTGCTTCTTAAGCTTGCCTGGAATCTGTTTTATCTAAGCCTATGGCCACCATCATCTTCTTCCAGGATTACTGCATCAGCCTCCTGCCTAGAGACCCTGCCTCTGGTTTTATACTTGGTTGTTCTTCACCTAGCTATCAGAGTGAGTTTCCTACAACACACTGGTGGTTCCCTATACCCTTAAGATAGGGGAAGTTAGAAACAGAATCACTTAGTCAGCTTTCTTTGAACTGGGCCCTACCGTTTCTTCAATCTTTTTGATCTCCATAGCTGTGCCATGCTCGTTCTTTTCTTTGTGTCTTTGTATGTGTTGTTCTTTGATAGGCTAGTACACTCTGTCATACCTCACTTTTCCTACAGCTCAGCATCAATCACACAGTATGTTAATAATCTCTTCACTTGCCTCTATCTTCTCCTAGACCATGATGCTAGTCAGAAGCATAGCCATCTCTAACCACTGTACCCCCTATTTCAACACTATCCCTTCTATGGACTAGGAACTATATAGATATTTGATGAGTGAACTAGTCAATGAATGAAATCATTCAATGTGTTTCTAGTATACAGAAAAAGGAACAATCATTTTCTGGGCATTATTTTGTGCCATATCCTACACCAGGGATCTCGTGGACATATTATTATCCTGAATACTATACTGTGCAACAATATAATAATATTCACCCTGTGTTGAAGCCCTACAATGTGCTGGGTCCTGTACTGTAGGCTTTATAAATATTGTCATACAACAGTCTTTATTTGTGCCCCTTTGCAAAAGGCAAGGTTGAGGTGCAGAAATGGTTCCTTAAGGAGTATTTATACAAAGTTGTCTAAAGTTACAAAGCTGGATTTTCTTTCTGTTTCCACACCCCTCCTTGCAGTCCCTATGTGAACAGTGGCATGATTCTTCCCTTATTTTCTCTTTCTCTCATTGACTCATCAGAACTGCAGTGGTCTCTTTCACAATGCTATGCTTAGAGACCATTCTATTCTGACAGATTCTGAGACTCCGGGAGAAATCAAGCTGGGAGGGATCTGGGGAGACTGGTCAAGCTAACCCTCTCCTAACAGAGGTGAGAAGATTGAAGCCAGAACAGTGAAGTTATTTTCTTAAAGCCTCAGAGTTCCTTCTTAGTTGATCAAGGGAGGCTCTTCCTACATACAGCTACTGTTTGCTAGGGGTACATGTTTAAAAACAATACTGTTGGTAGCTAATATCCTCATATTTACATAAAGATATACACATTTTAATTTTATGAAATTTACATCAGGAGGTTATTAATAATGTAGATCCTGTTTCCTTAGTTTGAAACTATGGCCTACTTTCTTTTTAACTAACACCTCTGGTGATTCTGACCCAGGTGGCATAGGACCACACTTTGCAAAACAATGCTGTAACCACTCACTTGTGTGTGATCCTTATCACGTTTATTAAAATCAGTTAGCTGCTGTTTTCAGACCAGACTAGGTCTGGGCAAACTCTATGGGGCTGGTCCTAGGTGGGCCTCAGGAGTCAAGAGTTCTGACACCAGGCCATTTTAAAGGGCTGAGCACAGATCTGGCTCAGGAAGAATTACAGAGTCAAGTCCAGGGGCTGGGAGCAGCAGGTTAGCAAGTGAGGAAAGTGAGCTAAGAAGGCTTAGTTGCTTAAGTTCAAGGTGGGGCAGTGGATAAAGTAAGCACGATTGCCACTTTGTCTCATCAGAAACCCATGTTGTGTGTGACAGGGAAAGAGAGTAAAGGCACAGGCATTTTTTCCCTGTCCCTGCCTGCTGCAGGCCCTGTACTACACAAAGTGGCTCCATTGTGGTCTGGCCCCTCGAGGCAGCCAGCCCAAAGCTCTGCACATAGCTGCCTTTAATCTGTTCATTCTGTTCCATTCCTCCTCTTGTTTAGTAATAGTACCAGGACTTATGAACCAAAGAAAACACAGAGCAGTAAGGAGGTCCAAAAGATAACTGGGATCAGAGGCACAGGAGAAGAAAGGTAGCAGAGGACCTATTTGAAAGAGGTTCTGTTCCTCTTTCTCCCAAGAAGCACAGGAATGGGAACACACTAGATGCCTCTCCTGATAGCTTCCAGCCAGGGGCTTCCACCCAGGATGGATCAGAGCTCCTTGTCTTCCAGTGAGCAGGGTTACTGTCCTGCCAGTGGGCAGTATCGAAGGCAGTTCCTTCCCCAAGGGCCATTCTGCCCTGTGGGATCATCTCTCCCTTTGGCTTGTGCGCTGAGGCCACCAAGGGCACAGCCAGGGCAGTCAGGAAGGAGGGGACTATAAATAATCTGGTGACAGGAGGCTCATGTTGTCTGTCCCTTCCCTTTCTCCAGTCACGGTGGAGACAGTTGGGTGAGGCCAGGCCTTCCGAGTGGTCCCTCGTTCTTCACTGCCTGGCTCTCCCACTTGAGGGAAAACAGTACAGCACCAGGGACATGCTGCTACTTGGCGTTACTGTCCTGGTTCCCACTGTTCTTTCTGGCCTCATGCTGGGAGCGCTCCTTATCCTTGCCTTGAGTGTGCTCACTACCTATTTATGGCACTTACAGGACAGAGGCTGCTGTAGCCTTGGGTGCAGAGTGTATGAAATATCAAGACACTCACAAGGGCTCTTGGAGAGAACTCGCCATCCAGAGTGGGACAAGGCAGGGTATGAAAGGCATCCTTCCTGGTCCTTGATTGCCCACCAGTGTACTCACATGGGCTGGGAGCAACCTAAGGGTTGAATCCAAGTCTCATTCATTCATCCTCACTCCAGAATCTTCTGGGATTATACAGTAGGCACTCAATGTTGGAGGAAAATAAAAGTTGGAAAGGCCAATTAAATGGCAGGGAAAAACAAACACATTCTGAAGACTGCATTACTCCCCTAACAAATAAATGCCCCAATAGCCCAAATCCTGAGAGTTGATGCTATGCCAGGCCCTGTGCTAACCTCTGTACCTAAATTATTTTATTTCCCACCACAACCATTCACTTGAGCAAACAGAGTTTAGGTAACTTCCTCATAGAATTAAACAGTTAATATCTAACATCTAGACTCGGAACCCAAGCAGCCCCATGTCAGAGCCCTCCACTCGGAAGTACTGTACTAAACACACTAACATTACAGGCCCTCATGGCTTAATTCTTGAAAAAATAGATACAAGTTCGAATGTCACTCCATTTTAAAGTTTATTTGCTTGGGGGCTGTGTGTGTGTGTGTGTGTGTGTGTGTGTGAAAGCTGTTCTCAGTGGTTCTTAGAAAAATGTCCTCTGTAAAATTCTGATTGGAATGGTGTTTGAATTCATGAGTATGATTGATAAGCTAGAGCAGAAGACCAGCTAAATGTTTAGGAGGAGGCAAGGGAGGAAGGCACTGAAGCTCCATCAGAGGTCCAAAGGACAGGTGTTTGGGAACCTGCAACTTTTAAAAATAAAAGTGGGAAGAGGGGTGTGGATGGGTGGGAGAGGAGGGGCTCAATCCCCATTCCTGCTGCTTCATTTGTCAGAGAAGAGATGGCCTTGTGCCTCTCCTGTCAACACTGCCCTCGAGCAAGAGGGTTTTCCTTCTCCTTTATCTCTCTTTACATAAGTGAGAGAGGAGAAAAGGACAAAGATGATGTTTATTTTAAAAGTGCATATAAACAAAAATATCTCTGTAGCAAAAGCTACCTCCTCTCCCCAGCCACCCCCTCAGCACTTCTGTCTAGTTTTTATCAGACTGATTTTAACTCCTGAAAAACCAAATGAAATCCCACGGCAGGATTTTCACTACCTCAGCCTGAATGTCTTCAGAGCCATAAGTGAACGAGGCAAACTCTCCTTAGTGCAGCCCTTGAAAAATCAGTTTGACGCTGTCTGTATTTTCTGGGGAAGTTAGAAAATGAAAATGAGAAACACCTGAAACTTGCTAAAATTACCTAGAAAAGTCCCATGAATTCTTCCCATCAGGGAGAGGGAAGGAAGGGGGAGAAAATGTTCCACATTACCCAGCAAATGGGGCCATCTATTTGTGAATTCTGTGCAAGACTTTCTGTGGGAGGGATACTAAGTGGTAAGAACACCTGCCCTGGTTCCTTCAACTCAGAACTTGCCTAACACACCCTGCCGCATCTCCAGCTGAACTTGGCATTGTTTCATCTTCTATAGAGGCATTTGGGGTTTAGTGAAGGAAAGACCGGCTCAGAATAGGTTGTATTTGGGTTAGAGGCTTAGTATCTCTCTGTGACTTTGGGCTGATGACTTGGGAAAATGCATTTCTTCTGTAGAGACAGGCCAACAGACCTCTGCTGAAGTTTTACTAGCTTCAACTTGGCCCACAGGAATTGGGGAAGCCTGTCCCATGTCACCTCTTAAGTTACGTCTTAATACCAAGCTTCTTACCCCTGGCTCCTTATGATCCAGCTACACTAGTCTTTCAGTACCTCAAACTCTGTTTGCATGCCACAAAGCCCTGCATATACGCTCCTCTATCAGGGAAAGAGACATACCTAACTCGCCCAAACTCTGCCTCCTGGAACCTGACTCGTCACCTATCTGTGGAAGTATTTACCATCCACAGGCTTATCACAGGCTCTTTTATATCACATCTTAGATGTTCATTTACAGCATGCTGCAGAGCTATGATTTCATATTTAGTTATACAATTATATGACTGTAGGCTCTATGAGGGCAGGAATGTGTCTCTGTTTTGCTGCTATCGACTCCTCAGTTCTGGCATTTAGCACTCAATAACTAATAGCTGAACCACTAAGAGACCTTTACTGTGGCCTGATTTCCTCCTTTGTAAAACTGCAACTGGCTCACAGGGTTGTAACAATTTTTAAATGTGATAAAGTATACTGAAGACTACCAAGCACATTGTTACCTTCCACTCTGTTGATTTCAAGATGATTTCCAGCCTCATGCTCCAGTGACTCTGCTTTCTAAAATCACCAAAGCTATTATTTAACCATAAAAAAAGAATGAGATCTTGCCATTTGCAACAACGTGGATGGACATAGAGGGTATTATGCTAAGTGAAACAAGCCAATGAAAGAAAGACAATTATCATACGATCTCACTTACATGTGGAATCTAAACAAAACAAATGAACAAACAAACAAAAAAGCAGAAACAGACCCATAAATAAAGAGAACAAACTGGTTATTGCCAAAGGGGAAAGGGATGAGGGATGGGCAAAACAGGTGAAGGTGAGTGTGAGACATAGGATTCCAGTTTTAGAATGAGTAAGTCACAGGGATGAAAGCTACAACATAGGGAATATAGTCAACAGTATTATAATTGTGTTACATGGTGACAGACGATAGTCACACTTGTGGCGAGCATAGCATAATGTGTAAACTTGTTCAATCACTATGTTGCACACCTAAAACTAATGTAATGTTATGTGTTTACTGTACTTTAATTTTAAAATTTTTTAAAATATATAAACATATATATGTATATGTATGTATATATATATGTATATATCACCCACAGCCTACTGATAAATAAATCCCAAAGTTCCATCCTTATTCTTTTGGCAGAGACCACAATGCTCACCAAATCTAATATTCCATTGTATCCCCTACATTTCTTAGTTTCCTTCTAAGTAAGCAGGGTCAGATGACTAGTTCTGGCCAATGAAATGTGTGCTGAGTCATTGTGTGTCTCTTTCAGTTGAGGTGGTAAAAGCTCATGGGTGGGCTCGTCTCTTTCTCATTCCATCCCAGTGACCAGGGACATTGCAGGTTCCATATCCTGGAGTTACAAGTTGGGAAAGCCTTGCTCACCCCAAGTCCCTGCATAATTAGCAAAGGCCATGTAACATATAAGAGAAAAACCTTTGTTGTCCAAGCCAATGGGGTTTGGGGATCAATTTGTTACTGCAGCATTCCCTAGCCTTCCCAAAGGAATGCAGACCTCATCAGACTCCACTTCTGCATCCTACAGGATTCTTAGCCACACTCTCCTCTTTGAGATTACTTATACCTCTGGTTTTTGAAAGTCAACTCTTTCCTCATTCTCCTCCCTCTCAGACATTGTCTCAGTAGCCTTGAAGGTCTTCTTTTTATCCATTCATGTTCCTTTAAGAGATAGTTCCTCAGGGTTCTTTCTGTGGTTTCCATTTTCTCTTATTCTCTGAGCTTTCCATGAATTATTTTATCTAGACCCATAGCTGTACCAATAAACTTTATCCTGACTCACTGTACATCTGTATAGCTAGGTTGTCCCTCTCTCCTGGATACCAGACCCCCACACTTAACTGCCCCTTGGACATCTATGCTTGGGCATATACCTACAGGCATCTCAAAAAGCATGTCCAAGAGTAAAAACATTATTTTTTCTCCAAATCTTTTTTCCCCTATAGTTTTCATTAATCTAAACACCAGAATGTGCTTTCTAATACTCTTTTGTCAGAAAGCCATCCCAAACTGGTAAAAACAAAGAGGAATGAATTGGCTCATACAATAACTGGGATGTCTAGGAGCTGACTCCCTGGACTCTAGAAACCTAAATGCTGTTTCTATATCTGGATCTTCCGATGTCTAGAGATGTCCTCTCTCTCTCTCTCTCTATCCTCCTCTCTCTCTCTCTTGCCCTCTTGTTCTCTCTCTGTTCTGTTTCTCTTTGTTATCTGCATTGTCTTCCTTCTTTGTGGAGAGGTAAGTGGGAAATTAAGGGTAGAGGGGATGGCCACCAAGTCTTCTAGCTTGAAGATCCCAGTAAAAGAAAGAAGCTACTTTCTCTTGATATCCATATATAAAATATCAGGGAGGAACTGTGATTATCACTTGACAAGTCACTGTACACAGGAATTTGGTGAAATAAGATGATCAAAAATATCATCATAAATTCTGCACTAGTGCCAGGAAGTCTGGGTACTATTATTGCAAAAGCTATGCAAGGATCCCATGGAATAAAGGGTTTACCCAGCAGAAAAGGGTATTATTTGTAGAAGGAAGAAGGAGTACTGAGTAGATTTCTGTTTTGTTTACTCTCCGGTTCAGCCTTGTAGTTCTCCTTACATACCCTATGATCCTGAGACAGAAAACACAACAGTTTCCCCAACACACCATGCTGTTGCATGATTCCACTTCTTTAGAAACTCTTTAATCTTTGCCTGAAATGCTGAAAACATCCAGAAAATGATTTGGGAAACTCCTACTCATCTCTCAGATCTTCCTGGGAAGTCTCTCCTGATTCTTCCAAGGAGACATGATCATTGTCATCTTTGGGCCCCAAGGTATCTTATGAGCATACTGGTTACATCACTTATACAATATTGAACACATTCATTTACAAATTTGTCTTTAGAAGACTATGTGGGCTCCTTAAGGGAAGAATTAGATCATAATCATGTTATCAGGCAGCTTTTATGCCTAACATGGTGTTTTTGCTGAATGGCACCATAAATAGTGATCAAATCTGAATCTGTGCAAGAACTTACCTCTCTGAGAACACTTATTTGTCTATTCATTTGGCAAATATTTACTTAGTTTCTTCTGTTTGCTAGACACTGTTCTAAGCAATTGAAACATAGATAGTAAGGCATAAGATTTATGCCCTCAAGGGGCTTATATTCTAGTGGTAAGAGATGGACAATAAATTCATAAACAAACAAAAAGAGGTATTTTTTTCAGACCATAATGAGACATGAAAAACAGAACAGTGGGACAAAGATTATAAAGGATGAGGGATATTTCAGTTATGGGGTCTGGGTGATGACCCCTACAACAATTAGGGAGCTATGCAGTGCTCTGGGGAAGGGGACACACCAGGAGCAAAGGGCTTTGGGTGTATTTGGGTATGTCTGAGAAGCAGAAAGAGGCAAGAGTGGATGAAAATCACGGTGAGCCAAGAAGAAGCTTGTGAGAGACAAGGAATGCGAAGCAGGCACAGACATATCATGTAGGACCTTGAAGGACACTGGATCTTATTCTATTTGCAAAAAAGAAGGTGAAGAGTGAGCCAGTGGCATGATGTGGTCCCAGTTTAAAAATACCACTGTGGTTATTGTGTGGTGAATGGGTTGGTCTATTTGTTGAGGGGTGTAAGTGTGGATGGCAAGACTGAACACAAATTGCTTAATAAGGTGAGCACTGCAGGAATCCTAGGAAAATATGGAATAGGATCATGACAGAGAATATTATAAAAATAGGCCAGATGCAGAGTGTGGGGGAAATGCACATATAAGTGCTTCTCCTAGCTCCCATCCAAGCAAACCATGACCATTAAACAAGATACAAACAGTGGAGAGGTATCTTCATTCATCCTTCATTCCCTTATTCAACAAATACTTATGGAGCCTGTCCTAAATTCAATCCTCCAGGCTAGGAGCCAGAGAAGTAATGGTAAACAAGGTGGACAGAGCCCCTGCCTTTCTAGACCTAGCAATTTAGTGGGAAAGAGAACATGAATATGGAGATATAAGTAAGTACCACTGTAATAAATGCTTCAAAGGAGAATTGGAAGACTTTAAAGAGGATAGAAGTGATACAAAATTATGACCTGTAGGATGAAAAAGAAATATCCCAGTAAAGAAAAGGAGTAAGAATAGCCAGAGCAGAGGAACCTAGGTGGCTCAGTCAGTTAAATGGCTGACTCTTAATTTTGGCTCAGGTCATGATCTCAGGGTCCTGGGATCGAGCCCCACAATGGGCTCCCCACTCAGCAGGAAGGAGTTTCTCTTGAGGATTCTCTCTCTCCCTCTGCCCTCCCCCTGCTCATGCACAAGCACTGACTCCCCGCCTAAAATAAAAAAATTAATTTAAAAAGAGAGAATAGCCAAAGCAGATAGGACAGAACTTGCAGATGCTCTAAGGCTCAAAGGAGGATGTACTCAGGGGAAGTAACAAAGGATTTGTCTGGGGTCCTCTATCCTGAGGCTGTCTGAGTAGCAAAAGAAGCTAGACAGGAAAGACGAAGCCAGACTGATAGGTCTTTGTAGACATTGTTAAGGAGTCTTGAGTTTATCCTATAAGCAATGGCAGACCATCGAAACATTTTAATCTCTGGCATTGAAGAAGAGGTGGAAGTTGTTTGTGTGCATGTGCTGTCAAAGTATATTTTGTGGGAGACCTGGGGAAGACTCCTTACTCATCACTGTGCCCCCAGCTGCACATGCAATGGAGACATTCAGCATGCAGGAAAACACTAATTTCAATTGCCCTCTATTCTCCCAGTGAGAATAGGGTTTTGCAACACAAATTAATTCTAAAGAAGGAAGAGTGAGAGCCAGTGTATTACACTGAAGGAAAGGCTCAGGGATCATGCCGATGGAGATTTTTTTTTTCAGAAAAACAGGGATGATAAATCTATCAGTTAGAAGTTGACCAAAAACCCTGATTTACCTGATTTGACACAGAAAATATATTATCTCCTATAGTAAGAAGTTCTAGAGTGAGTTATCAACTCAACGTCATCATAACACCAGATTTTCTTTTCCTATGTTCTGTCACTCTTGGTACTTGTCCAAATTCCCTTATTGTCATAAGAGTGCTGAAGCAATTCTAGACATCACACAGACATGACTATGATCAGTAGAGAAAGGGGTTATGTACTTCCTATATGTCTCTAAGCTAATGAAGGAAATCTTTCCAGAAGTCCCTGGGGAGTCTGCTCTTCATGCCTCATTGGTTAGAAATGCACCATATGTCCATGTCCAAGCCAATCACTGGCAAGAGATGCTGCATTACTAGAACTGGTTGGGTTTCATCATGATTCACCACTCAGGCTTGGGCTTACTACACCTGCAGCATAAGACCACAGGAAAAGGATGGATAGTTCAACTAAAATTGTTAGAAATTAGGAAGGTAGTGATGAATGGTTTTTGAGTAGGCAATGTAGCTATTTCTAATGCCTTAGTGTCTATATTTCAGGGTTGTAGTCAGTATTTATGGTAATATCTGTAATGTGGCAGCCGCTGCTATATTTTGAACAAGTTCTTTGTAAGCTCTTTAAATCTATCTGTACAATTACAAATCCACTTGGCTAATAATCAAGGATCTCTACTAACTAGCCCAGCAGGAGGTGCTATTTGTAATTAAACACGACAGAGTGAAACTAATTCTTTCTTCAAATGTGTGGAATGAAGACTTTACCTGTATCAGTCCATAATCTGCTTTCTCAAGTTCAGTCAGAATGAGTAAGTTTTCACTATCTTTTTGAGGTAGTATAGCTATTAAACATATGAACACCAGAATTAGACAAGCATTAGTTCAGGTCTCACCTCTATCATTTACTGTCAATATTAAACTTTCTAATCCTATTTTTATCTTTAACGCAGGGATAAAATATTATATTATAAAGATGAAGTGAGATAAACAAAACATGTAAAAATTTGTGGAACACAGTGTGTGTTCAGTAAATATTAGTTCCTTTTGCTGTTCTCTATCTTATGTAGTGGTCAAAAAGATGAAATGAGATAATGCATCTACAGCAATGGCACATACTAAACAGTTAATAAATAGCATTTATTATGTTTGCCATAAGCCAGAACACTAGTTATGTTTATTAACACCATGCAGTTTTTTTTCTACATTTTGATTGGTGGAACCATGCCACTCCAATCATGCTACAGGTATTAATTTTTTAGACAAAACACATGGTTATGTTTCAAATTACTGACTACTCCCTTCAGGGCCTGTCATGTTACACTAAATGGTCTGGTGTGGTCATTCACCAAACTAATAATTAAATGCTGGAATTTTGCTAAAACAAGTTACAAGCAAAAGATATTGGTCTTTAGCCTATACCCAGGAATGGGTGTTTTGGAAACTATATATTTTATCCTTTTGAAAAGTTGACTTGTCCTTAATAATCCCCACTAACTGTCTTTATTTACTGAATTCTGCAAACCAGCAGGCTCTGATGTCCACTATAAAAAAGAGTGGTTCCTTTGCATTTCATTCTTAACAACAACAACATATCTTTCATAAGGGGTTTCAATAGATCCTGACATAATTAATGTCATTCTGACACAAACTGCTTTAAATTACTGAGTAGAAAGAGCCTTTGTGGTGAAGAATAATGCACTAGTTGTGCCAAGAAAGAAGAGTTTAAAAATGGGTTTTTAGAATGGAATGAAAGGAAGATAGGGTGGGGTATTTGCTGGAAGAACCAATGTCAATAATGGCACCCCAGTTTCTAGCTGGGAGAGAGGGTGGTGCAGCTAGAATTATAATGCAACCGAAGAAGTTTCAGTCTGTTCTTTCTCTATTTTTGCACCTTCAAACTCTTCAGTCAGCCATACTCCCAATGACATCCTGGGAAGCACAAACCAATCACTGAGACCTCATTACTAGGAGCCTCCTGAAGGAACACTTGCCTCAAAGACTTCATCCAATAATATGGTCAAGAAAACAGCACTAGGACTGATTGCCAGTCTCCTCTATGAGATTACTGGGACAAATCCCATCATCCCTCCCATACTAATTTCCTTCATTCACCATCAGAAAACCTCCCCTAATTTCATTCTCATCTGCTCTGTTAATCTCATGATTTAAATCTGGCAGACAGCCCCCACGATGGCCTCCTGGTGATTCATGTCTATGTGCAGTCACCTCCTATGCTGAATAGAGCTGACCTGTACAACCAATAGGATGTTGCAAAAATGATAGCGTGACTTCCAAAGTTAGATTACAAAGGACATTAAAGCTTTGATCTTGATCTCTTGGGTTACTTGCTTTGAGAGGAAGCCAGCTGTCATGAGAGGGTTTGCAAGCAGCTCCACAGAGAGGTACATTTGGTTAATACTGAGGTCTTCTATCAATAGCCAAGTGACTGGAGTCATCTTGGAAGCAGATCCTCCAGCTAGGGTCAAGTCTTCAGATGACTATAGCCCCAGCTAACATCTTGATAGCAAGCACATGGTAAGTCCTGAGCCAGACCACCCAGGTAAGCCACCCCTGAATTCCTGGACCACAGACATTAGGAGATATTAAATGTTTAATGTTTAAGCCATTACATTTGGGAGTACTTTGTTACACAGCAATATACACTAATCAGCGCTCACCTTCCCATCCTTCTCAAATCCTAGGCCATGCTTCCTCAAACTCCTGATCTGTTATCCTTTAAGCATTTACTCAGCCCTTTGTCTTAGCTGAAACCTGGTTCTTTCCAGATGACACTGCTTTTGATGTAGCTCTATAATAGAACACTTTCAGCAGCAAATAGGAGAATGACTCTGCCTTACACAGTAAAGACACTCAATAATCTCAAATAGCAAGAAGTCTGCAGAAAGTTGTCTTTAAGTTTGGGGCAAATCTCAGTATTGCTCAGATTGTTTCTATCTTTTCACTTGTTACCCATAGCATATTGACATTTTGCCTACATGTTTATTGTCCCATAGTCACACAATGGCTGTTATAGCCCACAGCATCACATTCACATCCAGAATAAAAATAAGGAGAAAGGAGAGATGATAACAAATTCACTTCTCACAATCATCCTTTTGATAGAACAAAAACGTCTCCAGGAACTTCCCAGAAACTTCTCCTAAAACATCCAGTAGATTTTTATTCGCATCTGAACTTAAAACCTTTCTAATATAGCAACTCGCTATAGACAGAGATACACCCTGTCTTCACCTATGTTTTTATAAAGTACTTAATACCACTTGAAATACGTATTCATTTGTTTCTTGTGTGCCTCCCTTCATTAGAATGTAAGCTCCAAAAAAGCATGGCTTTTGTGTGTTTTGTTCACAGCTATATCTTCAGCACCTAGAACCACTGATATGCAAGCAAGTGCTCAAAAATACATTTTGTTGAATGAATGTCCTTTGGCCATAACCACTGTCACAGCCACCCTTAGCTACAAAAAAAAGGTTACACAAGAAAGTATGGGCAAAAGGGAATGATATGGACTTTGTGATCTTAGACCAAGAATTATTAATCCTCTGGTATTTGATACATGATTCAGATTTTTAGGCAAATAGGAAAAGATGGGAAGATGGTTATTAGCTAAAGAACCTGGGTCTGCACAACAGTCCTCTCAAGTAGAGACTTTGTTTTTAATTCCTACATATCTTAGGACAGAGAGGTAAGGTCAATATCCCCTCCTGTTCCCCATTCCCACTTTTAAATTGTAACTTTTGTTCTCTCTTGCAAAGTCCTCTGTTTACTTGAGGTTTACTCCCTGTAGATATACTCTCCTTGTTGCTACCACTTTTCTGGCCCCATTTCTCATATATTATAATAAATTAGCTCTGGCTCATGTTCCTCCTCTTCATCCAATTTTAGTCATCATTCTTGCTGATTTCAACACTCATGTGGGAAATCCATCTAATACCCCAGCCTCTCTGTTTCTCACCCATGGATCTGAAGACCACTACTCCAATACCCAAAACATTATTCCTCAACTTCTCTCTCTGATACCATGCTCTGGGCTTATCATAACCAAGAATACTCCACCTTCCAATGAGGACTGTAAGCATCCTACATTTGATTATCACCTCCTGTACGTTCAGTACGCCTTCTCCAGTTCCTCACTAACAATAATTGTTCAATCTCTTCGTATCACTCAAGGCATATAGTTCACCTCTGAAGAAGTATCCTTACTCTTATCTAAGGTGAATCTTTCTCATCTTCCCTTACCTACTCAACTTTGTGCCTTCACTCCTCCCCCCAACCCCACCTGCCAACCTTAACCATTTTTACCTCTCAGTTGGGTCGACCAGCAGCATTCAGACTCACTCTGGTACATTCCTTAGGGCTAGCTGGTTTTGGCTCATCTAACCTCCTTGGAAAGACCCTTCTTTTTTTTTTTTTTTTAAAGATTATTTATTTATTTATTTGACAGAGAGAGAGAGATCAGATCACAAGTAGTAGGCAGAGAGGCAGGCAGAAAGAGAGAGAGAGAGAGAAGCAGGCTCCCCGCTGAGCAGGGAGCCGGATGCGGGCCTCGATCCCAGGACCCTGAGATCATGACCTGAGCCAAAGGCAGAGGCTTTAACATACTGAGCCACCCAGGCGCCCAGAAAGACCCTCTTGACCCTCTTATTTAAATAGCTCTCACTCCCTTTGCAGTCACTACTGGTCCTATTACTTCATTTTGTTTCCTGTACAGTACTTATCACTCTATATAATTATCATTTAGTTAACTAATTTACTGTTTGTTGTTTATTGTCTCCCCTCACCCAACACTGGCTATAAATGCAGTGAGAGTAGAGATCTTGCTTGTCCTTTTCACTGCTCCATCTCCAGGGTATGAACTGGTGCTGAAACTTGTTGGTGCTCAATAAATATCCGATAAATAAATAAGTAAATGGCATTTTCCATTCCCCCAGATAAAATACCCTTCTTTTGAACTTTCATATTCCTGTCACTCTTATAGTTTTTCTTCTCCCTTTCAGAGGCAATATTCCAAGTGTCTTCCAAAGACTTCTATTTCCACTTCTTTGCCTTCTCGACCTACACTAGATTGGCTTCTGTTGGGCTTAATGTAGAGCATGAAATCATCCATAATACCTGGCTTGCTAAAATGTAACACAGAGGCCGCTAGGGGCAATTGAAGGTTTCAGAGGAGGGTGTAGGCCTTTGTCATGCTGAGGCCTGCCTGACCACTCTGTCATAGGAATGCGGTGAGGTGTTGCCTTCCCTGAAGCTTTCTTTTCTTTTCTTTTCTTTTTAAGACTTTATTTATTTATTTGACAGAGAGAGAGAGAGAGAGAGAGAGGGAGAGAGAGGGAACACAAGCAGTGAGAGGGGGAGAGGGAGAAGCAGGTTCCCGCTGAGCGGCAAGACTGCGGCAGGGCCTGATCCCAGGAGTTTGGGATCATGATCTAAGCCCAAGGCAGACGCTGACAGACTAACCCACCCAGGCGCCCCTCCCCGAAGCTTTCTTAGCCCAAACAGCTGCCCTGCGATCTAAGAAATATATGCATTGTCCCCCTCGGCTATGTTTAGCAGAACTCACAGAACACGCAGGTTAGCATATCTTATCTTTCCCGTAAACATGTCTTCCTAGTCCCAGTAAGACCCTTGTCACGTATTATGTGCTTGAGAAACAGTAATAAAGACTTATGATTATCCTAAAGGACCAATAAAAGCAGGAGCAAAAGAAAAGCCAAGGGTCTTCGAGTCTGAGTGATGACCCCCTTGCCTTCTCCTCTCTTTCACAGCAAAGTTTAGGGTAATCTTTTATCTGTTGGTACAGGGATTGCTGGCCATTCCCAGCAGGTTTCCAGTTCCATTTATTTTTTAAAAGAATTTCTATTAGTTTCAGAGGGAGAATTTAGTGACTCATCAGTTGCATAGAACACCCAGTGCTCATTACGTCAAGTACCCTCCTTAATGCCCATCACCAAATTGTGCCTCCTCCCACCATGCACCTCTCCTCCAGCAACCCTCAGTTTATTTCCTATAGTGAAGAGTCTCTATGGTTTACCTCCCTCTCAATTTTCATCTTGTTTGTTTTTCCTTCCCTTCCCCTATGTTCATCTGTTTTGTTTCTTAAATTCCACACATGAGTGAAATCATATGTTATTTGTCTTTTTCTGACTTATTTCACTTAGCATAATACCTTCTAGTTCCAGCCACATCATTGCAAATGGCAAGATTTCATTCTTTTTGATGACTGAGTAATATTCTATTGTATGAATATACCACATCTTCTTTATCCATTCACCTGTTGATGGACATCTGGGCTCTTTTCATATTTTGGCTACTGTGGACACTGCTGCTACAAACATTAACCCAGAAATTCCATTACTAGGTATTTATACAAAGGCTTCCATTCCATTTCATCTCCCCCCTGTTCAATACAACAGTAACCTCCCAGTGCCAAATTTGGTGGCCAGTTTTCAGTTGTTGTCCCTTTTAGTTGTTATGAAACAGTATTTCAATATGAAAATCAGATCAATACTGGACAGTGCAGACACAGACCATTTCCATCACGACTGAGAGTTCTAGATTCTTTAGCAGCATTTAATATTCTCGGGGTTTGGCTCCTTCCTTTTTGCACTTTCCTTCTCTGTCTCTTCTGAAGCATCCTTCTCTTCTAATCTAATTTTAAATATAGGATTACCTCATGGCTAAGTTATAAGCTATCTTCTCTAACTTTCTAAATTCCCCTTAGGTAAGCTTATTCATTCCTTTTATTTTTTGTTTATTTATTTTTTAAGATTTTATTTATTTATTTGACAGAGAGAGATTACAAGTAGGCAGAGAGGCAGGCAAGGAGAGAGGGGAGGAAGCAGGCTCCCTGCTGAGCAGAGAGCCTCATGTGGGGCTCGATCCCAGGACCCTGAGATCATGACCTGAGCCGAAGGCAGAGGCTTTAACCCACTGAGCCACCTAGGCGCCCCTCATTCCTTTTATTTTAAATGACATCTATAAACTGATGACTCAAGAATTTGTATCTCCCATTCAGATTATTTTTCTTTTGGGCTCCAAATTCATACAACCAACAAGCTATGTGATAGCTCAAATCTCCCATGTCCAAAAGCAGACTCTTGATCTTCTCCCTAAATATGTTTGTCTCCCCAGTCTTCATTGTCTCAGTAATGACACCACCATCTACCCACTGCTCATATCTGAAACCTGCAAATTGGCCTAATTTCTCCCTTGACTCTAGACTAGACCATGCCAAGTCCTTGCTCTTCTTCCCTCATACCTATTTGCTCTATATTTACTATACTATTTATTATATTTACTATAAGCCTGCATATAAGCCTGTACATCACACACACACACACACACACACACACACACACACACACACACACAAAATCCCTTAGCTAGCACAAGTCACCATGATGATATCCCTAAATATACCATTATCACTTTACTTTTTCTTCAAATACTGTCATCATGGAGCTACCAGGGCAACCTATTTCTATATATATATCCTGTCACTTCTCTGGCTCATCACAGTATCTAGAATGAAATTCAATTCATTAACATGACTTCAGTTTCCTGTATGATCTGCCCCTGCCTGTATCTGCAACTTCTTCTATGACCTTCCTCCCTAAAGAGAATCCTCCCCAGCTGAACAAAACTTATCTCTGTCCTATGAAAACTTCAAGTTCTTTACTGTCCTAGTGACTCTACACAATCTCTTCTCTGCCCTGAATACTTTCCCCAATTTCTGTCCCTGACTGGTTCCTTCACACCCCAGATCTCAATTTAAATGCATTTTTCCTCAGAGAGAACCTCTCAGACCACCTATTTCCCCTAGTTTCTCATTTGAGTTAATATAACAGATCATATATTTAACATATTTAATTTCTTTTTTTTTAAAGATTTTATTTATTTGACACACAGAGAGAGATCACAAGTAGGCAGAGAGGCAGGTAGAGAGAGAGAGGAGGAAGCAGGCTCCCTGCCGAGCAGAAAGCCCGATATAGGGCTTGATCCCAGGACCCTGAGATCATGACCTGAGCCAAAGGCAGAAGCTTTAACCACTGAGCCACCCAGGCACCCCTAACATATTTAATTTCTAAAGAGACTCCCAGTTATTCTTTCTCATAGTAGTATATGTTATATTAGTTATTTATTTGTTATTTATTATCTGTCTTCTCTACTAGATGGTAAGTTCTGTGAAAGCAATACCAAGTCTGTTTTATTTACTAATTGATATCCAGTTCTAGCACATAATCAGGCCCTCAATAAATATTTGCTGAATAAATAAATAAATAGTGTAAAGAGAAGAGGTTTTCTGAAGTGAGACAAATTTGGGTTTGATTCCCAGCTCTACATTTAAATAGTGTGATTCTGTATGTTTTTTGCGTTATTTGTAAACATCATTAAATATACATATATTTTTAATTTTAGTATTAGATGTCTTTTAACTTCACTGAGCTCTAGATTTTCAAGTTATAAAGAAAATAATAATAATATATAGCTTCTAAAATTGTTGTAAGCATTTGAGACACAGTATGAGCTCAATTTTTTTTTTCATTTCCTTCACCTTCTCTTAAAAGTAAAAGATCACAGATACAGAGGTGGGAAAAACAAATGGAAATGAGGGGACTGAAACAATCTCCCCTTTCCCTGAGAGCTAAAGTAAACTTGGTCCTGGGAGTGACCCAGATATTCTCAGAGGGAAGAACCACCAATCCCCAGGACGGAACCATCCCTGAATGAGTCTGCCATGGTATCATTCATTGTACAGAGTTAAGCTCAGGAAAGGAAAATGAAGAAAAGTATGTCCTACTTCAGTCAGATACAGACCAGAGTTAAACTACAGGGTCTGTCTTTTATTAGTGAGGCTGACCCTGGCCAGTTCTTTTCATCTTTTAGAAGCTGGATTTAAACCTAAAATGCATCTATAAAATGGGAATGATAGGATCTACTTTTAATGCTATTACTATAATCGAATGAGAAGAACATTGTAGTATGTTTATCACAGTGCCTGGAAAACACTTGCAGATCTGCAGGTGTGAGTTTATTCCCCTGCCCCTCATAATTATAAGGACAGGATTATATAGCTTAATCTTTATAACACTCCACTGCAAGTTGGCAGTAAATGCTCTAAAGAGTGATAGCAAATAAACCTTTAGACCTATAATTCACTGTATCAGTTAAATGAGTGATAATACTCCCTTCTTTTCACATTTTTGGCAGTCAAAGCATAAATAAGACTTCTTAAATTGATACTTAGCTTTCACTTTCACAAGCTCCTAGTCAATTTGTTTTGCTAACTCAAGCTGTATGTCCATATATTTTGTTGAATGCAGTTAATTTTCTACCACTGTAACTTCTGGTGGAAATGACCAAATTCTTGCCTCTACATTCCAAATTTAGCAATAGATCATGACATGCAGATATTTCTTCAGGGAGTATTAATTGTAGGGGGAAAGTGATGGCATCTTATTTAGGTTGTCTGGAAAGTCAAAGGAGGATTATAATTTATAGTTACTATGGTAGCTAATTATACCTTCAAGGATATGCCAGTTGCTGTTAAAAAAAAAAAAAGGCTTTGATCATAGATGAGACCCTTGTTGGGGAATCAAAGAAAATAAGAAAGTGGAATATATGAATTTGCCATTTTAAAAAATGCCTGGCTATGGAGACCGAATTTTTCTTTGAATAAAAAGAGAACTCAAATTGGTTTCTCCAAGGTGCTAAAATTCATTTCAAGGTTCTAATAGCATAGGAACAATATTGTAAAATGCTAACCCATGTGTTTTTATCTATACTCTTTCTTTACCACGTAGGTCTCTTTTATTCAGGAAAGTGGACATCATTCATCAAATTCAGGCTTTTAAGCTCAAAAGGCTTGGTCCAGGTTATACCAGGGCAAGAGAGACTGGCAAGAATATGCTGTTAGGCGGAATCCGTTTTCCTGCAAAACTCTTCTACCCCTACACAAGTAGATAAAGATCTAAGCACAGGAGCTGAGGGGTATGAGGAAAAGAAGAGCTGAAGCCAGGTCTAGAGGGCTCTGCGCTCTACCTCATCCCTTTGGATTGAGTCCAAGTCCTGGGAGGGATCAGTGAGAGAACGGATTTGAGTTTGCTTCCTGATGAGGGTCTGGGAAAATCATCAAGTTCTAGGAAGACTTCACCTAGTCCCCCAAGTTTTGTATGGCCCCAGAATGGTGTGAGAAACCACCTGAAAACTCTCCAGACAGGGGGGCAAAAGGCTACAGAAGGGCATAAGGAGCTGGACAGACTGAGAATGGTACAGTTTATGACCAATGGCTGGAGAATATTGCAGGACTGGACAGTACCAGTGACCAGTGATCAGGTACCATCCTCTCCTCCTCCCACCCCCAACCCCATTCCTTCATGTTTTGAAAGGCCCTCCAAATTTTGGTCCACACAAGGATAAAGAGGGAGTAAATTCTCATTTGAGTGTGTTTAAACCTAAAATGTCTGTAAAAACTCATTAAGACTACATTTTCTTTCATATTAGAATTAAGTACCATTCCAGAAAAATAATGACGTTACCATGTATTTTGCACACCTGGATTCATAGCTACTGAGAGTAAAGAGCACTCCAGGCAAGCCATTTGTATCTATTCAGAAAAGAAAATAATTTCGAATCCACAGCCCAGAGTCCTAACCCTCACCACATACTTCAGAAACATGTATAGAGGATTCAGGAAACCCATCATCATCCTCCTTAATTAGGCAGAGGTACTTTCATGAAATTAAGTTCTCTCATATTACATCCTATCTAAAATCTCTGCTGCGGGTACCCACAATTTACAGAATAAAAACTCAACTCTTTAGTATGATATCCAAGGGTCTCAAAAATCAAACCCCATCCTACCTGTCCAGGCTTGCATAAAATCCGTCGGGATGGTGTATGTTCCAACCACAGAAGAAGTGCCCCATCCTGATCCTGTAATGTCATTTTACTCTCCTATGTCTTTCTGATTTTTGTTTCCTTACTTTGCACTGCTCTCTCCACCCAACTCTTGCTTAATATTTAAGAGCATGGATTTCAGAAACCAATAGACATGGATTCAAGAATTCAAATTCTGGCTCTTCAGTTGACTAGCAAAGCAACTCTGTACAAGTTTCCTCTTGTGTAAACTTATATCAGACACTAATGTATGGGGTGACTATGGATTATAATTAGATAATGAATCAAAAATGAATTAATGAATGGTTAATGAATGAATCTAGCACATGGTAATGCTTTTTAAAAAAGTGGAGGCTATTACTATAATTAACAGTGTAAAACAAATCTTTTTTATTTTATGATAATATATTTATCTGGCTTAGCAGGTAGGTCTTGAGTTCCCTGGTGGCAAGAGTTGTCATAATCTGCACTGTCTGTCACTTAAACCAGGCATTCAGTAAATGGCAGTGGAATGCATGTTTGGATTAATATTCAAAGCTCAGGTTAAACTATCAGAGTTTTAACATACTTGACTAGTCCTCTCTGATACCCTAGGCAGAATTAACAGCTCCTTCCTCTAGAAGCTGCTAATACTTCCATATGCCCCTTGTTTCAATTTGCCTTGTTATCAGTTGTTTATATGCTGTTTTCCAATTATTTACATGCCATGCATTTAAATATCCCTCAACAAAATATTAGATATTCTTGAAAACATATTTTTTTCATCCTGTTAGCCCAGCCACCCTTTCTTGAACTTAAAACTATCCTTAAAAGCAGAATCTGGGACAGAATAGGTGCTCACTTAACACTGGCTAAATTATGCTGAAAACCTCAAATCATCTTTCCTAGCTATAAGGACTCAACAGTATCACGACTATACTTGCAGGGCAAAGGAGGGTGGGGACTGGGAAGTGGCAAATTGCTGTGCACAGCTGAACAGGGTTGTCCTTAACCACACAGGACAGCTGGGCTCAACATGAGAGGAGAACTTTCACTTTTGATCTTCAAGATAACATTTTAAAATATAAAGCCAAAAGAATTTGAGATAATGTGCAAGCTTTCCTTCAGAACATGCCATATGGAATCTGAGGCCCTTGGATTAAGAATCGTTAAGTCCTACTTACTAAATAAAGACTGCCAGTCTCCTGGAGAACCAACAGAGAGGGATACAGAACATGAAGCATGGATAAGAGTAAAACTTATTCTGGAAAAAAATAGCAAGAATTAGCGCAAGGCGCCTGGATGGCTCAGTGGTTTAAAGCCTCTGCTTTCGGCTCAGGTCATGATCTCAGGGTCCTGGGATCGAGGCCCGCATCGGGCTCCCTGCTCAGCGGGGAGCCTGCTTCCCCCCGCCCCCCCCCGCCTCTCTGCCTCCTTGTGATCTCTCTCCCTCTGTGAAATAAATAAAATCTTAAAAAAAAAAAAAGAATTATCCCAGAAAGCACAGCCTCTTTTCCCCAGCAAATCATACTAATTTCCACTTCCAGTTCACTCCCTACCCCATCACCAAGTATTAATTGTCCCACTTCCCTGATAAAATAGTTGGGTGGATAATGACAGTGGCAACCCCATTTGAACCAGGGTGATTTCTGGGGCTACCTACTCATTTCTGCAGGTAGCCAGCTGAGGTGGGGGTTTAGTAAGGTCCCAGTAGAGGAGGCACAGCATATTCCAGCTGTGCAGAAATGAGGAGGAAAAAAAACCCTGTATTTTATTGTATCTGGGGTCATACCTGCCTTTTCAGTGGGTCTTCAGTAAGTTCCTTCAGTAAGTTCAGGAAGAATTTGGTAGCTCTATCAATGTATTCTTCCTCAAACTTCCACCCCACCTCTCTGAACACCCACCTGCTTCCTTCTGCATATCCCAGAACTAAACCACCAAAATGAGTTATTTTATTATGTAGTTGAAAGCAGTTAGGACCCTATGATGCCTGCTGGGATGAAAAGACTTCTCCAGAGTCTGTCTGTTCCTACGATCCTCAGTGCTTTCCATAAAGGTAATTAGACTAGAAAGGAAAATGGAAAAGAAAGCTCTAAGGCCACGCAAATCTCTACAATAAGATACTCATGTGGATCACGGGTATGTGTTTGAGAAGAGGCATGATTAGCCCAGCCATATTATCTTGGTTTCGAGATTATGTTTAATTAAGTATGTAATCCTGGGAAGATATGCAACATACAGCCTGAATACATGAGACTGCGTTGCTAATCTCGTATCATTTAAAACAAATTATAGGGTGCCTGGGTGGCTCAGTGGGTTAAAGCCTCTGCTTTCAGCTCAGGTCATGATCTCAGGGTCCTGGGATCGAGGCCCGCATTGGGCTCTCTGCTCAGCAGGGAGCCTGCTTCCCCCTCTCTCTCTGCCTGCCTCTCTGCCTCCTTGTGATCTCTCTCCCGCTGTGAAATAAATAAATAAAATCTTTAAAAAAATTAAAAAAATTAAAAAAAACAAAAAAATTATATGAGTGTGTATATAGACAGTTATCAAGAACTCCTGTGTGGTTCATTTATGTCTCAGTTTCCATTGTGGTTGGGGTACTTCTGTTGGATGGCAAGTAAATGAAAAGTCAAGAAACTTTAGTTTTAAGACTTCCTTCCAAGCCCATAAAAATGTCAACAGAGGAAGTAGAAAGGAGATCAAACTGTGAGGAGGAAGGAGGGAGAGAGAGAGAGAGATACACAAAATCAGCACATGAAACCTTTCCTCATATTGATCTTAAGCTGGCCAAAAGTCATAGTGGGTGGGTATTATTAAAACTTTGTGTTGTCTGGAAACTCGCCATCCATGTCAGCACAGGGCTCACTGCATTGGGAGAGGAGGGTTATATAAAAAGCATATGATATGGGGGAAGAGAAAATTAAGGAGCTGAACATTCCATAGGAGCAGGACTTCTGCTGCTTGTGTTTACTATTTTCATTTAGTTTCCCAGCTGGCTGGGCTAAGCTCCAATAGGTGATGTGGCCACAAAGACTATGGCAGTTTGACCAACAAAGGATTTTGCCTGTGAGGGTAGCAACCAGGATTTTCAGGGATTTCCAGTGTTCAGCTCATTCTCTGTATTTCTGACCAACAGCCATGTCCACAAAGGAAGCCAAAAAGGAAATGGGCTAACTGGGACTAGAAGAAAGACTTGTGATAATAAATTTAAGGCCCTAAATTGTGAGAATTGGAATAGGCCTTAGATCTCACTGAATGCTTGCCCCCACTAATTTGCAGAGTGACCATAATCTCTGATCACTTAGAATAGCTTCCATTTACAACTGGCTGCTCTGGCATAGTTGGCACAGTTATTAACAGCACCTCCTCTCACCTTCAGACATGTCCAACAAATTATCTAGGCACCCATTCATTTCGCAAATCAGAAATCTGAGGTCTAAAGAAAGAAGGGGAATAGGGGCAATGGGTATAGATTTGAAATAGGTCATCTGTTGGTTTGCTGAACAAGAAAAAAACCAAAACAAAACACAACCCAATCTTCACACATGATATTACCTATTTCTCTACTTACCTCTTTGACAAAATTATAAATTCTTCAAGGTCAAAAATTTGTCTTTAGCCTCATATTTCTCAATGCCAAGCACATACCAGGTACTTAATACATATTTTTGGACTATTACACTTATTAACATACTCTCATGTACATTATTCCATTTGATTCTCCATTGGCAGCTTATGATGGATAATACTGAATAAAGATGAGAAAACTCAAAGTCTAGGATATTAAATGCTAAGGAAGTCAAGAGCAAAACCACTAAAACCCAGGTCTTCAATGCTTCTTTCCATTACATTATACTCAGTGTTAGAAGGAGTCTAAATGGAGAGAGAATGTTTGCTTAGAGGGATGGAGTCTGGAAGAGCCAAGGAAAATGTGGTAGGCAAAGAAACATCCCTGTGGGCTCAGAGATTTGACTACTGGACCAACAAAACTGTTTTTCGGGGCCCTGTACTTCTTCCAACATGGCTGCTACTTTGAAGAAAGGAAGCACATCATGTGCCGGAAGCGGGGTGGAAAGGGGAGGGTTGGACATAGCCCAGGATGCTATGAGGGCAGATATTCAAAGTGGATGGGCGAAAGCTGAACTGAATGGACCTACAGTGCAGCAGTTAGCTTGGGTCAAGCTACCAAGGCTTTTCCCCTCACAAGGACTTCCATAAGACATACCCAGGGCCCCATTCAAAAAGGGATCAAGCCTGGCATTTTCCTGGCTGTTTACTTTAAAAAAAAATTAAAGCTTAGCATTTTGGAAAATGTATTTCTTGGAGACAAATATATTTTGGCCCAACCCACATCCCACTAGAACTTACCACACAAAGTTTCCAGTTCCATCCCCAGGCCACAGCACCACTGTACCATGAAGGGTGATATTTTATTTATTTAATTTCTTTTTTTTTTATTCTCCCATTCTAGCTCCTTTAGCAATCAGTTGGTTTATATTCTTTTGTCTTGACATTGTTCCTTTTCCTTGCACCCATTAAATCAATGCACTGTTTGCTTATTTCCAAGAAAGTTTTTTTTTTTTCAGTAATGAAATAAACTTACCCGACTTGGAGCTATAAATGCCCCCAGGGATCATCGGGAGTCTCCCTGACCTCCTCCTCACCCAGATGTCATCACCATTCAATCGACCATAGTCCACCCTAGAAAAGATGTGCGCTCTTGTTCAAGTGGGAGCCAACCAAGAGTGGATTGTGACTTCTCTCTCCTCTTCCCCACCCCTGATCCCCAATCGAGCAATGCAGTGTACAATTATTAGAAATAACAAGAAAAGAATCCTAATAAAATCTTACTCCATGACTCAAATTCTAATTTTCAACAACAGGTAGTGAGCAGCTTTCATCTTCATGAAAGCAACGAAAAACAGAGTCTCTGTGGTGTTCTTCCTGGGCAGTAGAGGGCATTGTGGGCACACACTGGAAGTAGGCCTTGTGTGCCTCAGGAATCTGACCACAGTTAATAGGAATATACTGTGTGGTTGATGTCTCCACAAATGCATCTTTCACGTCAAGTGGCTCTACTGGTCATCCGGCTGCCATGATCCCATGGAGGCAGTAACAATGACAATAAAAGCTGATTGTTCTTTCGTCTATTTTCTTCTTTCGAAAGCAGTCTACTTTGGTGGTGAGGGAATCTGGAAACACACAGGCTTTCACTCAAATCCTGAGTTGGCTACTTTCTGTTTATATGACCTTGTGCCTGAACTTCTCTGAGTTTCCTTGTTTGGAAAGTGGAAATGGCAAGACTTATGAACTGGATTATTGTGAAGATCACGTTGAGATGATGCAGACGGATGCCTCTGGCACATAAACATCAATCCGTGGTTTGGATATTATAACAACTGTTGTTGTTATAGCAGTTTGACAATGTAATCAGGTGTGTGGATGACCGTGCCCTAATCTAGACTTTTCCATGTTCTCTGAGGCCCAGTCTTCTTGTTACTGTCTCTTATTTAACACTTTGCCCACCAAGTTACACAAGGGTTTCATTAGCACTAGCAACATTCCCATGAGTGGTGTGAGAGTAGTGTTGCTGGGTACAGATAGCATCTCACCACAGAAGGCAATGATTACTCAGCTGGGCCTCTCAGGATTATTTTGAGAGGGCAGGGGATAATCCAAGCACAGGGATCCTCATTGTCATGACAGGCTCAGGATTCAGAGTCAACACATATAATTATGTAGTGCCTCACTAGGGATAGTATGTATGGGTATGCAGATTGGGCACTGCATGGTAGTCTATAAAAAACTACTGCTAGAGTATCGAATGTGACCTGCTGCCTATTTTCATAAATAAAAAAGCAACGAAGAATACAACCACATCCACTCACCGGCCTATTGTCTATGGCCACTTTTGTGCTACAATGTAGAACTGAGAGGCTGCAACAGAAACCGTGTGACTCTCGATGCCTAAAATATTTATTATTTGACTCTTTACAGAATGTTTGCAGACTGTTCTGCTTTTAGTCTTTGGACCTAGTACCCTGTACACAGGAGAGGCTCACTGGTAGATGCTCATGCTGAACAAGTGAATGAATGAATGAAGACTCAAATACCAACTCAAAAGAGCCAAACATTAATGATAAAGAAATTGGAATGGAGAAGATTAAAAAGAATTTAAAAAAACACCTTGAAATAAGGAAACTTTGATTCTAGTTCCTACTATGCCCCTATTATTGTGTGGCCCTAAATCAATCACTGCCTATCTCTGTATCTCAGTTTGCCTGTCTATAAATGGGAACCCTAAGCCCATTTTATCAGGGCTATATTGTGAAATCACAAATGTAAAAGCATCCTGCCCAGTTTCTGGCACATAACAGAAGCTAATCAAATGTCAGAAGAAAAAGCAAGGATGCGAAGAAATCCTTTGCTTCTGAATAAAATATCTTTCCTATCACAGAGGAGTAAACAGAGTAATTCACACATTTAACTGGCAGATGTCATGGAAAAAGCTTCAGGAGCATTCTATACAAAGACTCCCAGGCTAGTTTGTGTTCAAACAAACCAGACAGCCAGCCCACAGCCTGAGCCAGAAGCCAAATATTTCAGACACCATCAGGGCTGGCTGCTCTAGGCTGAGCTGTTCCACAAACGATTGGACTCAGGCCACAGGAAGTCCTTGGTGTCAGCTCTCCAGAACCTAGCGAGACTGTGGCATTTTCTTGATCTTCTATGTAGATCATTACTCAGATAAGGGATGTGGGGAGAAAGGGGGTCTCCTTTTATAAAGGCTGCTGCTATTCCTGCTAAACAAAAACATACAGCTCTTTGGGGGCTGCCAGAAGTAAAGTCTGCAGACCAACGTGCCTTTTGTTTCTCCTTTCTTCTGGGGTTGGGGCAGGGGGGTTGGGATGGGGAGTCTATCATAATGTTGACCTTGGGGGATGCTTTGCCACACCAACACCCAGATTCCATTTTATGGTGTGTGAAGTTTTATGGACCAATTTAACATGGGAGAGGAGACTAGAAGGCTGATGTGTGAACTGAAGTTGAAGAGACACAAATTCAAAGGAAAATTATTTCAGAATTATAAGCGCTGCTTACCAGTGTCCAAGGGTAATAGCCACTGTTCAGTGGCAGGGCTGGACTCCCAAAGTTATTTCAGGGGCGATTTGTGGGACAAGCACCTTTTCATTTCATTTGGATGGGTAAATATTTTCAAATGGGGTCTCCTAAATATCCTGGGATCCAGCCAAAGTCCCTAATTTGTGGAAGCCTTGAACACCCAACTACTCTTTTCCCAGGACAGTTCATTCAGGAAGTCTCAAATCTGACAGAAAATGATTTATACTTTATCTGCACAAAATACAACCAGACCCACTGTTTGGTTTGAACTTGAGACCTGAGGAAATTTCTAAAAACCTTTTGATTATGAGGTACTGGCTAGGACAAAACAAAGCCAAATTCCAAAGTTCCCACAGGATATGAAGCAGAAAAAAAAGGATGTTTCTATGAAGACCTAAAACCCTGGTCTTACACACTGCTCTGTTTGTAACAATAGCTCAGGAACCCATGTGGATGTTTTTGCCCAGAACTACAGAAAGAGCAGAAAACAAAAGGGCTGATCAAGGCAGAACCAATCCAGCCTTCAGCGTACTCAGCAGTTCTTTCTTGGTCATGTTTCTAACACCTGGGAAGAGAAATGCCTAAGAACTTATAGGAATGCAATGAGGAACTGGAAAGTCAGTCTGATGTCCCCCAAGCATCATCCCAACACAGCCCCTCCCCAGAATACCTGTTGCCTGTGACTGTGTACCTCTGGCTTTTCCAAGGTCCTTTCTTGTAGGAATGTGACTTCTGCTGATTTTTCAACAACAGTCCCACCAGTTTCTCCAAACATAACATCCCTCAAATTCCCCGTGCAAAAAAACATCATCATCAATACTCTTCGAAAGCTATGAGAAGCCTTGTCCCTTCATGTCTGTTGGCTGTTGTTTGACAATGTCTGGTGGCCCTCATTCAAAATGAATAGTGGAGCTGCTGAAAATCTAGACGGTAAGAAGACTCTTGTGGGTGTTACCATAGCCTCAAGACTGACTTGGAAAGCTCTCTGGAAAGGCCCTTTCTTTCCCAAATTCTTGGTTTTAGGTTTTTGCTCAAGAGGTGTGAATACTATTTTGTCATTATCAGACGTGTTGGCTTATGTAGACACAAATTAATATATATGTTTTTCCAATCAGCATTTATCTCCATGCATTCATGAATTTTTCAACCAAAGCCAAGTGAAATGCTCTTCTGTTTGCCAGTGTTTAAGTTACAGGTTGGAAAACATTCAAAGAGCTTGAAATTCAAGCTGATGAGAGGATAGGACAGATGAGAGGATAGGACAGGTACATGACCATTGGCAGTCATCCAAAATAGGATATTCTTCTCCATATGAGGTGTTGAGATCCATTAATAAACTGCAGAAGGAATTGTTGGGATTCTTACAAGATTAGGGTAGAAGCTCCTAAGTCAGTGTAAGTCATTGATAATATCCTAGATTTAAGGTTCTGTGGTTAATTCATAGCCGTTCTTTATTTTCGAGATAAAACATAATGTAAAAGGGGCAATGCATAGACCAATGATAATGGTATAACATGAAACAATGGTTGTTATGAACCTAACTTGTATTGACTGTGTTTTCTTATTTACTGTATTTCTGATGCTCTGGCATTTAAAGTCTTGATCCTGGAGATACTGTACCTCTCAGGGCTAGCTAATTTCTAGAGATAGCAAATGACTCCCCTATGAGCATGCCTTTGATAGACAAACCAACCAATCCAGATCCCACAACCCCAACTCTCACACACCAAGCCAACATGCCTCCTTCCTGAATTACCAAAGGGCCAGGTACTGGACAATTAGGGACCAGCCCTGTAACCCAGAGCATGCCAAAAATATTTATCTCATCCCAAACTGACTCAGCATATCTATCCTGCCTTGTCCATTCCTTACCACAGAATCTTTTTTTTTTTTTCCTAAAGATTTATTTATTTGAGGGCACCTGGGTGGCTCAGTGGGTTAAAGCCTCTGCTTTCGGCCCAGGTCATGATCTCAGGGTCCTGGGATCGAGGCCCGCATCGNGGGCGCCTGGGTGGCTCAGTGGGTTAAAGCCTCTGCTTTCGGCCCAGGTCATGATCTCAGGGTCCTGGGATCGAGGCCCGCATCGGGCTCTCTGCTTGGCAGGGAGCCTGCTTCCCCCTCTCTCTCTCTCTCTGCCTGCCTCTCTGCCTCCTTGTGATCTCTCTCCCGCTGTGAAATAAATAAATAAAATCTTTAAAAAAAAAAAGATTTATTTATTTGAGAGAGAGATAGAGCATGCTTACAGAAGCAGGGGGAGGGGCAGAGGGAGAGGGAGAATCTGAAGCAGGCTCCCTGCCGAGTGTGAAGCCTGACACCCGGCTCGGTCCCAGAACCCTGAGATCATGACCTGAGCTGAAATCAAGAGCTGGACACTTAACTGACTGCGCTATCCAGGTCCCCCACCACCACCACCCAGAATTTCCATAAAGGATCTGGGCCATATCCTTTCCTCTTCCTCTGTCTCCTGGCCAATCTGGGTGCCTCCCCATGTGGCCCTGCATAGCATCCTCTGTCTCCTATTTCTAAGGATCTTCAAGTATAAACTCCTTCCTTCGTGACAATCATTTCCCTGTCTGCATATCTTTCTGAACTTCATTAAAACACATCCTGTGTGTATTTTTAGGATGCAATTTTATGCAGTGGAAACATAATTAAATAAAAACCAAGAGTAGAATAGAATGAGTTAGGAGGGGAATTCCGCTGGGTACCCGGCACAGTAAGGGCCAGGTAACAAGTTGTAAGAAGACATCTTTAGTACAAAAGAGAAAATGCAGCTGAGCCAATAGAAGCCATGCTTCTCAAGGTTGCAGTGACTATGGAGAAGAGGCAAAGAAGGGGCAGAAAGAAAGATAGATGGAAGAGGATACATTTTCCATCATGAATACTGAAAGGCTTCCCAACCTGAGCCACTAGGCATTTGAAGTGAGAACAATTAAAAGAAAAAAGGAGAAGGAGATAAGGGAGGAAGCGATAAGGGGTCGGTTCCAAATAAGAAATGCCATTCAATTCTTAACTCTGAGGCACCCCTCTAGTTTGTGCCTCAGCTTCAGCACACAGTAGGAGAGCTTGGAAAGGAAGAACATTGTTGCCTGGGTGATGTCTCTGGGCTTTCTGTACAAATCTGATGTGGTGACCCAATTAACTGGCTGTCTACAAGGGACTCCACAGGCCTCAGTAAAATTCTTTGTTGATTCTAAAATCACCACAAGATACCCATTGTCACAGCACACACACGCTCCCTGGACTCTCTAACACTTTAAGGATGCAAATTTTCCTGCAGTTTGAAAGAGCTGTGTGTGGAAACGATTATTTATCCTTGCATTTTCTTTCCCCATATTTGTTTCCCTTTTCTAGGAATATACTACAGGAGACTGGCCCAGAGGATTTTTGCACGGTGCTCAGGTACAGTTCTCTTTCTGTTCCTTCTGAACCAGTCACCCACATGGACCTTTGTGAACTGTTGAATGGGAGGTTCTAAGAAATAATAAAGACTTTCTAAAAAATCAGTCCCCTTAACATAGAATTTATGGAACAAAAAGAAATGTGGTCCAACTTGAACCCATTACGTAACAATAGGAGATAAAGTCATGCTTTCTGGATGGTCATGGCATGTGGATGAGAGATGATACACAAATTCATTTTGTTGGGGTAACTCAATTTCTATTTTGAGCCCACATTCTAATAAAGTGGCAGAAAACCAGTGTCAGTTCAGGAATTCAGTCCCCCTTCTGCCTTTCACAGAGGCGGTCTAAGTAGCTAAAAGGCTTCCACAGGGCCAAGGCATTGCTAAGGTGAAGGCTGCTGCCCATACTAGTCTCCTTAGAGATGCGCAGGGCCCTCCTGCTACTATCTACACAGGTTGTCCTCATTCAGAACCTGTGTTCTGGTTCTCCCTCTACTGCTTCTGGATCCCTCTCAGGGGGATTTTTCTGTGGCATCTCAATCAAACTATACATTGAAAAATTCAAGGAGTCTGTCTAAAGTCCTATCAGCCTAGAGACCTTCTTTGAGGGCTTGCTGCCCTCCAAAACATGTGCTCCAGAAGTGAGACACAGGACCCTCTGCTCTCAAATATAACACATTTACCTTCAGTCTTTCTTTTTTACTCATACTGCATTTAACCCAAGAAGCCTAGCACAGAGCTCCTGTTACTCTAGGAATGGCCAGGGTCTATGTGCTTTGATACATCCTCCCTTATTTTCCTCCTCCCCATCCTGAGGGCTCTAATGAGTCTAAGGAATAAAGAAGTGTGGCTCTAATCCTCAGATATTCTTTAAAATATTCTTTTACATTCCTCTCCCCTAGTATCAAGGCTTTGGGAATTCAAAAACCAGGGAAGAAAAGGAACATAAAACTCATATATTAAACAGGAAGAGGAAATAGTTGGTGAGAAAAAGATCAAGGGATAATGGTAAATAATGTTATATAAAACTCACTGGGTAGTATTAGAAAATATAATACCCCTAGCAAAAGTTCTGCCTTCAGGGACTGAGACTGGTCATATAGAAATCCATGTCAGAACATGTCATATTCTCATTTTCTGAGAAATTAAGAATTTTTTCTCGATGCTCAGAAAATATTAGAATGTAGTTTTAACTTTAACCTTAACTGAGGTTAAGCTCTAGATTATTTTCTGTCAATGTTAGACATATCATTATTTAACCCAAGCAAGTGCTACGAAATGGGTTCTAAAAACCAGCTTCCTTCACTTCACCAGATTCTTTTTCAGACTCTTTGAGTCTCTTCCAAAGACAGACAGACAGACAGACAGACACACACACACACACACACACACACACACACCAGAAGCAGCAGCAGCAGCAGCAACAGTACTCTAGGTGGCAAAGTAAACCACCGGGGCTATTTGACAGCCTGTTTTCCAGCCAGTTGACCATACAGCACACATCCCCTACTTGGTAGTAAAGCCATATTTTCCATTTATTACACAACTGTTGAGACACTTTAAAAGTAAGAATTATGGAAAAGATTGTCACACTGGCTAGGGCATTAAATGAGATGACCTCTGAGGTTGCTTGCCTACTCTTTTCATCATTCATAAGAGAAAAAATGTAATTTCGGGAGACTATACTGTAGGCAGCCCTCAATTATTCACAGGTATATTAATTTTCCTAGTAGATTTTTCCATCTTGATGAAATTTGCAGCCCTTGGTAACTTTTCCTACTACCTCCCCAAAAAGTTCTGGGGGTAGGTGTCTCTCATCTGCTTCTCTCCATTGATTCACCATAAAAGACAATTCCCTAACACCTAACACCATTTGGCTAGAGACCCTCAAGATTTCTGCTCTAATGTTATGATTTTCCTTTTATTTTAGTAATCAGAAATGTATAAACAAAAAATGTATCCAATTCCATCATCAAATATAATTGGTATTATCAGCTGGATGCACATTCTTTCAAAATGCCTATGCTTACATAAACACATATACATAATGTGTGTGTGTGTGTGTGTGTTGTGAGAGAGAGAGAGAGAGAGATTAGGTATGTATACAAATGGAATTCTGGCAGACAATGTCCTTTGAACCCAACAGCTGTGATATCAAACTTCTACTTCCAGTGACAAGAACCCCAATTTTTAAGACAGAGGGAAGAGATCTCTTTTTGCTGGTTTGAGGTTTTTTTGGTTTGTTTTATTCTTTCCTATTAAGGTATAAATCTCATACCACAAAGTTTACAAATCTTAAGTCCAGTAAATGTTTATAATTGGATGTAGTTGTCTTACCACCACTCAGCTCAAAACATAAATTATGTCCATCACCCCAGGAGGCCTCATCTTGCCCCGTCCCCCTAAAGGAGACCACTATTCTTGATCTCTATAACCATAATTTCACCTCTCCTTCAATTTAATATAAATTAAATAATACTGCATATAATCTTTTGTTCTGGCTTCTGCTAGCATTTCTGTGAGATTAATGCATGGTTTGTTGCATGATTCAGGAGTTCATTCTCTTTCATCACTGTTTGGTTTTTCAATGAATGTGTATACCACAACTTACCCATTCTCTTATTGATGAGCACCTGGAAAGCTCCCAGTTTTGTGATACCATGAATAAAACCACTCAGAACATTCCTTGACATATTTTGATGAGCATACGCTGTCATCTCTGTGGTTGTATACCTCAGAGTGAAATTACTCGGTCATAGAGTATTTGTAAGTTCAGCTAGTAGCTATCACATAGGAATGCTCTAAAATGGCAGAGCCAATTTACATTCCCATCAGCAATGTATAAGGGTTCTATTTGCTCTGCACCCTCACTAGCACTTGCTATTGTCAATTTCTAAGATTTTAGCCACTCTGGTGGATATACAGTGGATTTTACTGTGGTTGTATTTGCATTTGAATTTTCTTCATGGATAATGATGTTGAAAACTTTCCACATAAGCTTACTGGCCATTTGGATAGTCTCAATTCTGAGTTGTCTCAAAGTCTTTTGTCCGTTTTAATTGATTTACCTTTTTTCTTTTTAGATTGAAAGACTGTGATCCTTTATCAGATATATGTATAATAAATATTTCCTCCCAGTCTTTTTTCATACTCTTAATGATGTCTTTTGAAACGCAGAAGTTTTTAATTTTAATGAGGTCCAAGTTATCAACCTTTTTTTTTTTAATGGCCTATGCTTTGAAGATATGAGATCCTTGATTGCAGAGCAGGAGGCTCTTCTTCCAACCCTGGGGAATGATCATACTACTACTAAGTAGGCTACAGAAGCCATTCTCCTTTGTATGACACTTGTGCAGGCTTCTATGCAGTGAGGTTTGGCCATGTGCCACAGGTCTGGACTATGTGAAGTAAGAGCAGATTTTATAGGTTTCTATGACAGATTATCTTGCTAGGCAGAAGTACAGATTCATGAGAAGAAAGCCTATTTTCCTGCTCTCTTAAGCTTGGAAAACTGATGTGGAGACCTGTTATTTGGAGCAGCTACAATCATACTGTGACCATGAAAGAAAGGCCACGAGAATCTTGGCATCATTAACCCAATATTCTGACATCACTGGTTATTAAACTAATCCTGTAACAATTCCATAAGACTTTTTGTCATATAAGATTATAACATATCTTTGCTATTTTAGATGTGGTCAGGAGTCTTCTATTTGCAGAACAGAATGTCCTTCCTAAGAAGGGATTCATGTATACATATTGATCTTTAGGCTTGTTTTTTCTCTTACTGTATCACAGGCATCATTGTACAATCAGATACATTGTGGGTTTTTTGTTTTGTTTTGAGAGAAAGAGCATGCACTCCTGTGGGGGGTGATGCACAGAAGGAGAGGGAAAAAGAGAGCATCTTAAGCACAACCCTGAGATCACAACCTTGAGCCAAAATCAAGAGTCCAACTAACTGACTAAGCCACCCAGGTGCCCCACTCTCAGATACATTGTACCTTCAAATGTACATAGCATACTCAGATTTACTTCTACCTATTTAATGGCCACAGAATTTTGTCACAGCTCTACTATACATTATTTATCCTGTTTCCTGTTTTTGAACATTTAGATTGTTACCATACTATTATTATAAACAATGCTGCAGGAGTGCCTGGCTGGCTCAGTAGTTTAGTATCCAACTCTTGATTTTGGCTCAGGTCATGATCACAGGGTCATGAGATCAAGCCCTCATTGGGATCCATGCTCAGTGCGAAGTCTGCTAGAGATTCTCTCCTACTGCCCCTCTCCCTGCTCTCTCTCGCTCTCTCAAAATAAATACATCTCAAAAAACAAAACAAAACAATGCTGCAATAATTTGTATGGACATGCTTGCATATGGAGTTTGGCATATTGATAGGGTTCATTCTTAGAAATGGAATTGCTGGGTCTATACATTTAAATTTAGATATACGCTGGCTTCCAAAAATGTCATTACAATTCAGATTTCCACCAGTTATACAACACAAAACCTACTTTCTCCACACGGATAACAGCTTAGCATGTTCCTAATTTTTTAAGCTTTTTAAAACCAATTGTGTTGGTTTAAATGAAATTGCATTCATTGTGTAAAAATGCATTTTAAATTGTTAATAAATTTAGAAATGTCTTCCTACCTTCTACTATCTGCATGTGTGAACTGCCTATTTATAACTTTTACCCTCTTCCCTATTGTGCTGTTTGTCTTTGGTATTGCATCATTTCTGAACTGAGTATTTACCAACATTAATCATATATATGCTACAATATTCTCTTCTTTCAACTGTTCTTATGGAGACTTTTATTAGATAGAAGCTCTATAATTGTATGTATAAACTAACTGTTGATCATGCTTCTGTTTTTATGGAGACCTTTATTAGATAGAAGTTCTACAATTTTATGTATAAACTAAACTGTCGATCATGCTTCTCCACTTGGTGGTATCCTTAGGAAAGCGTTCCCTATGACAAGATCATTTTTTAAAAAGGTTTTTGGTTTTTTTTTAATTTTTAAGTAATCTCTACACCAACGTGGGGTTCAACTCATAACCCTGAGATCAAGAGCTGCATGTTTTACTGTCTAAGCCACCCAGGCACCCCTCTATGACAAGATTTTAATTTTCCTATAGCTTCCCCCATTCTTCTTTATATTTTGATCTTTTATTCGACATTTAACAAATATCTATTACCATTTAATGTGTGCCAGACACTGAAAACAGTGAAAAATAACACAAAACGCCTTAACTCTCCTGGCCCCTTCATTTTACTTGGAAGGCACACAAACCCTTAAAGAGATAACTAGCATCTCAGAAAGTGGTAACTTATAAACAAGAAGAAAAAAAAAAGCAATGGAAAGAGGAGTTTATGTGTAGGTACTTTAGCTAGGAAGCTCAGCAAATGCCTGTCAGAGAAACTGATGTTTGAAGAGAACTGAATAGTGAGAAGAGTCAGACTTGTAATGATATGAAAGAAGAGGGGCCACAGAGAGATGACAGTTGGCACTCAGGCCTTGAAGCAGAGGTGTATCACAGTAGTCTGTCCTTACCTACAGGAGATAAGTTTCAAGACCCCCAGTGGATGCCTGAAACCACAGACAGTACTGAACCCTAAATATACCGTTTTTTCCTATACATATATAACTAAGATAAGGTTTAAGTTATAAATGAGGCACTGTAAAAGATTCATAATAACAATAATAAAATGGAACAATTATAATATACTGCAATAAAAGTAACATGAAAGTGGTCTTTCTTTGAAAATATCTTATTGGGCGCCTGGGTGGCTCAGTGGGTTAATGCCTCTGCTTTCGGCTCAGGTCATGATCTCAGGGTCCTGGGATCGAGGCCCGCATCGGGCTCCCTGCTCAGCGGGGAGCCTGCTTCCCCCTCTCTCTCTCTGCCTGCCTCTCTGCCTCCTTGTGATCTCTCTCCCTCTGTGAAATAAATAAATAAAATCTTTAAAAAAAAAAAAAAAAAGAAAATATCTTATTGTGCTGTATTAACTCTTCTTCTTGTGATGATGTGAGATGATAAACTGCCTATGTGATGAGACAAAATGAAGTAAATGGTGTAGGTTCTGTGATGCAGCATTAGGTTACTGACCTTCTGACTATTCAGATCAACCACTTTTGGACTGTGGTTGACCATGGTTCACTGAAATTGTGGAAAGCAAAACTGTGGTTAAGGAGGGGGCTACTGTACACATGCTCAAGAGGCAGAAAGAGCGTCCCCATGTCAGGAGAGCAGGGAATGAAGCACAGGTGGGTCAATGATGGGTTCAGAGAAGCTGGTTGTTGGCCACTTTAGTTTGGATTTCATTGTAATTATGTTGTGAAGTTCAAAGACAGGTATTAATGTAAAGCGAATCACTTCAATATATATGTCAGGGACTTCCACTGCCAAAAAGAATGAGGTAGATCACAGCAGGCCAATGATTCAAATGCAGTATGGGAAAAAAATGATAAACTATATTTTTAGGATTTAGGGATGTGGAAAAAATAATGACTAGATAACTAAGTAACTTTCATTTTAAAGAAGACACTAAAGGGTGTCTCAGTGGCTCAGTTGGTTAAGCATCTGCCTTCAGATCAGGTCATGATCCCAGGGTCCTGGGATGGAGCCCTACTTTGGCCTCCCTGCTCAGTAGAGGACCTGCTTCGCCCTCTCCTTCTCCTGCTCCTGCTCCCCCTGCTTGTGTGCTCTCTCCCTCCCTCTGTCAAATAAACAAATAAAAATCTTAGATAAACAAATAAATAAATAAAACACACTCCAATGGTCAGTAAGTCTACATAGTGGTTCTCTACATCACCATTCATCTGCGAACTGCAAATAGTGTTTATTATGACAGTTTTTAACATGTTAGAAAAGAGATAAACATTAAAGTAATAAACTCATGGAATATGGTAAAAAATCAGTAAGAAGTCAAATGCATATAAAATAATAAATATAAATGAAATCATAACTTGTAGTGAAAAAGTATTTTTTCTGCCTGTATGTAGTACATATATCACTTTTTGACCTCAAATAATCATATGAAAAATAACTCTATGTATTTGGTATCAAATGCCATGTTTAAAAACAAACTGCAGAAATATTTAGAAAGTAGATAATTTCTTATTTGAAGAAAACAGAACAAAAGACTGCACTGAAGCATTTTTTGTTAAAAAGAATACCATCTAATGTACTTGAGAGTAGAGTTCAAAGGATAAATAGTCCAGTCTGTAGAGATGGTTGTCAGTGACCAAGTAGTGACAATTTGAGCACTGCAAATGATTAGTTATTTGGAATCAGTTTTATCTTTCAAGAAGGGCCGTATGTCTACAATGGTGTTCCAAAGTGAAAACTGACATAAATTATCCTAGAGAAATGTCATGTTCACTAAGATGACTCAATTTACTAGTATGTGATTTCCTACAAAAAAGAGGGAGAAGTAAATGATTCAATTGGTTAAAAAAAAAAAGTGGAACAGCTCAATGTTTCATTGATACAGTACCATATCCTAACCTCCTAACTAATTTAAGTAGTTGTCTGGTAATAATGATGGGTATTTCTCTTGTTGTCTGCCTATATTACAAAAATAATTTTAGAAATATTTTTTGAGGGTTTAATGGTTGAACCACTTGGGCTGGATTCAGAAGAAAACTAACTCCTAGATGGGAAGTGGAGCATAGGTATAAACCTCATGCAAGCCTGAGACTGCGATGCGTTCTTCTCTTGGTGTCAGAGGAGACACTGAGGGATGTTCTGGGCTTCCTTCTACATTTGTTACTTGTATCACATGTGGAGGAAGAACTGTAACCAGAATAGACCAGGGCTGTGGAGGGAATAGCAAAGCTCTCCCAGACCTGGCAAGATCTTCACTCGGTACAAGTGGTATCTTCAGCCATTGGACATCTCATGGGGAACATTAGGAAACCTATGGAGCCTATACCTTCAATCAGGGACAAGCTATGTTGTCTCTTGTTTTGCATAAAAAGCTCCAAATAAATGTTCCTTATCTTTTAATGTCCCATATCAGGATGATTACTATATCCTTTATCTATATTTGTTGGTGTTTTTCTATCAGTCATATCAAAATCTTGGGACAAAAACAGTCTCACATATTTTGCCATTGTGAATTATTTACATTAAAACTGGCTATTGGGTATAAAGTGTATATATAAATACATAAATAATAACTTATATAAATATATATAATTTAGTATGCAGCTGGAGTCCATATGTGTATGTGTACATACACAGATTGCAGATAAATATATACATGATAATGTAGTATGCAAGTGATTTCATATATTTTAGTCCATGGCAAGACTGGTTAACTGTAATCAAGCCAATTCCTAGATTCCTGGGTTTCACGGGAAAGGACCATTCAGCTGAAATCCTGAAGCTACTTGGTAGTCTTTTAGGGGGTTAGGAGCTCAGTGAATATTTGACAAAGGAAGAGAAGAATTTCCCAAATACATGGGAAACTTGAAGAAAGAAGGGGTGATGGGTTAGACCAGCCAACTTCAACAGAGGCCCACAGATGGCAACAGAATTATCCTATCCCCCACTGCTGGTGATTAAATCCCCACTGAAGAAACAGAATTCAATGAGAGGCATGAAGATGAAAGGCAAGCCTCTTAGTTCCCATCACAATTAACTGAGTTTCCGCACTCAGGTGTGGAAGGAGGCTTCTCTAATGCCTGAAAAACTGATGAAACTGGAAAAGATTCTAAATAATATATCTTAAGAACACCAAACTTTTGAAAACCTTTGGATACATGTTTATCTGTAAATAACCACAGGACAGAAATAACTTCCTTCGCCAATTGACTATCCTAAATTAATTAATCTTCTAGAGCAACTTCAAAGCAGCTTAAGCATGTCCCAGTTTTATGTACATTTGCCTGGGACTCATCTCTAAATCTCTAAATGTGGGACCGTGTCCCCACAGTCCTCAAGCCCAACATGCACTAACCAACTTCCTCTCCTTCCTACCCTGAAGTATCTCACAATCTAGAAGGGGATGTTTTATGACTTGATGAGAGAAAAGCTCCATTCCATACAATTCCAAGAAGTTCACCGTGAATCATCTACCATCCATACTCCTTCCAAAATTTCTGACAAAGAAATGGAGATGCACAGATGAATAATGTAAGGGGCATGCTAGGTGGGCATCAATTCCCTTATACTTCTAAGTATGAATAAGGAAGCATCTATAATCATTACCTTCCTCACTCCTCTGTTAACTTGGAGAAATCACTGGAGGAAATGGATGAAAAATGTCAAAAGTTATGGGATACGTTTTTCCAAGAAGAATGGCTAAAGAACAAAAAAGGAACTACAATTCCTAAAGAACTCCATCTGATGCTTTCACATTACTATTAAATGCAATTTTACCCTAAAAATTTGAAAAGATTTTTGATAATTTCTACAATTCCAAATTGCCTGAAGAATAAATTATTAATCTTATTCTTATGACTTCAACTTTATTTTTCAATATCAATCTCCCTTAGTTCAGTTGCAGTTGAATGGTTAATGTGCCCTTACATGTTTTGTGTCTGAAAATTTTTACATGTAATTTTGCTGTTCACCTTTCTTATTTGAGAGACAATGGTTTTGCTTTTTGGGCCTAAAACTTTTTGAAGGGTGTTGAAAAGCAGGTAGATCCAAAGCATTGTATGCACAGTGTTTAGTGTGCAAAAGTACCCTGAACAAGGACATCTCGGAGTGCTAGTTACACAACTTGTAAAATATTCTCTTTCCTTTTCTTTAGAGAGAGAGCAAGTGAGAGAGCGCATGTGAAGGAAGAGGCAGAGGGACAGCAGGAGAGAGAATCCCAAGCAGGTTCCATGCTCAGTGCAGAGCCCTATGTGGGGCTCAACCCCATGACCCTGAAATTATGACCTGAGGCCAAATCAAGAGTCAGACACTTACCTGACTGACCCTCCCAGATATCCCTGTAAAATATTCTAAATGAAGGGACCAGAAAGATTATTTATTCCAGGGGCTGCAAACTCAAATGGATTCAGGGACAGGCAGGTAACATAAATGAATGATGTCACAAAGAAAGGATGAATTGTAGCAAACTAGAGAGGGATGCAAATCAACCAACCAGCAACTAAAAATAATGTTCCAATTCAATCCAATATGGTAGTTGGGGCCTGTTGGCTGTTAATCTCCAATTCCAAAGTTTAGGAATATGATCTGAGTTACCTGGGGTTTCACAAAATACAGCTGTGAGGGCTGGAGCCCCAGTGCACATCTCCTGTGGTCTGATTCAGTGCATGCTTTGTCCTACCACCATGCTGCATGTTTGCAGGTTGTGCGCTGTCCCTAGAACAGAGGAAGAACTTTGAGGACCCGTTATGTGCTCATGCCCTTTATGTAGGTTACTGTTTTTAATCTTCAACATACATTTGAGATTGTTGTTAAGAGCCTCGTTTGTCAGGCAAGAAAAGTAACGTATAGCACTGTTAAGCAACTTCTCTGACACTGACCTATAAAGATGTGAGCAACCTAACTGTATGGGTTTTGAATCCAAGTCCATCTGCCTTTGAAGTTTGTTTTTTGATCGCTTCCATGAAATACACCCCACCTCCAGGAAAGGTAAGTAATTTAAGTAGTGCCTCCAAGAAGTGGCCATTATGCAAATCATGGTAGAGTCACAGAAGTATATCAAGCATGGCTGTCAGTGTAACAAATCCTGGCAATGATGACGAAGAGGAGAAAAGATGCTTGATGTTGCTGGGGTTGCTTTTCTTTCACATGCTCAATCCTCATCTTTATAGACTTGTTAACTTTGTTTCACACAGCTGACTGCTCCTGCCTGCAGTGTTCTTGAAACACTTCTTCTATGTGCTTTCTGGACAATCTCTCTTTTCAATCTCCCACCTCATGCCTCTGAACAGTGGAGTGAGACACGGTTCAGTCCTCTCTCCCATTCTCCTCACCACTTGCTATCACCCAGCCACTTGGCTTCATCAAAATGCCATCTATAAGATGCTAACTTTCACATTTAAATTTCTAGTCCTGACCCCCTTAAGTCTGGCTAATAGACCGCCATGGCCTATTATCGCAAATCTTTCAGTAACGGATGTGCTTTGGAATGTATTTTTTTCTGCTTTTATAAATTTATATGCACATACTGCATACTACAGAATATCCCCAATGAGGTTTGGGGCAACACCCAATATTCAAATGCACTAACACTGCTGCAGCAAAACAAGACTATTCACACCAAATTAGATGAATGACTATAAGTAACCTCATACCAGTTAAATCAAGTTTTCTGTCAAAGAAGAAGTAAAATCCCTATCCCTATTTTATTCCTCCATCCTTATCCTGCTTTATTTTCCTCCATAGCACTTACCAACTTTTGGCATATTATATAGTGCTTGTCCACCTGCTTGAATATTTACTAATGGTATCTCTAGTCTCATTTTCAAAATAAGTAACTTGAAGCCCAGAGAGGTTGAACAACTAGTTTCTCCTTACTAGAGACCAATCGCTAGCAGAATCAAGGGCAGAATCCAGGCTCAAGAAATCTTTCATCTCATTTCTCTCAAACCTCCACAGATATATAAAGCATTCATGGAATGTTGAGTGGCTCTGAAATTTTAATAACTTGGATTTTTGGACTATTAGAAAAACCTGTAACTTTTTTGTCACTAGGTAATATATGTTGTTTTCACAAGAAATATGGAACTTAATTCTTTTAGACCACAAAATGTCCCTTACCTGTCTTCCTAGGGATGGATACATAAAACCAGGATGTAAAATGTTCTTGCTCCCTCAGTTACAAATAATATGAGCTTTAAAAAGGCACTCTATTTCTCTGAGCTTCACTTTTGTCATAGAAAAAATAATGATAAAAATGAGAACTGTATAATATGTGTCCCACTAATCTCAATAGTTTATTACAAATTTTTTAAAGATTTTATTTATTTATTTGAGAGAGAGCATGTGTTCACATGCTGGGGGTGGAGTGAGGGCTAGGGAGAGGGATAAGCAGATTCTGCGCTGAACATGTACCCAACATGGGGCTTGATCTCACCACCCTGAGATCATGACCTGAGCCGAAATCAAGAGACGAACACTTAATCGACTAAGCCACCCAGGCACCCAAGAGCTTACTACAAATTAAAAATATAATAGTATCATCACTTTGTACTATGAAATGTAGTTTTAAAAATATAATATAAAATATTAAATGCAAATACTGCATACTAATTAAAATCATGAACTACGGACCCAGACTGTCCAGTTGAAATCCTGGCTATACCACTTACTAGTTGTGTGACATAGGGCAAGCTGCTTAACCTCTCTGAAGCTTATTTTCCTCATCTATAAAAGAAGAATTATAATCAGTAGCTACCTCTTAAGACTGAGGTTTGAATGTATCAATGCATATAAAATGCTTAGAACAATGCCTGGCATCTCAATACTCAGTGTTAGCTGCTATAGTAATGCAATTAAGAAACTATTATTATAACTACCAGATATAAAGATACACAGCCAGATATATATGCATATTCATTCATATAGAGCTACATAAGTGTTGCATTTCTGTGGTTATATATAGATGTAGGAAAGGATTTAGCTACACAGCCAGTGAACTTAGTAGCTCTGTTATTTTTATTGCTTCTTAATAGAGACCACAGACATACATGGGAAATATGAGAGTGTGGTTCCAGCAATCTACTATAGTTAAGTTCATATTGCAAATCCCCTAAGTATCACTAACTTTCCATATTGTTAGAATTCGGTCTCTGCAAATGCAGCCACTACTTGGGCAGAATGTAGCAACTGCCCAACAGGTGTTGAGAAATATGAGAAATGGGGGGAACACCATAATTCCCAGAAGGGAACAGACTCTCTTTTAATACTTTATTGAGGGAAAAAAGGCGGCAAAGTAGCATAAAGCAAGTACTATTGTACCTAAAAACAAAAGTTATACATTAGAAATGAAGGTAAAAGAAAAGTTTTACCCCTTCCTGTGAGCTGAGCTTTTCCAAGTTACTATGGACTAATAGGAAACTCCCTCCATTCTTAGCATTGCCTCCGATGGAAGTCTACAATCTCCCTTGGCTTTAATGTGAACCATCAAGACAGGAAGCTCTGCATTTGTTCTAAGTCCCTCCTGCTGTGAGTTAATACAATGTCTGGGCTGCTATTTCAGGCAGAGTGGAGATGGAAGAGTCCTCCTCATGCTCCGAAAGCATCTTTCCTTTCCTTGGAGAACCATTATTTGATGTCTTGTCTAAATCAATTGAACACTTTGGTTACTAAGTTTTAGGATTTTTCTGTAGATCTAAGACAGTCATTTTGCCCCTCAGAGCTTTATTCATAAAGTATATTGGATGACTGATCATATCATTCATTTAATCTATAGATGTTTTGGATTCTGTGTGCCCAACATTGAGCTAGATAGTATCAAGACTATATAAGAAATACATGGCTCCCAGGGTGTAAAACTTTGATGGAAATTTAGACACATTAAAAGATTTGAGAGGAAAAGAAGAGAATACATAACAGATAGTTGGACTAGTTGCCCAAATTCAAATGATACGTTTTTCAGTGTTGTATCCTACTGCCTTCCTAGTATATAACCTGTATCATAGCAAGCACTAAAATGTTTTTAAAATAAATTAATCAGTGAAGGATGATGACTTAATATATATGAATAGCTACAAGAACATTACTGAATTTTAAACCCAAATCACTCATCTAGTCTAAATAAGTAATACAAAATAAAGCAAGCAATTGGGGCAGAGATTGGTTAGTCACTCATCAAATCCACCTCCTCTTCTCCCTTGGTATGTATCAGGATTCCCTCTCCCAGCATCCCTTACAGTTACATGAAGTCATGTAACTGAGATCTGGCCAGTGACATGTATATATATATAAACCTTATGTATCTGCTCCCTTGAAGACACCAAAAACCTCCCTTGAAATATTTCATGCATCTTTTTATCAACCTGCTGAATAATGAGATGATCCTCTGGAGGCCTTTCAGAGTCTTAAAGATGGCAGACCTACCAGTGGAAGAAGGCTGGGATCCTAAATAAATTGTGTGAAGCAGAACAGGGAGAGCAGGAATGATGACATTAGGTTGGGATGTGAGTGAGAAAAAGGACTTACTGAATCATTACTGTCTGCTGACTATACAAGTGTATGAGCAAAAGATGTAGAGGGCAGTATTATTTATAATGATGAAAAAGCAGAAGTAACTTAAATATCCAATTATGAAAGAGAGTTTAAATAAGCAGTATAAACCTATTCATAATGTAACCATCCACAAAAAGTGATGATTGTAAATGCCATATTTCAATATAGGAGAATGCTAACATTTTAATATAAAAATCAGGGTGTAATAGATAAAATCTTATATAATTATGTTTTATACATAAGTTAAAATTCTTATAATATTAAAACCCAGGAAGTTAATATATCACAATGTCAAATACAATCGTGTTAGATACACACAGTTGGATTTACCCAGTACAGTTAGATTCATGATTGATTTTTCTACTCTTAAAAATTTTTTTTTGGCAATGTGGCATCATTGCTTTATAATTTAAAAATAGGATGCAAAAAAGCTATTTTAAAAATGAACTTAATTCTCAAATGGCAAGCATACAAATCATAAGTGCTTTTCTTAGTCTGAAATGGAAGGATCAACTTTATCCAGAGGGAACAAGAAAGCTTCATGGGAAAAATGCAACTAGTGTGGGGGCCTGGGTGGATGAGAGGACTGACTTAGCACAGAGAGTGTTTCAGTCAAATGGAAGAGTGTGAATGAGGTGTTTGGGGATATGAGGAAGATTCTGAGGCTGCCTAAAAATCTCAAGACATTGGACAGGGCACCATTTGGGGGCATTCTGAGAATACTTTCTTTGTCTCCAGTGTTCTATCCCTTCTGCAATTCTTACCAACCTTACGTCTAGTGCTTGGGCCTGCTCTCCTGGGTTTGGAGGTCAGCTTGCATGGGTTGCATTCATCTGTTACTCAAATTCCCCCTGTAGGGTCTGGGTAAAGTCAGAGGCCCAGCAAGAGTGCTATTTTCTGGCTAACCTGGGATATGTTGGCCTCAGACCACATAAACTAGTTGAACAGAATTTTTGGATCCTGGCTCAGTTCTCTCATTCGTTTTCCTTATGCACTGGCTGTCTAGACTTTGAATTGAAAGCAGACATGTGACAGACTCGGAGTCTGTCTTCAAAAAGCTTACAGCTTTGGGAGGATAGGATTAAGATGGAAAGTTAAGGAAAACACTATCTACTTGAGTATTCCTTCTCTGGCATAGGTAATACTAGAGACTTTGCAAAACTCTCAGGTATTGTCATCTCTGTCTTATAGATCAGACAACTGGGCTCAGAGACACTCAGTTACTTTTCTAAGATCACACAGCAGGAAATAAGCAGCAGAGTCTGGACTGAAATCTAAGTCAGTCTAATTTCTTTATCTAAGAAGTTCTGATAATATAGTTCATGATATTAAAGAAAAGGGGTAGGAACAGATTATTATGGAAGTCCAAATAAGACCCCAAAGGTGAGACTGGTGAAAAGATGTGAAACAAAGGGACAGCATTTTTTTGTTGCTGTTTTAAATAGATGGATATTTGGGGCAGAGTCTTAGTTTCAAAGCAAAGCTCTTGTTTTGTGGGCTACTTGGGAACGGCTTAGGGGCAGCTGCCTGGCATTAGTTGGAAATATGCAAGCCAGGCTTGAATGATCCTCAAACCTCCTTTCTCTATTTGTAAAGGCTGGGTATGCCTTTGAAACTCAGCCTTCTAAAACCCTGTCTCTGCATACTTGGAAATAGGCCTGTCACAGGCAGGCAGTCAAGACATGTTTAGCTACCTCTTCACAAGCAAGCATTTTAAAAGGTGCTTCTAATCCATTCAGGCCCCTCATAAATGACAGAAGCCTGCACATTACCATAGTTACCGAATCAGCAATCAGTCTCCATCCATTTCCTTTTCTGTTACAGAACAGTGAATGAGAGGATACAGCACAGCAGGTGAGTTGAAAGCCTTTCTCTGCTCCACTCTCAACCCTGTTCTATTAGCTCTCTGTTCTATTAGGACCATGAAGCCACCTATTTATAGAGACAAGAGCAAATCTACGAATAAACTGGAATAATAGGGCCGTTATCTCAAAACCTAGGGCACAGCCTCATCAATCAACCCATAGAAGGGGCAGGAGAGCTAAGGACCAGCACATGCAGAGCCAGTCATTTATATGATCTTTCAGAAATCCAGGCCTAACAGTGGCCCTCTCACCAGTCCCAGATATGCTCCCTCACCACGCCCAGATATCATTTCCGATTTTACTACCAGATCAAGCCCAAACTCCCACGTTTGACATAAAGCACTCAGTAATTGGTCCACAGCTCACCCTTCCAAGCTCATCACTCCTTCTTCAACTGCAAGACTTATCTCAAGTGTCTCCTCCAGGCAGTCTTCTACATCTATCAGATCATTTCCTTGTGCTCTCTCCTAACACATTTCATTTTGCTCTAATTATCTCTTTGCTTATCTATCTCCTCCACCTATAAACCACTAAAGGTCAACAAGTTGCATATGATTAGCACCCTACTATGGTACACAGTAGGCATGCAATAAAGTTTTAGTAAAGTATGACTGCATCTCTCAGCATTACCCATCCCAGCATTTCCAGCTACTCTGGACCATTCCTAGAAGTACTCTACATACTAAGACCTCTGTGCCCCTCTGGATTCTCTTCACTTTACCTGAAATACCTTCAACCCTCTGCCCCCCACACTATGGTGTTGCCTGAAAAAGCACTTAAGTGCTGCCCTGTATCTGATGACTTCTATGAATCTCTAAGGCAGACCTGCTTGTCCTCGAGCTCAGGTCCCAGATTCCTTCTGTGGTTGGCCAAATGTGTCTATCTTATCCACAGACTGCAAGTTCCTCCAGGGCAGGAACCAAGCCTTGCCCATCTCCATATTCTCCATCTGCCTCTGCCCCAGCAGAGGGTTAATATTCAATATGGAGTTAAATAATAAAATAATCAAAAATCACTCAAAATAATCAGCAGATCACCTGCCTTTTGGCTTCCCACAGCAATACTGCTTGAATCTTCCCCCCACCTCCCCATGCAAGGAGACCTTGTTTTGACAACTCACTTTACTTCTCACACCTGAGCTGCAAACTGCACGCAGCAGCCTAAGAAGGATGGGAATTGTGGTGAGTGATGCTTTCTTCACCCAGGATAGAGGAAGGATCAGTTTTAAAGTGATTGCCATTTGGAGCAGCAACCTAAGATCAATCACTACCCTTGTTCTTGTCAAGTACGAGCAGAGTTTCTGTTTCCCATCTGCCTGTCAGAACATAATTCTGTCCTTAAACCTGCCTTCAGGCTAACATGATTGAAACGGAGGTGAGTAGGAAAGGTGACAGAAATTAACAAAAAGGGAAAAATACATTTCCCCAAACCATCAGCTTGGGATGGAGTACACTAAAGGAGGAGTTTTAGGTTCAATCCAGTCTGTTCTTTAATTACTACTTAGTTAGTATGTGATCTTGGGATAATTACTGAATCCTCCTAAACCTCTGCTTCTTTATTCAGAGTTGAACTGGGGATTAAATGAGGTAATGCATGTTTCAAATAAAAAGCACTGAACAGCATCTAAGAAGATGTTCAGTAAGTATATATTTTTGTAATCATCAAGTTGCCAGGAGGAATTACACCACTGCATCATGTTGCAATTATGACTTCAGTCAGGTTCCCTGGAAGCAGACTCTGAGACAAGATTCGTGTGCAAGTAAATGACAAATGAAATGCTCCCTGGAGAACCAGGAAGGGACTGAAAGGCAGGACAGATAAGAGGCCAAGCCACGGTGGGATTTTAGGCAAAGCCTCAGCCCCAGCCTTCAAGGGGACCCAGGAATGTGAATTATAGTTCAGAGGATGTTCCAACTCCAGCCAAGGGGCCTGGGCTTTATACTTTCTCATCTGTAGTCATCGGCTAAGGTCGCTCCCGGGACACATACACACTTCCAGGTACTCCAGTTCTTGAAACCTGAGCAAAGCAGTGACTAGAGCCGTTTTCACAAAGAGAGTTAAGAGAAGGCCTTCACAAGCAAAGAATACACCACCCAGCACATGGGCACCCAGAAACGTAAGAGGGAACTGAGATGCGTCACTGTCTGTATCTATAGCATTTTGAAAGAGGCACTTGTATGAAATTTCTCATGCATTGTCCAGTTGATCCCCAATGCATCCCTGGTAAGAGCTTCCAGTGGACTGACCCGAGATGGAGGAGCTTTGGGATGGACCTGTGGGAAGAACCCTGCTGTCTGTCCCTGACCCTGCTCTTGGATACACCTGCAAGTCAGCAATGACAGCAAGAGGGGGAAATGACCCCAAACGAGCCTGATACTGGACTTTAGAGCAAGGCTAAGGAGTCTTCAAAGTCCTCACATCCAGGCTGCAACCAGACCAATTAATGAGGTTATCTGGGCTGAAACCTAGGTGTCAGGAATTATTATAGCTCCCAGAGATTCCAGTGTGCCCACAAGCTTGAAAATCTCTGTGATAAAGGAAGCTAACCAGTCAACATATCCACAGCTGTAGTGTAAGGGCCAGGTATTTATACCAGCAATGTAAGAGAGATTTTGAGTTAGTCATTTGCCAAATATTTACTGAGCACCTTCTAAGAAGAAGGCACTATGGTTTAAGTGCTCAGGGGACATGAAAATGAAACTCTTCTCTTCCCTACCCTATCTCCACAGTCTTGGGGGTAGGGAATCGTATGTAAGAAATAACTGCAGTCCCCTCTGTTATGAGCTGCAGGAGGGAGATTGTGTGTGTGTGTGTGTGTGTGTGTGTGTGTGTGTGTGTGTATGTGTGTGTGTGAATTTGGGAAGGGAGGAAAAGTGCTTAGGAAAGCTTCACAGTAGGAGAGATACTAGAGCCAGGCTTAAGGATGAGGTGGGGGTGGGGGTGGAGATTGGAAAACTGAATGGTAAGGAAATAGCATGTGCATAGTTTGGAGAAAGAATAAAAGGCACTGAGTGCCAGGATATGTCAATGACTTGGTATAGCAATTCCAGTATGTGGGAGCATACTGGAACATTAGGATGAGGGGGTGTGGGGCTGCGACATGGTCTGCATTTGGACCCTTCACCCACAGAGAGGGCATATCTCTGAGAGCACCAAGAGCCTGGGAAACATCAGCACTCCTCCTTCCCCCAGGCTTCCACTCTGGAAAACTAGGCAAGAAGTGGATGGCTTTGTTCATTAGAGGCAGTAGAGCTTTGCTTCCTACACACACAGACACACACAGAGACACAGAGAGAGACACACAGACACACACCCAGACACACCCACACACACACACATCCCTGTTTATTAAAATCAATCCCAATGTAATGCCCAGCCCCAACTTTCTTCAAATTCCCAGGGATATGTGTACTCAATGATCATTTCTGTGTCCAAATTCTTCTTCCTGCTGAAATCAAAATCTCATTTCATCTTACCCTCTTAAGTTGTTCTTTTTCTTTGGATAGGTACCAGTATAGATGAGGATTTTAATTTCTACCAGAATCATTCATGCCAGACATTTGTGTGTTTAGCAGACTCATTGAAAACTGAGATGAGGAAAGGCATTTATATAACAGAAAAACAAGTTAAAAATGAGAATTTAGAGAATTTTGCTTTAAGAGTTCTAGAGCTGTGCCTCTACAGACAATTTCTTGCTGGTCACATCTCTCTAAAGGTTACAGCCTCCTGCTCTGTAGCTCACTCTCCCCCAAACACACACACACACACACACACACATACTTTTATGCTCCTTTCATCTTAATTCCCTATCTTAATTATGCAGAACAGTTCAGCTGTTCTGAACTCTCCCACCCCTCTATTGGATTCCAGGCTTATTTTTAAAAATACCACCTATGAATGTGCCTGCAAAACAAAGGTTCATCCACCCTCGGACTCATCCTTTATCAGCACAGAAGAAATGGAAGAAGCTCTGAAATCGCCATTTTTCCTCTTTCTCCCATGAGCGTCTCTAACTGGAAGGGGAGAGTATAGAGACTAAGTTTTCCCTGCTCTCCTACTTATTTGAATGCAGCAGTACCTACAGTTTTTGTTTTAAATAACTTCTTTCAGTTTCATTCAATAACAAATACCTTATTGTCCACAGTGACAGGTTCAATGACTTGCCCACAAGGGAGCACACATTGAGCACCCACCAAGAGCTAAGCAGCCTGTGTAGGCTATCCCTAATTATCCCATGAATTATGCACTTTTTTAAAAAGATTTTATTTATTTATTTATTTATTTCAGAAAGGGAGAGAGATCATAAGTAGGCTGAGAGGCAGGCAGAGAGAGAGGAGGAAGCAGGCTCCCTGCTGAGCAGAGAGCCCGATGTGGGCCTTGATCCCAGGACCCTGAGATCATGACCTGAGCCGAAGGCAGAGGCTTAACCCCCTGAGCCACCCAGGTGCCCCAAGTTACGCACTTTTAAAAATTATTGTTATTATGGGGCATCTGGATGGCTCAGTCAATTAAGTGTCTCAACTCTTGGCTTCAGCTCAGGTCATGTATAATCTCAGGGTCATGAGAGCAGGCCCCACATCCAGCTTTGAGCTCAGCGATTCTTTCCCCCCTCCCTTTTCCTTCTCCTCTGTTCCTGTACCTGCTCACGCTCTCTCTCTTTAAAAATAAAATAAATAAAATCTTAAATATATATATATAAACTGTTACAAAATGAATGAGGAGAAAAAGAAGTTCAAATGACTTGCTCAGAGTTATCCATTTCTATGCTGTGGCTGCATGTTTTACACTGATCACTTTTCTTCTAATTCTTCACATGGAAGCTGAATGCAAATACCTTTTCTCATTCCCTCCCTAGGCATTCAACAAAGTTGGCAAGATAGCATAAAGAGTTCCTATATATGCTGCATCCAATTTTCCCTATTTTTTAAAGTTTTATTTAAATTTCAGTTAGTTAACATACAGTATAATATTAGTTTCAGGTATACAATATGGTGATTCAGCATTTCCATACATCACCCAGTACTCATCACATAAGTGCCCTCCTTAATCTCTATCACCTGTTTAACCCATCCCCCACCCACGTCCCTTCTGGTAACCATCAGTTTGTTTTCTTTTCTTTTCTTTTTTTTTTTTTAAGATTTTATTTATTTTTTTGACAGAGAGAGAGAGAGATCACAAGTAGGCTGAAAGGCACGCAGAGAGAGGAGGGAGCAGGCTCCCTGCTGAGCATGGAGCCCGATGCGGGCCTCAATCCCAGGACCCTGAGATCATGACCTGAGCTGAAGGCAGAGACTTTAGCAGAGACTTTAACCCACTGAGCCACCCAGGCACCCAGTTTGTTTTCTTCAGTTAAGAGTCTGTTTCTTGGTTTATCTTTCTTTTTTTCCCTTTGCTCACTTGCTATGTTTCTTAAATCTCACATAAGATGGAAACCATATGGTATTTGTCTTTCTCTGACTTATTTCACTTAGGATAATACTCTCTAGCTCCATCCACATCATTGCAAATGGCAAGATTCCATTCTTTAAATGGCTGAGTAATATTCTGTTGTATATATGTACCATATCTTCTTTATCCATTCATCAATCCATGAACACTTGGGCTGTGTTTCCCTAATTTGGCTGTTATTGAAAATCCTGCTATAAACACTGGGATGAATGTATTCCTTTGAATTCGTATTTTTGTATTCTTTGGGTAAAATCTAGTAGTGCAATTGCTGGATCTAGGGTACTTCTATTTTCAATTTTTTGAGGAACCTCCATACTATTTTTCAGAATGGCTGTACCTGTCTGCATTCCCAAGAACAGTGCAAGAGGGTTTCCCTTTCTCTGCATCTTTGCAAACACCTGTTGTTTCTTGTGTTGATTTTAGCCATTCTGACAGGAGTGAGATGATAACTCATTGCAGTTTTGATTTGCATTTCCCTAATGAGGAGTGACGTTGAGCATCTTTCCACGTGTCTGTTGTCTACCTGTATGTCTTCTTTGGAAAAAAATGTCTCTTCATGCCTTCTGCCCATTTTTTAACTGGATTATTCATTTTGGGGTATTGAATTATATAAGTTCTTTATATATTTTGGATACTAACCCTTTAATCAGATATGTCATTTGCAGATATCTTCTCCCATTCTGTAGGTTACCTTTTAGATTTGTTGTTTCAGTCACTGTGCAGAAGCTTTTTATTTTGATGTAGTCCCAATAGTTTACTTTTGATTTTGTTTCCCTTTCTTCAGGAGATATATCTAGAAAGAAGTTGCTACAGCCAATGTGAGAGAAATTACTGCCTATGTTCTAGTACTTTTATAGTTTAGGTCTCACATTTAGGTCTTTAATACATTTTGAATTTATTTTTGTGTATGGTGTAAGAAAGTGGTCCAGTTTTCCCACCACTATTTCTTGAAGAGACCATCTTTTTTTTCCCCCATTGCATATTCTTTCCTGCTTTGTCAAAGATTAATTGACCATATAATTATGGGTTCATTTCTGGGTTTTCTATTCTGTTCTATTGATTTATGTGTTCTATTTTTGCCAATACAATACTGTTTTGATTATTACAGCTTTATAATACATCTTGAAGTCCGGAATTGTGATACCTCCAGCTTCGTATTTCTTTTTCAGGCTTGCTTTGGCTATTAAGGGTCTTTTGTGATTCCATACAAGTTTTAAGATTGTTTGTTCTAACTCTGTGAAAAATGCTTTTTGTATTCTGATAAGGATTACATTCAATATGTGGACTGCTACTATAGTCATTTTAACAATATTTGTTCTTCCAATCCATAAGCATGGATTTCTTTGTGTCATCTTCAATTTCTTTCATCAGTGTCTCATAGTTTTCAGAGTACAGGTCTTTCACCTCTTTGGTCAGGTTTATTCCCAAGTACCTTACTGTTTTTTTTCCAATTGTAAGTAGGATTGATTCCTCAATTTCTCTTTCTGCTGCTTCATTATTGGTATATAGAAATGCAACAAATTTCTGTATGTTTATTTTATACCCTGTAACTTTACTGAATTTATCAATTCTAGCAGTTTTTTGAATTCTTTTGGGTTTTCTATACATACTATTATGTAATCTGCAGAGAGTGTAAGCTTTATTTCTCAATTTTCTCTATTATTAACATCACGCATCAATATCCATATTTTTACAACCAATAAACCAATATTTATACATTTATAATAAAATATACACTTTATTCAGATTTCCTTGGTTTTCACCTAATGTCCTTCTTTCTCTGTCCCAAGATCCCAGCCAGGACATATCACATTTAGACTTGGGTTTCTCTAGACGGTAATAGTTTCTCAAGCTTTTATTGTTTTTGACGATCTTGAGAGTTTTGAGGACTCCTGACCAGGCATTTTGTAGAATGTCCTTCAGTTTGGGTTTGTCTGATGTTTTCCTTATGTTTTACAGGGATTATGGATTTTTGGGAGGAAGAACACAGAAGTAAAGTCCCATTCTTATTGTATCACATTAAGGGTACACAACTTATCAACAGAACTTATCACTGTTGATGTTAGCCTTGATCACCTGGCTGACACAGTATCTGTTATATTTTCCACTGCCAAGTGACTCCCTACCTTTTACCTCCCACCCTTTTCATTTTATACTCTTTTGAAGTCCAAACTAGTACATCAAGATGGGAACTATAGGAAATGCAAAGAAATTACACATGGTCTCTCAAGTGACTTCAGGTTCTAGATGAAGAGAAATCATACACACATAAATACACCACAACCTGCTTGTATTTCAAGAATGACTATTTAACGGATAGATAGTGTGACACAATGAATCTTTAAATCACATTTCATTATCACACCCAGTTTCTAGCACCTATAAACACGAACTTGTTCTGGTTGTAGAGAAAATGAAATTTGTTCCAGTACTCCTTTTGGGGGACATTTTGGTAAGATAGAAGGATACACCTTTGGTAACAGAGATTTTTTTTTTCTTTATTTTTTCAGCGATCCAAGATTTATTGTTTACGCACCACACCCACTGCACAGATTCCTTTAAGAAATGAAGCTCCTTGATGATTTGAGGTTTGATCCAACAAGTGTATTTTGAGTAAATCCCCTGTGAAGATACTATTCCAGGTGCTGCGGGAGGGTTGGTGAGAGGGTCCACAAAGATTCTAATATCTGTCCAGAGCTCCTCATTTCATGGAGGAGTAAAGATATGTACCCAAACTGATATAATATCAGAGACAGAAATCTCAGAGATTCTAAGATAAAGCCAGTAAGTGCTCCTAGGTCCTGAGGAATAAGAGATATACTTCCAACTGAGAAGAGAAATTAAGAAAGATTTCCAAGAGGAAGACAGGATTTGACCTGAGTTGTGAAAACTGCATATGATTTCATTTTTTTAAAAAATTGGTTCAAGCTAAGGGAATAGCAGGAGCAAAGACCTAAGGCATGAAAATCATAGGAATGTTTCAAGAATAGAAAATAACATGGAAAAGGTATGGCCCAGAATTTACCTATATGTAGGGATGCAGGCACTGGCAAGCATTAAGAGTAGAACAGCTGTGGAGACCAGATGGTGGAAGACCTTGAACTCCCTGCCAGTAGGTCTAAACTTTATTCCATAGGCCACAGGAAGCACGTCTAAGTGCAGGAATGGTTTTACAACCATTATGCTTTAGGAGTAGTCTGCAGTGTGTTCTAAGGACAATGGTGGTGTGGGGAAAGATATTAGCAGCAAGCATATTTAGGACACCATCCATTGGTATGGGTAAGTGTTGGTAAATAATAGAGTTAATACAAAATTTAAGTAAACAGTAAGTCATTTAAGGGAGTTCTTCCCTAAGTCAATACATGGTCACCCAAGCTTTCTAAAGTAAGAGTCAACATTATTCTTTATCTCTTTTGTTTTTTATCCTCCATAACAACCTCTTGAGGTAGATCTTATCCATTTGCATCTTCCAGATTGTTAAAACAAAACAAAACAAAACAAAACAAAACAAAACAAAAAAACGAGGCTAACAAAAGCTGAATGTCTTGTGCAAGGCCACACAGCAAACAAGTAATAGAGCCTGGGTTTGAACTGTCATCCAGAGTGACTCAAGAGTCTGACCTCTCAGGACATTCTGCATCAGAGCTAAGTTTATAGACTGGTCTCATATGTCCATGTGTGAACCATCTATTTATGGATCACCCAGAGAAAATGTGTAATATCAAGCTGACTTCACCCTGCCACCCAGCACGTTCCTGGAGTACCTCCCAGCTGGTGTCTACTTGGGGAACAAAAGCTCACTTCAATATTAGCCCAAGTCAAATCTAATTAGAAAGGCAAATCCACTCCCAGCCTTTCCAATCCCAAATTGGTGGTACATGCCAAGCAGTAACTTTCCTGTGTTTGCTGCTACTTTGGTTTCTCAGTTCCAGTTCTGATCACCCTGGGTGATGTTCTATCCAAAACTGATCCATTTTCCCATTTTGTTTTAAGATGAAAATTCTTCATAAATTTTCAAATAATAATAAACTTGCACTGGAGCTACCATATCAGGTAACTCTATGCATTGATTTAAAAGGAATTTAGTGAAGGCATAACTTGTCCCAAGCTACAGGGAATAAAGATGATGAAGTCAAAGTCCTATGCTTAAGGAGGTACAATCTAGATGAGATATACTTTAAATAACTGAAAAACTTAATTATCTCAGATACTAATGAAGGCAGGCCTTCCAATAATAACTTTATGTTGTTTAAGTCTTGCCAAAGTGCCTGTAGTATACCAGGGTTTCACAACATTGGTACTATTGACATTTTGAGTTGATAATTCTTTGCTGTGGAATGCTATCTTGTGCATTATAGGAGATACAGTAACATCCTTGATCTCTAACCACTGGTGCCAATAGTTGTTCACACATACTCATCCAAGTTGTAATAACTCAAACTATCTCCAGACATTGTACAATGTCTCCCAGGGGTTTCACTGAGAACCATGATTTAGACTATGCAATTCCTATCCTCAGTTTGTGTCCTCAGAAGATGCCCATCACCATCATTTTGACTAACACTTAGTTGGTTAGTAAAACACTGTGTTAAGTGTTTTTCATGCATTATCTCAACTTCTGAATACACAGTGAGATAAGTATTATTATGATAACCTTTTCTGTGATGGAAGAAATTGTGGTTTAATGAGATTAAGAAACTTACTAAGTCATAAAGCTCGTATAAGAGACAGCCAGGCTGAGTTGCTCTAAAATCATTATAAGAGGCTGACCTCCCTACATACAGCCAGTCATCCAACATATGGAAAGACAGCAGCTATTTTCTATAAACTAATGAGGGCCAGGCACACTGAGGCCAACTTTTCCTATGTAATATCAAATTTAATCCTCATATTTAATTTTTTAAAGATTTTATTTATTTATTTGAGAGAAAGAGAGTTCACAAGCAGGAGGAGGGGCAGAGAGAGAGGGAGAATCTCAAGCAGACTTCCAGCTGAGCAGGGAGCCTGACATGGGGCTCAATCCCAGGACCCCGAGATCATGACCTGAGCCAAAGGTAAATGCCCAAATGACTGAGCCACCCACGTGCCCCCTAATCCTTATTTTAATACCACAATTTTATGCCCATTTTACTGATTAGGAAACTGTGGTTCAGAAAAATTAAGTGACTTTCCCCCAAGGTTCCAATGCTCATAAGTGGTGGAGTCTCTATTTAAACCTAACTCTGTCTGGCTCTAGAGAAAAGACAGATCCCTACTTCTCATAAGTCTCTCCATCTACCACCCACACAAGGCACAACCTACAGTTTAATCCCAAGTAAACCTGCAAAATGGGTTCTTTGGGCCAAGTATCCACAGTGCTGCCAGGGGCAACCTCCACTTCATCCTCCTTCCCGGCCCCTGCCCCAGCTTTCTATGGCTCTTCCAGCCCACTGAAGGGGGTCAGTTCTCTGTTTCAATAGCCTCCTGGGTACTGCATACCTTATTCCAACCCAAATAAGTATGTGGGTGTTTGGTGAGTGTTTTTTCTCACTGGGAGGCCCTGCACATCAGAGTGTGGATTTTGGTTTCAAGTCTTTCCTACCTTTTGGCCAACTCTTCTCTCACCTACTGCACTGGGCAGTCCTGCCTCCCTACACAGCTCATGCTCTTTGCCAAACCCTGACTCTGGCTGGGAAACAGAAGGCTGCATGCTGCCCTCCTTGGATGTCGCCCTCTTTGGGTTCCATGAATAAGCCAACAGGAATGCTTCAAGAAAGCAAAGCCATCATTTTTCCACCAAAGGGGAAAAATATACACAACACTTTCATGGTTGTGCCCGAGTGAAAACACCCCAGGCCTCCTGCGTGGTTGGTCCCTGGGCTCAAAATGTGCACCAAATAGGACTTCAGAGGTGAAATCATTCTGTCTTTCAATTCCTCTGTGTTTACCACTGGGACTCTGGGGGAGAAGGCCGGCCTCAGATGTAGGAGTGGTATTTGACCAACGGTCATCACCCACATCAATGGGAATTAAACTCACATAGAAATGAATACAAAGGCCAGCAAATGGCCCTAGTAAAGAAGAGACAGCTCTTCCCACCACAATATCCTTGTCATTTAATTACAAATGAGCATCCACTAGGGGCTGTGTTTCCTCTTTGGGCCTGAGGGCTAAGAGGTCCAGGAAATCAGCTTGTATGGCTGTCAGCACATCTCCTAAACCTTTGATTGATTCTTCCAGCATAAAAATTCACAAGGACAGCATGGGGAATCTTTGAGGAGCCAAAGGGGAGAGGAGTGTATGTGTATGGACACTGACTCTCATGTAGAAACTGTGTAGACTCTCATGCAGAAACTGATGTAGAAACATCAGAGTGGAAGAAGGGATATGACCAGACTCGGGATAACTTGATTGAGTACTTAGACTTACTGAAGCATGTATGAAATATACATTGTCCTAAGCTTTAAAGAAAGAATTAAAAACCGAGGAAAATAAAAGAAAAAGCACTGACTTTAAAAATCAGTAAAGCTGATTAGAATGCAGTGTTCACCAGTTGACTAAATAGTGCTCTAAAATGAAGAAAGCAGCTATAAAAAATTTTTTCAGAATAAAGGAGATTTAAAAATCAATTTAACTTAAAACAGTCCTGCTAGTAATAAAATTGTATTCACTTTTGAAAGCAGTTAAGTTATGGTATTATAAGCACTTGAACACAAATCTTATCTGATGAATTTATGGTAGCCTGGCTCAAGCAAAAGGGCCATTTTCTGAGAAAGATAAAACTGAGATGCAGGATTTGTTATTTATCCAAGGCACATTACAAAGTGGCAAATCTAAATCAAGGATTTGAACCTAGCTCTGTCTGACCTTTGCTCTTTCCCCTGCTGCCAGATGACTTCTCATATAGAGTCTTCATTACCTTCCTGAATTGTAAGGGCTCACCTGGGTGTGCTAGCTCTGGCACTCTGTACACGGCTGAAAGTTTACTACCCAAATGAGAATGCTAAGCAGTGTTTGGGGTTGCTATCCTCATCTGAATGCTCAAATAATTTTATATAAACCTGGTATCTCACCCCTTTCCTTTCTTAATTCATCAGAAGCAAAAAGAGATGGCATCATGCTAGAAGTTAATTTTTGTGTGTATGGACTAGAAGCATCCCTAAACTCAGGATGAGAAGAACTAGGTTCAGCTGCTGACTCTGTCACTATCAGCTGGGTGACCACTAGACCCACAGCTCTTCGAAGCTCCAAGGATACTATTCACTTTCTACTGGATGTCCTGGAGCACAAATCCAGCAAATCTTTCTGAGCCTGAGTTTCCTCCTTGAGAGCAAGAATAGTTGTGTTTACTTTTTAAGTATTAAATGAGATTCTGAGTGTAAACTTCCCAGCATAGTCTATTTACATCGTGCCTGTCATAGTACCTGGATCACTGCTGCTTTATGAATACAAAGTTGATATGAATCTACCTGAAATAACTCATTATCATCTTTAAATAATGAAGAATAAATTAGTCCAATATATAATCTCTCCCAATAATAATGGGTTCTTGAGGTCCTGGGACAAATATGTACAAAGAATGTCATGGGTAGGGCGCTGCAGTGGGTGGCTTTGGAAGCCAAAGCACAGAATAAGAGCTCTGTCCTTGTGGAAAGAAAGTAAGGGTGTGGCTGGTGAAAGTGGGGGCAAGTGCAGAACAGGTGATCAGGGTTGGGCCAGAAGACAAAAGTCTGAGTTCTCAAAGCCTTCTCCAGAGCTTGAGAGAGAAGTAAGAATACTATCCTATTAGTGTTTTGTGAAGCCGAGACTTACTCACAGTTGGATCTCAAAGATGGGATGAGTAGACACTCATACCAACATATGGCTAAAAAACAAAAATTCAACTGAGTAATTTGAAAGATTAAATGGCTTTATTCAATGATTCATGAATCAGTCAGCATCCTATCTAGCAGAGAAAAAGGAACCCTAGAGCTGAAGAAAAAGAAGGGTTTCTAAAGGTGGAAAGAAGCTGAGAAAAGGGAATTATTAGCAAAGAATACATTGTTTCAGACAAGATTGCACTCCTAAAGGGAACAAAAGGGGTCTATCAGGCAAATTACCTTACTAGTGATAACCAAGTAATTACAGGTTGGCTGGTTAAAGGTAACATTCCTGGAAAAGGTTCAAGCTGCAATAATAGTAGATATTAAGTCTTGGTTTCCTGATATGGGGTTTAGCACAAGTGACTCCATTTTGGACCTGTTGTCTCTCTCTCTCTCTTTTTTTTTTTTTAACAATACTCACATTCCTGGGACCATGTTTGATATTACCTGATACACAAGATGACTGCTCCTTACAGAGCTAAAGAGCCAGCTAGGAAAGGTTACAGAGAGGGTCTTTGATTAAGATGAATCTTTACAAAAGCAAAGACTCTCATCTGGGGCTGGTAATTCAGGAGATGGCCCTTGGGAAGACAATCCTGTTATAACCCAATTAGGCTACAGAAGTAAATGCTAAAGAGGAATAAAAGCAGGCAAGACACTTTTGTGTCACAAGAGGAAGACAAGTGGTTTCTCCATTGGATCATGATCAAAGGCTTCCATTAACTAGGTCATTAACTTGTGATGAAGCCCCAGAGGCCCAGCTGCAGGAACCAGCACCCCTGAAGAGCCTTGCTGAGACACAGTTCAGCCTGCTTTGTCCCAAAGCATTTCCCCATCTTTTACTAAGCCCCCTAAAATGAGTCATATCACTTACTTTGGCTACTGCCCCTGTTATAGCATCATCTTTTACTTAAACACCATTTGGAAGTATACAATGATTTTCACATGATGACTGAAGGAAGGAGAAAAGGAAAGCATTTAGTACCTGCACCATTACTGCTGTGTGCCAGGGACCTTACTGGAGGATTCACAGCTGTCTCGTTTGACCCACATGATTCTGGGTAGAGGTATCATTATAGCTCCCATTTCGAAGATGCAGAAATTGAGGAAGAGAGTTTAGTAAATTGTCCTGATTCACACGGCTTTTTAGAGATACATCCTGGATTTGAACTTAAGTCTCTTTCCATTACATTCACTGCCATCCTTCTGCAATATCATTAAATCCTTCAGCAGCCCTGTGATGTAAGATTTGTTAAGTTTCATTTTCCATTTCAGAAAGCTAAGACCCAGAGAGTTTCTCCAGGTCACATGGCAGGTAAGAAACCCAGAATTTGAATCCAGGTTTTCTGACTCCCAAGTATTGTGCTCTTTTCATTAAACCACAGCTGTTCTGACCTACCACGAGACACCATGGTGTGCATGGAACAGAGTTCTCCAATATTGCCTCCATGAATGCATGTATGTGCAAACACACACAAACACACACACACAGAAAAAAAACATGCCACATCAAGACACCCAGAAAAAAAGAAAGAAAGAAACTACCAGTAAAACTGATAGCTAGACTCCAAAATTCTTTGGAATTCTTTGAAATCATAGGTTAGCAGGGCCCTTCCCGAAAATGAAGTCAGGCTGGTGGCAGGAAATGTGGAGCTCTTGTCCAATGTACTTATTTCATTCTCGTGAAATGCAGGGCTTTCCATTTAGGTCAGCAGCTTGCGCAACTAGCTGCAGGCAAAGGAAGACAGGCGGGGACCAGTCCCTTTCAGAGTGCCAGGATCTTAGTGATAAGCTCAGCACACAGGGATCCCCTGGCCATGCTCTTGGCAAGATAGCCAGGCACAGGGGAGATGATTAGTGGCCACAAAACCCCCAGATGTCACTCTCTGTATCATCACTCTCTTCAGGGCAGAGAGGACAATCCATTCTGTGCTGTAGTCTCCCTCTTGGAGAAGCCATTGACCCATATTCTGTAAGTCTACAGACAGGGCTTCTTTAAAGGACAGAAGTAGTTTAAAGCCTACCGAGTAATCTGTACTCAAGAAAGAAACAGAGGAAAATCTTTTGTTATTGTAAAGAGCTATGATACTGTTGTCAAAGAGACCTAAATTCAAATCCTGTCTCTTTTTCTTCTTCATATTATATATACATATAACTTTGGGCAAACAAATGTACCTTTCCTAGTTATAGATACTTTTCTATAAAATTAAGATACGTTTTCAGAACCTATAGGGTAGTATGAAAATTTTTTTGAATATTTAAAGGACCAAACAAAAATAAAAGGGGCTTAAGACATTCTCCTTTGTGATTAATTCATGACAACTCTGCCAAGTAGCTACTACTATATCCATTTTACAGATGAGAAAATTGAGGCCCAGAAGTAAAGTGCAGAAGCAACTAACCAAAAGTGAAAAGTCTGGTAAATTCTGGAGCCCGGATTAAAATCGGTTCAGTGCCAAGTGAACTTTAAAACTGGACCTCCAGAAAGTATCACGTGCTCACAAGAGATAGTATGGGTGACAAGGCCATTGGAGGCAAAAGAAAGAAGTCAGTAAAAGCCTGAAAGAAAAACAGCATAAAACATACATTGGGCGGGCGCCTGGGTGGCTCAGTGGGTTAAAGCCTCTGCCTTCGGCTCAGGTCATGATCTCAGGGTCCTGGGATCGCGGCCCACATCGGGCTCTCTGCTCGGTGGGGAGCCTGCTTCCTTCTCTCTCTCTCTCTCTCTGCCTACCTCTCAGTCTACTTGTGATCTGATCTGTCTGTGTCAAATAAATAAATAAAACCTTTAAAAAAAAAACATACATTGGGAGTGGTCTATAGTCCCAATATTGGCCAGACGCAGGGCTTATAAACGAGAGTCATTATTACTAACATTTATTTAATAGAATGATTTAAGGCTAGATCTCAGGGTGAAAGGGACACAGGCCAGATGCTTGGGGATGGAGAGGCAGGGGGAGAGGAGGGCAAATATTCATTAAGCACTTACTATGTAAAGCACAATACTAGGCACTTTAAGTTTATTATCATATTTAATTCTATGATAATTCTATAAGGGTAATGAGACTACTAATTGTTCCCCTCATTATTCATACTCTCCTAATACTTTTTAAAATAGAACCCTTCTGATTTTTAGCATGCCATCAAATCTCTCAGCTTCCCTCTACAGCTTACCGCTGCCATATGACCAAGTTCCAGCACAAGGAATATGAACATAGCTGGTACGTGCAACTTCTATATCACCCTCCTAAAAGGAAATCACTTGCTTTCTGCTTTATCTCCTCCCTCCATCTCATGGTGTTGGTGCACCAGCTTTATTATATGAACAAAGACCATACCCTCAAGTAGAGGGTCCCAATTATAGATGATTCCCACCATTCCCTACCCCAAAGACACTGACAGTGTCTACACACTTTTATTTGTCACATCTGGGGAGAGGATGCTACTGGCACCTTATAAATAGAGACCAGGGATGCTGCTCAACATCCTACAATGCATAAGAACATCTTCCCATGCCCACTCTGCCTTTTCTACCATAGAACATCTATTCTGTGTGCAAATAACACCTTCCCATCCAGAGACATTCTCTGTGGTCAACTATCACAGGCCTGGCTTGTCTTTCCTTTCATAGTGAATAGCTCTTAATATGCAGCACTAACATACAATTTTCAGCCTGACAGTGACATGTATCATTGCCTTTAGAGAGACAGCATCAGCCCACAGCTTCCTTTTCACTTCCTGTAACTTACCTATGATCACAGGAAATGGAATGATTAATGTTGGTCAGGGTAGGGTCTTCCCACTCAGTGGTTATAACCACCGGAGTCCCAGAGCAACACGACACCTGCAGAATCACAGAACTCTTCGTAGTTCTCATGATGCCAACCTGCATCACAGAGCACAGTGTGGGGTCTATAAATGATTTTACATGAGTCAGTTCTCACAAGGGTTTAGGTTAAGTTCAGATCCATACAAAGCCACATCTTTCATAACCGTTTTCCCACACAGCCCCATTCCTGTCTTCGACAACCAACCTCTCAAAACAGGCAGTGGACACACACACACACACACACACACACACACACACACACACACACACATGCCAGTCCATAAATGTGTGTCCACTCAATCAGGGGTTTCATCTAGTGATCTGATCTTCATTAGGGCTCTTAGTATCTTGTGATAAGTGACACCTTCCATTAGCAGTGGAAAAGTGCCCAGTTGAATAAGTCACCCCCTGAGTTCCAAAATATCTCTTAAATTTTCATCGGATCTTCCCAAGCCCCAAACTAACATTACATACATCCTAAGAATCCAAATCAGAATGTTTAACTCAGTCACAATAGGAATTAGCTAAAGGCTCTAAAATAAACCAGGAAAGCAAGATGCCACAAGGTGGCAAGATAAACAAGCTGAAGACATAGTGTGAGGAAAACAAAGGAGGAATGAGTGCAAGCAAATTGTAGAGAATGCCTCTAGCATGTTTTGGGGGCTTCATAGGTGCGTGCTTGGAGAAGGGCATTAGGAGCAAAGGAAAAGATAAGATCATCTGTGATTTAGGGGAACCTATATGGCACAGAATAAAAATACAGCCACAAGAATGTGTAATGCTAAGACTACTAATGATTTACAATTTTACGGTTTATAACAGGCTTTCACATTCTTTATCTCAATTCATCTTCTGAAGAAGGTATTCATCTTTATGAAGAAGGTATTCATCTTTATGAAGAAGGTATTCTTGTGATCCCCCATTTTTAATGGAATAAATGAGAAGATCAATACTATCTGTTGGTCAGTTACTGGGTGTCATTGGCATAACCCAGATTCAGCCACTCACACTGTCCAGGTCACTTGGAGAAGGACAGTGTCCTATGTTCCATGTAGTGTCTGCTCCTCTGTGCCACTCTTAACTTGGGTCTCAACTGCCCTGTTCTCAGGTCACCACCTGCAACTTCAGGCACTGCTCCCTCTTTATATGATGCTCATAACTCTTTGTGGGTCTACTGGGAAACAGAGATGACAGTAGTCCATGTAGAGCTCTACCACTTCATGTCCTTTATTCTATACTGAACTAACACACAAGGTTACACAGGACCTATCAGGCTTTTCTGAAGATTTGGGGAAATAGTGCATCCTGCACCACTCTTAATGATTATATGTGAATATGAGGCATGGTTTTTCCTGAAAAGTTCTTCAGTACCCAGTCACTAAGAATTTCTCACTGATTACCTTTCTCCACTGTTTCAATGCTCCCAATGTATTGCCTGGCCTCTTTCTCATGTTCTTATTTCTGTACCACACTGGGAACAACACACACAGATACCTGCAAAACCTACATACCAGCTATTGAAAGTTACCATAGCACAAAGAGTTCTCATGAGCATCTCAGAGACACAGAGTAGATGAGAAGCCCCAGGAAACAAAGTTAATGGAAAAAGTGAACTGGAAGACCCGATGCTTGAAAACTATCCAAGAGAAATTAGTAAATCTTGATGCTACACAGAGTGTCACTCTTTTTCCCAGCTCAGGTAAAAGTATTAAAGTGACTGAGTCACTGAGAAATGAGAAAGCTTCTTGGGGAGAGAAGCCCATGTAGACAGCCAGAATCCACATGCAATAAAAAGTCATCCTGTCTGTCCATCTCTCCTCTTTTCAGGATGCATTTTCTTTTCATAAGCATGTTTGTACTGCCTTTTCAAGGTCTTCTAAGACCCCTGATAAATAAAACTGTTAGGTATTATCTCTCAGGTATCGTTTTGGCAAATGAGAAAAATTTAATCAAAACCCTAAGAAACACTTACTCTTCTTGCTTTTGTTAAAGGAAGAAAAATATTAAGTAAGAGAGACACAATTTAATAAGACAGCTATAATGAGCCAGGATTTGAACTCAACTCTGTTTTATTCAAAATTCCATGCTCCTTTTCCCTGAATTATTCTGTTTTTCTATTACACACCATAAAACACTTTGTACCTACTCTGGCATCTGAGGCATCTTCATGTTATTGGCACAGAAATAACATAGTAAAAAGAAAGATTTTTAAATTAACTGCATTAGGAGTTGGAAAAAAAATATTTGACCAGGCTAGGGCATATTCAAACCATCAGAGACTCAGCTTAAAAATTCTTATTATTTTGTGTTGGGTTGATTTCTGACAAAAAGAAACTTCTTATCCTAAGATTAAAGATCTGTACATGCAACTTAATGAGCAATTTCATCCATTAAAATATTATCTGATAAATCAGAAGCACATAGAATTAATTTCTCTCTTAAGTAGCACGTACAGGAAGCAGAATCAGAGCCCAGACATCCCAAACAGCAGCTCTGCCCCCAGCCTTCTAGTTTTCTGGGAAGCCTATTTGCCTGAGTGCTTTCAAATCATTTTTTAATGCTGAATCATTCGGATAAGTTCTCAAGTATTGTTGATTGACCCATGGTGACTAATTAATAAGTGCTGTTGGCGTTGTGGTTTGCTGATTCAATCACATCCACAAATGGAGTGGTTACTACCTCACTGCCGGGGCTGACAACATATTAAACCATGCCTTTCCAAAGCTGTTTATTTTTAACAACTCCTTTCAAGTGTTAATGACTATCATTTTACCGAACATATATTATGTGGTGAATACTGGGTTAAATATATAAATTCACACATTCCCGTAACGACTTCATGAGTTAGCTATTATTTGTCCCATTTTTTAAAAAGATTTTACTTATTTATTTGCGAGAGAGAGAGAGAGAGAGAGAGAGAGAGAGAGAACGAGCAGGGGTAAGAGGCAGAGGAGGAAGGTGAAGCAGACTCCCCGCTGAGCAGGGAGCCCAATGTGGGCTTGATCCAACAACCCTGGGATCGTGACCTGAGCCGGAGGCAGATTCTTAACTGATTGAGCCACCTAGGTGCCCTATTTGTCCCATTTTAATGATGAGAAGGTGCAAACATAGGTTATACCCAGTAGGCAGCAGAACTGGGAGATCCCCTGCTAAACGGTTATCTTGATGAGCTAAGAATTTTATTTTATTTTTTTTTAAAGATTTTATTTACTTATTTATTTGACACAGAGAGAGAGAGATCACAAGTAGGCTGAGAGGCAGGCAGAGAGAGAGGAGGAAGCAGGCTCCTTGCCAAGCAGGGAGCCCAATGCGGGCCTTGATCCCAGGACCCTGAGATCATGACCTGAGCTGAAGGCAGAGGCTTCAACCCACTGAGCCACCCAGGCGCCCTGAGTTGAGAATTTTAAGAAGGGCTGCTGTATTTCAGGTAATTTAAGAACAGAGAATCAATATAAATCCATAGGTACACTCTCATAATTTTCCAAGTGGCAGAAGAAATACGTTTTTTAATGGACTTTAGCAGTTACATATTCTTTTCCCTACAGATTCTTCATTTCAAATGACTAAATTAACATTCATGGAAATTTTGTTATTCTTGCTGTTTGAATGAATGTTTTGACTTGGTGGAAATGTTTTGGAAAACTATCCCTAGAGATTACCCAGAGGAATTACTGGTAAGAAATGTAAATACCATGTATCTCCTGAGGAACAAATCTCTTCCAAACAGATGCATCTAACTTGCTACCTGACATCTCCGCTTAGATGCCTAATTGGCATATCAAACTTAGTTAGTCCAAAATAAAACTTTTATTTCCCTCCAAAGCTGGTCTTTTCCCTTTCTTTCTCAAGCATGAGATGCCACCACTCAGGTGCTCAACCAAGAAACTTGTAGTTATCCTTAATCCCTCTCCTGCCCTCATGTTCCCATGTCCAGTCAACATGTCATGTAGGTCCTATAGCCTTAGAATTATTTCACAACCATCCATTTTTCTCCATCTCATTCTAAATGCCATTCTTCTCATGAACTATGCAAGAGTCACCTACCTGGTCCCCCTGCATTCCTTTTAGCCCTCATCCAGTCCATTTACTCCACAATGGCCAAGGGGATCTTCTAAAAGTGCAAATCAGGGGTACCTGAGTGGCTTAGTCCATTAAGTGTGTGCCTTCGACTTAGGTCACGATCCCAGGGTCCTGGGATTGAGCCCTGCATTGGGTTCCCTGCTCAGTGGGGTGTCTGCTTTCCCCCTCTCCACCTGCCTCTCTCCTGGTTCATGCTCTCTCTCATTCCCTCAAATAAATAAATAAAATTTTAAAAAAATAAAAAATAAAAATGAAAATCAAAGCTTCTGATTCAAAATAGAGGACTGAAGATGTACTGTTACCCTTTCACCTTTCTAAGGTTACTCTGCAGTAGAAAATTAGGGAAAAAATGATTTGCCTTCATAAAAACAAAGAGAATTAGGGTGAAGTCATCAGTAATAGGTTGTTTCAACACATATCTGTAGTAAACAGAGGAATATTGGCTGGTGTGGTGGATTAGAAGAGAAAGCTGAGCATCGGCAGAACTCTACATAAACTACAAACTCAGAAACACTTACTCTAATGGCAGTGGGGGCATGGCCATAAAGACAGTCCTGAATATCTGAACACAGAAGTTAACTCCCCCACTCTTTACCTCTGAGTCCAGTCAGAAAATAGATTTTATCTGCCATGGGAGGAGGGAGGGAGAATAAAGTTTATTTTTATCTAAAACATTTGAATAAAATATAAAATATTGGTCTACCACTGAGGGTGTGGCCCTTGTATTCTGGCATGCATGGGTCCCTCCATGTGACAGAAGGACCCCTACCTGTGAACCTTAAAATAAAGCCTGTTAATGAATAAGCTCCACTTCCAAACACTAAGTCAGTTTTTGTATCACTTAATTCTTTTAAGATTTTATTTCTTTGAGAGAAGAGAGAGAACACAAGTGGGATGAAGGGGAAGAGGAGAGGGAGAAGCAGATCCCGCTGAGCAGGAAGCTCAGTGTGGGGCTGGACCTCAGGTCCTGGGACCATGACCTGAGCCGAAGGCAAATGCTTAACCCACTGAGCCACCAGGTGCCACTGGCATCCCTATATACTCTTTAGAGATGTGTTTAATAAAATTTTATAGGTACATTAATAATTTAAAACACATATTATAAATAAAGGATGTCTATCATTTAATTCTTAAACATGAACGAGAAGTCCAGGATCGCTCAACAACGAGAAAAGCTTCCAACATGAAAGAGAAATACCAAGAAGGAAATCAGTTACCAAAGATAGTCCTGAAGGAAGTAGATAATTCAGAAACTGAAGAGAAAAAGAAAATTAGATCTAATTATAATTCTTAAAGAAATACAAAAACAGTATCATCTATTAAATTAAAGCAGTATGCAGAGAGAAAGGAACCACAAAAGAATGAGTTTTTGAAACTTAAAAATATGATAAGAAATAACAAGGAGAAAGAACAGAGGATTAAAAAATTAAAGACATTCACAGAACAGAACAAGAGGGAGTGATGGAAAATTTGAGACTAGAGGTCTGCCACTTGATTAATAAAATTTCTAGAGAGCGAGAGAATAGGAACAACAGAAGGAAAGAAACTATCAAGTAGATGAGAGTGGTAGGCTCAAAAGTTAAAGGATATGAATCTTCAAATTAAAAGGGTCCTCTGGTTCTCCAGCTCAGTAAATTAAAAAAAGAAATATCTTGTCATCATTATAAAATATCAAAACACCGTTGACTAAAAAAAAAGATGGTTCTAAGATGGTTCTCTGTCTCTAGACAGAGAGAGAAAAAAAGCAAAAAGCAAAAGCCACAAACAAACAAACAAACAAAAAACACAACAAGTGATGTATAATGGAAGAAGAGCCATGATGGACTCAGACTTCTCCTCTGCAATGCTACACACCAGAAGATGATGGGACACGGTTCAATGTGCTGAGGGAATTCCAAGTCTAGCCGAACTACTAATCAAGTATAAAGATTAATTAAAGCAAGACTCAAAAAATTACTGCCAATGTATTTTTTTCTTTCCATAGGAAGTTCCCTGAAGGTATAAATGAAGAGAGAAGAAATGAGATCCACAGAAGAGTGAATCCAACCCAAGAGAGTAATAAAGAAAAATCTCAAGATGACAGCTGCTCATCAAGCTTAGAGAACAATCATTTGTGAGTTGAGCATGAGTTCAGGTGGGATGGGATGAGAACAAAGGGATACTTTGAAGATTTGATGGAATCCTAGAGATAGAGGTCAAAATACTTTAGGAACACAACAAAGGCACACAGTACAATAGGTAGGGGGGATTAGAAACAAGATGAGTGTAAATGGTTAGGGAAGGAAATGTGATCACAGCACATTACTTGGCCCTTCAGTGAATATGTAGATGGCCACAACAATTTTAGAATCTGATGATCAATTTTAGAATCAACCTAGGGACAAGATATAGATGACACATTATACTTATAGAACAGAACATAAATATGATTAGCCTGACATTTTAAATGTAAATTTAGAGAAGACAGAACCTGGGATGTGGAAGTAGGCTATAAGAGAATCTAGAAGAGAATGGAAGGAAAGGGGTGTTAACATTCTTATAAAATGAGGAGTCAAGAGAAATTTCTACATTTGATAGAACAAAAAAGTAAATATAGTATTAAAACTTAAGTTACCTATTAGAAGAACTCAGAAGAGTGGTTAACTATTTTAGAAATTGGGATGGGCACTGGGAATAGTTTAAGTATCACTTATCATAGCAAGAGTTTAAAAGATGAAGTCTGAATTTAATAACTCAGAACACAATGTTATAAGCATATTATTTAAAGATAGAGAAGTAACCATCATAAGAGCTAAAAACAAAAAAACCAGAAGAGATAAAAAGTGTTGCCTTTGAAATACAGTATTAGGGCTAAGAAGAGTAAGTCAGAGGATTATAGCTTTTCAGTGGAAGTGCTTGTCTATTTGGGGAAGAGATAAATCCAGTAACCTGAGGCAGAAAAGGTGGATTAATTCATTGATTCAAGACATACCAGAAATGTGTGCCACAAATGAAATGAAACATGGACATGCTCCATAGGTAGTAAACAAACACTAGATGGACTGCCCACTGGGAAAGAAACTGAAACAGGAAGAAGCAAGACTTTCCAGATAGCTGTACTTTAGAACCAGCATGAACGAGTTAGGTATAGAAACAAGGGTATATGGGGGGATGGGGTAACTGGATGATGGACACTGGGGAGGGTATGTGTTGTAATGAGCACTGGGTATTATAGAAGACTGATGAGTCACAGACCTGTACCCCTGAAACAAATAATACATTATATGTTAATGAATGAATGAATGAATGGAGGGAGGGAGGGGAGCAGGGAGAGAAGGAAGGAAGGAAGGAAGGAAGGAAGGGAGGAAGGAAGGAAGGAAGGAAAGAAGGAAGGAAGGAAGGAAGGAAGGAAGGAAGGAAGGAAGGAAGGGAGGGAGGAAGGAAGGGGAAAGGAAGAGGAAAGGAAAGGAATGCTCCATCAAGTCATAAGGGACACAGCCCTGGTGAAGAACCTAGAAGAATTGGTGAAAACAACAAGTACAGCAAACAGCATGTTGGCTTAATGGGAAGGGGATGCCCTTAGATTCAGATCACAGTTTTAATCTTATCTCCCCCTCTCATGGGCTCTGTGACCTTGGATAAGCTACTTAATCTAATCTCCTCGAGCTTCAGTTTCTTCATCTCTAAAACAATGATGACAATGCACATTTCACAAAGGGTTATGAGGACTGATGAGGTAAACAACACAGAGAACCCAATATAACTACCATAGACAGGGAGTTATGAATGTGACTATTCCTTTCTTTTTGCCCCTTTTTCATAAAGGATTGCTAGGTTATTGTTAAACAATAAACTCATGAAAATGTGTCCTGCAAACTAAAAAGATCCCAGTATGAACCAAGGTGAATACAAAAGACCTATACCCAGATAATGCCAAACAGGTTAAATGGGGACGGGGCGGGGGGGGNGGGGGGGGGGGGGGGGGGGGATCGTAAATCAGTTCAACATGGTCTGAAGTCAAAGGAGGGAGCTTAAAACCAGATAGAGATCAGAGACCAGAGCCTAGAGGGATAGGACAACTGCTGGAAAGAAAGAAATAATATCCTGAGGCTCCACACCTGGAAATAATACCAGGAACAACAGATTTTAGGAGGAAATTGGCACTTCTTCCAAACAGCATAGGAGAGTTAACCCAGACCTACCTAAGACAGTTCTGCTACACAGCATGGTAATGACTAAGAAGAGGAAGAGGGGGAGAGCTGAGAGCCATGGGATCTTTAAAATGCAAGGTCTTCACATGGAGAGGCATCTGGATGTAGGACCTGGCAGAGAATCAGAGGCATCTGCAATGACTGCACAAGCTGAGGGGAGGTTGAGTTAACAGGGATATGCCATTGGGCCAAAAATGAATGAATCATAAGGTCATCAAAAAAGGATGCTCACAGAATGCACAGTGATGGGTCTAGACCAGTGCACTCCCAAGGAGCAGCACGTGGGTGAGTTATGTTCATGAAAATGATCAGACAAGTTATAGGGGAAAAGGAGCTACATATCACATTTACATCCAACTGTGGTGTGAGAAAACGTATCATCTTGCTCCAATCACTACCCTGGGTGAACTACGAAGTGAAATTGATCCTTGAAAGAAAATCAGGCTTCTGTTAAGAGCAATAACCATTACAGCTGAGGATAATAGGATAATTTGAACCCTGGACTGAAGATGACAAACAGCACCATGGGAAAGTTCGGGCCTGTATCTCATTCAATAATAGGAATAAGGGGAGGTTTTCTCTGTTTTCAAATGTACCCTAAAAGATAGTAGAAAGAGAATGCAGTTCAGGGGTGATGGAAGGAAGGGAGAGGTCTCATGGAAGGTTGCTGGCACACTGGGTATACTGTTATTTCTGACGGCCGGACTGTAATTCTGATCTCACTGGAGTCAGGTGAGGTCTGGGCTATTTGATTATTATGGGTGCCAGCCAGGCTATAATAATCTTTTTAAAATTTTGTTCTTAGCTCAGGCTTCATATTCTTAGGGAAACCATTCCTGATCTCACAATCTGGATAAAGTTTCTATCCCAGGAGAACATATGAGCCTCAAAGGAGGTCTCTGTATCAATAAAGCAAGTATTGAATTCTTGCTCCTTGTGGGGAACTCAGAAGTCAACCACAGAAGGCTCCAGACTCCCAATTGTCTCTGCAGACACAAAATTGTTCTCTTTCACTGAGAGAAAAAGAGATAGCCATGCAGATTTTCCACAAAAGATAGAAGAGACAGGAGGCCTGTAATTACTCTTTCCTGAAGGTGGAATATTTTGATCATTAAATTATGCTGTCTGGGATATTTTTAAATTTCTCAGTTAAAATGCTTTCTTAGTTAACTCTGCCATTCTGGAAGGACACAGAGGTGAGGTCACAAATAAAAAAAGACAGACAAGTCTTCTTCTCTGGGATTCATCAGGCATCATGAAGGAGTTGACTCTAGTACTAGGTGAATATCCTGTTGCTAAGTAGGCCTTGGCCCCTTCATAATTAAGAAAGGGATATTATGCAAAGTTGATGATCCAGGAACGTGGCTGGGGCTAGAGCTGTATTTGTTTGTATGACTCAGTACACTAAACATGTCTTAGCTGGACCCTTACAAAAGAAAAGAAACACAGAGACACAGACAGACACACATATACACACCACATACCCCTCTCTAGAGGCCACCCACAGGCAAAGATGAATTTCCAAGACCCAAACTAACTGCCTTGGAATTCAGTTAAAATGCTCTTTCTTTTTAAAAACTTGGGATATGTGAATTGAGTGTCATTCTGCTTCCCAGAGTTTTTGAGAGAGGAGGATATCCCCAAGGGCTAAGGGTGCTCAGCCAAGTCTGGAAAAGGTCCAAGCTGGACACTGAAATAAAAGCTGTTTTATTCAAAAGTGGTTGCTTCTTAATCAGACTAGGATGCTCCCTAGAACACTGGAAATACCCAAGATCATTTGAGGTTCTGGGGAATAGAGATATATAAAGGATGTCAAAGTGATAGAAAAATGATTATATAGAAAAAATGAAATATACTGAAATTATTCACAAAAGAATAATAGCTGTAATTACTGACTTCAGATATTTAAAAGTCTTCCGGTAGTTGGATACCGATATATGGCAGAGGTTCAAGTCATGGTGGAATGCCCTGGACCTAAAAGACTGAGAATAAGAGATACCTTTAGTATTGGGCAAAGGTCACAAGTCAAACTATAGAACTGCCAAAAATCTGTTACGTGGAGCTCACAGGAATGTGAAACCAAAAGTGAAATCCAAATGATGAGGTCAGTCCAAATTACAAAAGATATTCAGGAACTAAGTTATATTTGTAGGTTGGCCATGAGCCCCAATTTCCCAGAGACAATCCATTATACCTTTTGTCCCAACTCAGTTTAGCATTTTATGGAGTTTTCATTTTTATTAATATTTGCAGAAAAATAAGTTGTGATGATTTGAAGAACTACACTTTATACTTCCAGCTTCTGTGAAGTCCTCATTTATTAATATAAAAGATGCATGGGCACCATAGTTCTCATGTCTGAAAAGAAGTAATAGCCCATTTCTCTTTCCCCAATTTTTTGGCTCCCCAAAAAGGAGATTCTGAGAAAATGATCTGCATGAAAGTACCTTATTTTATGAGACTGACGCGCTACCTACTGCGCTAACGAGGCACCTGAAAGTACCTTATTTTAGAGGTGAAGGAAAACTCAAGAGAAGTAGGTATGTGAAACAAGATTGAGAAAGCAGCAAATAAAGAGTACAGAATCAAGTCAGCTACCTCTAAAGGCAACTAAAGCTTAATGAAGCTGTACAAACTCTGGCAGCCAACATAAAATGCTTGTCTCCTGGTTTCCCACCTACAGCATAAGACAGTTGAGATGTTTACACCCTGACTTTGATCGGTAATTTGTTGAGGACTTCTTCCAAGGAATATTAATTCCCTAGCATTTATGTGCTACCCAGCAGACGGCAAACCAGGCTGTAGTGATTAAACACACACACACACACACACACACACACACACACACACACACACCTTCAAGGAAAGAAATGCAGGTAAATGCTGCTGTGCACCAAAGTGATCAGAATAAAAGATTATGGATTGGGCACAAAAAGCATCCGGTATAATCCTGCTTTTGTATTACCCACATCCAATTGAAATTCATCATTTTTTCCCTCGACCAATTATCTTACACCACCTATTCTAGATATCCCTTATCCTGATCCAGAACTTCTACTAGTCTAGACTGTTTCCTGATAGGGTGACTGGACCTTCATCCCTGAGGCTACTGAACTCCTGGTAATACCTTTGCCAGGCCATGGTTGTTCCAGTACACAAGCATAGTTTCCACTGGACATGGGAGCACCGATGGGCGTCCCAGTGAATCCCTTGATTTCTAGGTATTACCCTCCCTGATTCCCTCCTGTAGCAATAATCCAATATCTTCATGATAAACCAATCACTTATCTCTGGCAGTATAGCAGCTCATTATTTGTTGGTTCACTGGCATCGGGAGCCCAAAACAACCAAGTAGGAGCTGTGAGTCTAGTATTAGTGAAATGCTTATTGTATTTCCTTGTAGAAGCATCCACTCCCTGGAAACTGTAAGTTTAGGTCAATAGAGTCTAAAATTGTGGGGTCAGGGAGCACAAATTATCCAAGTGAATCCCCAGGAGTAATGGTGAGAGGAGGGGTCACTTCTACTTTTTCCTTGGGGTTCCAGACCCATATCTATAAGGTCCGCAGCACCACAAAATGACAATTTTCTCCTATAGGCATCTTGAAAGACAACATCCCAACTCTGATGGCTACAGGAGAAACTTCCAATACTTTCTCAGGCCACTCTGAGTCATACAGTTTATGAGAAGTTCAGTGGATGTCATGATCATATGCCTTTGTGGATCTCCTGACAAGGTCTTGATCAAAGTCAAAGTATGACTTGAGACAGTCAGACTACAGTGGCCCTTGGACCTGCTTGCTGGTGGCCTACAAGCTGAGGATGTTGTTTTGTTTTTTACAGTTTCTTGCTCTTTACAAAAAACTCTTCCAACCCTTGAAATGAATCACTAATTGTCAATCTTGTTTTAAAAAAAAAAACATAAAAATACTAATTTCTACTAAATGAAATCTCATATGCAACCAAATACAAAAAAAAAAAGCAGAACTGCTCTAGTTGAAGGGTAAGAGATTTTACTGGGTAACTTAGAACCCACTTCCCTTAGCTTCCCTTATTCTCCTAATGCCTAAGTACCTTTTCAGAACCTTTGGGTACCACAGATCTGGCTGAAAACATTGAGTTTAGAAAGGCTCTAAACTCTTCCAGTGCTAATATTCTGATACTGTTTTTCATATTGGCCAATACTGCTAAAGAACACTCTGGCCTCCCAAGAACTGAATTTTGTTCAATAATATAGTCCAGTAATTATTAACATGTCCCAAGGGCATGAACAACCACAGAGCTACAACAGTCACAGAACTGTGAGCAAAGCAATTAGATCTTTGCCCTCTTCCCTCAAGAGTTTCTACAAACTTCCTGAAAGTGTCAATTTCTCCCCTAAAATCACCCTTCCTGAAGCTGAAACTACCGCCAGATGGAATCACTAACCCCTTGTCAGAGGCAGAGCTGTCCCACAGGAGGCCTAGCTTTGGGCTGGTCTTTTTAGTTTGGGAAGCTTGCGTTTTTAATATGTGAAAGTTGTGCTCATACTTTTTCTGAAGAATCTCAAAACACAGAAATTAAGTCAAATGGGCAATTCTTCCTGGGCTGTGACATTTTGTTCCTTGCCCAAACCAGAGACAAACATACATAAATTCCCCAGTTCATTGGTGCTCTCCTCTTTAATTCTTAGGGAATGCATTGTGCAATCTGAAATTCATACAAACATTTAGTTCCACTGTCTTTCTGACACACTGTTCTTGTAGAATGTGCCTCTGAGGTAATGGCCTATATAACTCAAAGCCATAATCTGCCCAATGAGCCAAAGCCTCTTCTTTCCTGAAATCCAGAGGGAATGGGGTAGGATTGATCCTCCTTTCTCATGCCTATTCCACATCCTGGAGATTCTAATGCTCTCCCAAGATTTCCACAAATTCCCAAGGGACTTACATTTTCCTGCTTACCTTTGGCTCTGACCTTCTGCCTCTAGTCAACTCTCATTCTTTTCTCTGCCAGGGAGCATTGTCAAAAACAACAGAGCAATAATCCTTCAATGAGTGCAGCCACTCATGGATTTCTCTATTTCTCCTTTCAGTTCTTTCAGTGTCTGTTTTTTAAATGTACATTGAAGCTCTCCTGTTGGGTGCATACATACTAAGGTTTTTGTGTTTTCTTGAAGAATGGAACCCTTTATCATACCTAAAGTTTCTTTTTCTTCCTTGCTCTGGATTCTACCCGCATGTTTTTTATATTACAATAGTTATAGTAACTATAGCTACTATATATACTATATACACATATACGCACACACATACACTATAGTATATAGTTACTATAGTTATTCCCATTCTCTTTTGTCAGTGTCAGTATGGTGTGTCTTTTCTAGCTCTGTTTTCAAACTCTTTTTTTTTTTTCCTATTTTCAAACTCTCGATGTCTTTATTCTTAAACTGGGCTACCTGTAGACAGCCTAGAGATGTGGATTATTTCTTATCCATTCTGACAATCTATTTTAATTGGTGTGCTTAGACCAAATTTAATATGATATAAATATGGTTAACATTAAATCTACCATCTTGTTAGGTCTTTTCACTTGAGTTTATTGTTTTGTTTCTCTTTTTATAGCTTCTCTTGAGTTAGCTGAGCATTTTTTATGCTTCAATTTTACCTCCTCTCTTGACTTACTGTTTACATGCTTTCACTCAATATGCTTTCATGGATACTCTAAGGTTTTCAGTATAAAACTTTAACTAGTTTATCCTCAAATCATATGCCACTTTAGGTGTAGCTTAAGGAACACAGGATATTCTATATTCTTTTCTTTCATTCTTGCTCTATTGATGTCATAATTTAACTTTACATGTGCTGTAAATATATAATACATTGCTTCTATTTTTAGCTTTAAATAGTTAACTTTAAGAACAATTAAATACAAAAAGAAATCAATTTCATTTTATCTTCATTTTTTTCCTATTTTCAAGGCTCTTCACTTCTTCGTGTTAATCCAGGTTTCTGTCTCATAGCCTATTTCTTCTGCCTGCAGCACAACTTCCTTAGCATTTTGGTAGAGTCAGTCTGCTGGCAATGAATTTTCCCGGTTTTTGTTTGTCTGGTTAAGTCTTTACTACTGTTTTAAGTCATGGTTCTGACAAGTTGTCTGCTATAGTTCTTATTTTTTTCATCTGCATATAATACGTGTTTTTCATTTGGCTGTTTTCAAGATTTTCCCTTTGTCTTCATGTTCAGTGGATAGAATATATGAATGACTGGGGGGGGTGTGTTTGGTATTTATCCTGCGTGGGTTTCTGAGCATCTTGGATTGGGGATTTGATGTATGTTATTAAGTCTGGAGTGTTGCAATTAGAACTGCTGAGTCTGGTGTTGCTATGTTCACTCTCAGCAGACCACAGGCTTCAGGGCTTCAAATTCCTCTACTGATATCTTGGTATTTAGGGTATGGGCTAGTCTGTGAAAGGGTTTATCTGCTCTACCATCAGTTTGAGGTCTTCTTTTTGCACTATGTCTCAGAGAACTCCACTCTTGGGTTCTTCTATTCTTCTCCAGTAGTAGTCCCTTATTACTTATTATTGGACACTTGTTAGCCTGGTAGTGGTGGGAGAGGGGTATTTTGTGTGTGTGTGTGTGTGTGTGTGTGTGTGTGTGTGTGTGTGTGTTATTAAGCCTCAGTCTTTTGACAGTCACTATATCCCAGGATCTCAAAGATGTGACCACATCTTCCTCCTCCATTTATAGCCTGGACCCCATAACATGCCTGCTTTGCCTTTTGGTGTAGAAGTTTCTCTTTCTGTTCTCTTCCCTCTGCTGCAGATTTTCACCAATGCCTTAAACGCAATGACATTTGTTGTCCTTTCTCCCACAGAGTTAGGCTTTCGCTCTGTAGGGAGAGATGAGGGTCTTGGTAGAGTTTTATGATCCTCCTTCACTGGCTGTTCTTCCCTTCCCCCTATCAATACCTCAAGGAACACTTTCATGGGACTCCCTCCAATCTTTCCTGTGAACACCTAGTGGAGCTCATGAAGAAAAACCCTGAAGGAAATGCACAATTTCACAGCTTCTGTAGCTCTATAGGAACTTCACAATCTCTCCTTGGTGTCCAGTTGTATCTTCCCTAGGTCAGCCAGTGCTAGCATACTTTTATCACTACTGACATATGTCTTTCCTTATATTTGGGGGCCAATTAGTTGTCCTGCAGCCTCAGTGTTCTATAGTGTCAAGAAGTGTCATGAATTGTCTGGTTTTTTCCATGGTAAGGTTAACAGTGATTCTCCTTTCAGCTTTCTAGATCCTCCAGTAAAAACATGAAGTCTATTTTTAATTTTTTTTAATATTTTATTTATTTATTTATTTGAGAGAGAGAGAGAGAGAGAGAGAGAGAGAGAGAGAGAGAGATTACAAGTAAGAAGAGAGGCGGGCAGAGAGAGAGGAGAAAGCAGGCTCCCTGCTGAGCAGACAGCCCGATTCGGGCCTCGACCCCAGGACCTTGAGATCATGACCTGAGTCGAAGGCAGAGGATTTAACCCACCGAGCCACCCAGGTGCCCCTCTATTTTTAATTTTTTGAGGAATCTCCACACTGTTTTCCAAAGTGGTTGCACCAACTTGCATTCCCACCAACAGTGAAAGATGGTGCCCCTTTCTCCACAACCTCTCCAACACTCGTTGTGTCCTGTGCTGTTGATTTTGGCCATTCTAACTGGTGTAAAGTGGTATCTCAATGTGGTTTTGATTTGAGCTTCCCTGATGGCTAGTGATGATGAACATTTTTTCGCGTGTCTGTTGGCCATTTGTACGTCTTCTTTGGAGAAGTGTCTGTTCATGTCTCCTGCCCATTTTTTGACATGATTACCTGTTTTTCAGGCGTTGAGCTTGAGAAGTTCTTTATAGATCTTGGATATCAGTCTTTTGTCTGTAGCATCATTTGCGAATATCTTCTCCCATTCCTTGGGTCGACTCTTTGTTTTGTTGACTGTTTCCTTTGCTGTGCAGAAGCTTTTTATCTTGACGAAGTCCCAAAAGTTCATTTTCGCTTTTGTTTCCTTTGCCTTTGGAGATGTGTCTTGAAAGAAGTTTCTGTGGCCAATGTCAAAGAGGTTACTGCCTTGTTCTCCTCTAGGATTTTGATGGATTCCTGCCTCACGTTGAGGTCTTTCATCCATTTCAAGTTTATCTTTGTGTATGGTTGTGAGAGAATGGTAGCCTATGACCCTGCAATTGCACTACTGGGTATTTACCCCAAAGATACAGATGTAGTGAAAAGAAGGGCCATATGTACCCCAATGTTCATTGCAGCACTGTCCACAATCGCCAAACTATGGAAAGAGCCGAGATGCCCTTCAACAGATGAATGGATAAAGAAAATGTCGTCCATATATACAATGGAATATTACTCAGCCATCAGAAAGGATGAATACTCAACTTCTGTATCAACATGGATGGGTCTGGAAGAGATTAAGCTGAGTGAAATAAATTAAGCAGAGAAAGTCAATTATCATATGGCTTCACTTACTTGAGGAACAAAAGGAATAAAATGGAGGACTCTAGGAGAAGGAAAGGAAAATTGTATTGGGGTAAATCGGAAGAGGAGGTGAACCATGAGAGACTATGGACTCTGAGAATCAAACTGAGGGTTATGGAAAGGAGTGGGGAGGGGGGACAGGTGAGCCTGGTTGTGGGTATTAAGGAGGGCACATATTGCATGGACCACTGGGTGTGGTACATAAACAATGAATCTTGGATCGCTGAAAAAATAAAATAAAAATTTTAAAAAATACAAAAAAAACCCATGAAATACTTTTAATGCTTATTTATAAATTAACTCTTTGAGGTATAAAATAGTACCCTTATTTTATAATTATGGAAATGGATGCATAGTAGTCCTGTATCCCCAAGGGTGACAAAGAGACAGATGAAATAAAATAAAATTTAAAATGGTCTTATGTTTTGGGATGACATAGCAGTGATCTGCTTGGATTCATGACTGAAGGGCAATCACAACTATATCCTTCTTGGTAGATATCAGTGTAGACAGTCGATGACCTAACTAATGAGATATCCCCAAGCATCATCCCAAGGCACTACACAAGTCCCTAAAAAACAGGTTTACCCTGAAGAAAAAGAGGTTGGATGGGAACTGAGTTGACTTGATTTATTTTTGTCAAGTGGTAGAACAGGTACTCTAACAAGAAACTGAATGATATAAAAATATATAAATTACAGGTCTTGCCAACTGATAATCTCAACCAAGATTCTCACCTGGTAAACTTTTGCTTATTGTTATTTCAACTATGTTTCAGGCATACAGCTAAGTATATTATATACATTATCCTATTTAATACTCTCAAACCTGTAAGGAATCTATAAGATAGATCCTATTACCATCTTTATTCCAAGGATGAAAAGACCATGGCTTAGTAAGGATAAAAGAGTTACAAAATTTCACAGCTAGTAAGTGGCAGGGCTGTAACTCAACACAGGCCTTTAAAAGCACAAAGTTCATACTCTAAACCAATAAAACTTGGTAACTATATGGGGCCAGAGATAGGTATTCTTTTCTTTCTGAGATCTAAAGTATAAAAAAACATGTTCCCCAAGATACTGTATTTCTTTCTATAAAGTTCTAACTCCTCTGGTCTTCTTGGAAACAAAATCATCACTCCAAATAGTATCCTTTTAGATAAAATTATTGTTACAAACAAATGCCTCAGGGGTATCTATAATACTCAATGTTACTGAACATCACTGTTAAAAGGATTTTTAAAATAATCTAGCTCAGAGGTTCTCTAGAGCAGTGGACTCAGCATCATCTGGGAAATGGACAGAAATGCAAAGTCTCTGGCCTAACTCCAGACCTACTGAGTTATCAACTCTGGAAGTGGAAGTCATGAATCTGGTTTTAATAAGCCCTCTAGCTGATTCTGATGTGTGATAAAGTTTGAGAACTACTGTTTTAGCTCAATGTTGTGCTTACAACATTTGAGATCTACTGTGCACCAGAATCCGTATGTACCAAGGGATGAATTTTGAAAGATTCATAAGAGCCAGAACAAGTTAAAGGATTTGAGCTATAACCTGTACATAAAGAGGGGAGGGTGAAATTTAAGTAGGGAAAGGCATAATTTGACTGGCATTTTATTATTCATTCAATGTAGTTATCCATTTATTCACCCACCCATTTATTGAGAACCTATAAAGTATGAGGCTCTGAGCTACAAACCTGGAATACCACTCTATCTATAGCATAGGGTGAGCAAGTATAACAGCATGGGAGGGTAATAAGAAGGCTACTGTAATAGGTCAGTGGAAGATGACTAGAGCCTGAAGAACATGGCAGTGGGAGAATAGACTGACTAAGTGATATGATGGAACATTACATGAGTTTCTTTAAAGCTTCCATTTGTATCCATTTTGGTACAAGGAGGTGGATTTAGACTAAGATGACCCCTAGATTACCAATTTAGGCAAATGGGTAGCATATGATGATACCATTAGCTAGACTAGAAATATAGAAAGAGGAACACATGGGATGATGAAGTGACCACATCCTATATGGTATTGTAGTTTCATCAACCCAATGGCAATGGCGTGATCTCTGATCTGGGGCCACTTGAGTCATTAATGCAGAATATAACTAAATCCATTGAAAATATTTTTAGTGGCCAGAAAAAGTTACCTTTACATTGAACTGAAATACTGACATTTTTTTTTAATACTCTCTCTTTGTAGCTTCTTCTCATTGGTCTTATTTTGATCAGCAACTCAGAATAATCTGGAGAGTCCCTGTAGCTGAATTACCAAAGAAATATCTGTAAACAAGTGTCTACATATCTAATCCTGCTGACTGCAACTATGATTTGTCTTCATTTCTGAGGGTCTGCAATTTGGAAATGATTCTTCACAGTCTAATTGTTCCTGTTTCCATTAAGTTCTTCTTGACAGTCTTCCTTAAAATTAACAGCGCACACACAAACAAAACCCTTATGCCTACCCTAATTGAAATGTAGGCTATTTCTTCACCCTTTGACTTCCTAACATACATTTCTCTTAGGTTTTTATTCACACCCAGAGGTCTGTGTCTTACTGACTCAAAAATATCATTACCACAATTTTTTCTTACAAAACAGCACAGTGCAGACCTCAAGGCACCAATTATCCTTTTATCCCTAACCTCATTTTTACTGTACTAGTCTTCCCTTGGCTAGAGTAAAATCAACAGTTAAAGGTCTGACCTTCACTTTCTCTGAGATCTATGGGTTGTTCAAAGTTTAAAGGTCAATTTTTGCTGTCTCATTGTTTTGGAGGCTACTGATAATATTCAATAAAATACACATCTGAAAACACTTCTATTGTTTTTTTTTCTATTTTTTAAAACAAGCATTTTCTGATATTAATATTGAACACAATAATAGGAAAAAATTGTGAAGAAAAGCATGAAGAAAAATATCAAGATTTCCCAAAACCCCACCACAAAGAGCAACAAGTACTACATTTTCTTACATTTCTTTCCTGAATTTCTTCAATTGCATGTATTTTTACATTTAAGACCAGATACCTTTTAGTTTCCTGCTTTATAACTTTATATGACACCGTATTTTTATATGCCACTTAAAATTCTTTTCCAATAGGGGTACCTGGGTGGTATAACTGGTTAAGTGGCTGACTCTTGGTTTCTGCTCAGGTTGTGATCTCAGAGCCCTGAGATGGAGCCCCATGTTGGGCTCTATGCTCAGCCTGCAGTCTGCTTCAGACTCTCTCTCCTTCACCCTCTGCCCCTCCCACTTGTGCGCTCTCGCTCTCTCTCCAATAAATAAATCTTTAAAAAAAGTTCTTTTCCAACATTATTTTTAATAGCCAAAAATAATCCATCATATGAATATGTCACATTATAGCTTAAGAATTTCTAAATTTTTGGTCATTTGGTTAGTTTCCAGTGTTTTGGCTATCATGAATAACCCTGTAGCAAAAATCTTGGTACATGAAACTTGTCTACTTTTGGATGGGAAAGTACAAATTCCCAGGTACGGAATTCCTCATCTAAAGGAAATAAATTTTTTAAAGCATGCAGTAATTTCTGTCCCTTTATTTTCTACACATTTTTATAAAGTGAGGATCATGCTACACATATATGTACATATTTTGCATTTTTCATTCATATTACACTGATATTTTTCTATTTTACCTACAAGTTCTCCAATTTGGACACTTCCTTTTTTTTTCTAAAGATTTTATTTATTTATTTGACAGAGAGATCACAAGTAAGCAGAGAGGCAGGCAGAGGGAGAGGGGGAAGCAGGCTCCCTGCTGAGCAGAGAGCCCGGTGCAGGCCTCGATCCCAGGACCGTGAGATCATGACCTGAGCCGAAGGCAGAGGCTTAACCCACTGAGTCACACAGGCACCCCTGGACATTTCCTTTTTGATGACATTTTTATGAAAACCCCTGTACGTAAATTTGATTATATCTTTATTATTTCTGTAAGTAAAAATAACAGGGGTAGAATCATTTAGAAAAGGGGTCTGAACTTATTATACATATTGTATTGTATTCTCATTGTTTTATTTTTAGTTTTATGATCACAGAAGAAACTCGACATTTTTTCATGAGTTTTTGGTGTATCCTTTCCCCTTCTGATTTGACTTTTACTTCGATTAAAACTAATCTGGTTCCTTGTCAGAACACATAAAATATACATATTCTTTTTAATAACTATGCAGTTATATAAGCCTTTGTATGGATACAATTGATTTAACCAGGTTGCTATAGGTTACATTTTGTTTCTATCAAGTACTGCTGCAATGAAATTGCTGTGTGTGTCTTGTGTGTATTTTAACATTCCTGCTAATTAATGATCCTGGAAGTGAGATTACTTATCAGAAGCAGTAAGAAGGTTATGTGTAATTTTGATATATAACTGGCAAGTTGTCCTCTAAAGTCCAGTGAAATGCACTGTGACCAAGAGTACTTATTTCACCACAAACTAACACAGAATATTATAATTGTTTTAGAAATTCCTATCTAAATAATAAATCTAATAAAAATAAACTAGTCATTAAAAATTTCTACTTCTCTAATCACTGATATTTTTTTCTCTAGTCCCATGTCCACTGTACTTTTACATTTCTTTATCTGTTAATGACCTGATTATGATTTTTGCCTATTTTTTTGTGGCTTGTTATTATTTTACATTTTTAAGAGCTCTTAAACGCACACATACACAGAGTCCCCAGTCTGTTGCTTTTATTTATTTGTTTGTTTATTTGTTTATTTATTTAGAGAGAGAGAGGAAGCGGGGGTTGGGGACAGAAGGAGAGGGAGAGACAGTCTCAAGCATAGTCTGCATTAACTGTGGAGCCCAACACATGGCTCGATCTCACGATCCTGAGATCATGATCTGAGCCAAAACCAAGAGTTGGAAGCTCAACCAATTGTGCCACCCAAGTGCCCCAGTCTGTTGCTTTAAAAAATTTTTGTGTTTATAATATCTTTCACTGGATAAAAGTTCTAAACTTTTATGCAGTCAACCTGTCCATTTCTTCATTTAAAGTTTCTGATTTTGAATCATGCTTAGTAGAGATCTCCTCTTCTAAGATTATACAACTATTCTTCTGTATGTTTACATATTTGGAATATATATTTGTGTATACATAGAGATCTAATTTTATTTTCCTCCAAATGGTTAGCCAATTATCCCCACATAATTTATGGAATAACCTATTCCCCCCACTGTTTATTATGTCTATATTTGCATATCCATTTGAATCTTGTAATAGGTTCTCACTTCTTATCCACTAATCTGTCAACTAATCTTCAACAAAGCAGGAAAGAATATCTAATGGAGGAAAGATAGTCTCTTCAACAAATGGTGTGGGAAAACTGAATAGCAACATGCAAAAGAAGGAAACAGGATCACTTTTTCATACCATACACAAAAATAAATTCCAAATGGAGGAAAGACCTAAAACGTGAGATAAGAAACAATCAAAATCCTAGAGGAGAACACAGATAGTCACCTCTTTGACATTGGATGTAGCAACTTCTTACTAGATATGTCTCCTGAGGCAAAGGAAACCAAGCAAAAATAAACCATTGGGACTTCATCTATTGGGTAATTCTTGATGGCATAAATATTCCATTTCAACATGTTTTGCCTAGATCCATGAATGAATGCTAAAACCAGTATAGACAAATTTAAGCAAAAACAGGATATCTACATAGTCTCTAAGTATTTCTTTCCAAAATATTTAGTAATTACAAGGGTGCAACAGTAAATTTGCAGTGGAGAATCTTGGCAGATAGCACTTAACCAAGTCATCAAAATTAACATTGCCAGTAATACATATTAATATCACATATGTCCAATATGATACACAGGGCAAATCAACTCTGAGGCATCCTTCCCAGGAATGCACAACCTCAATCTAATCATGGGAAAATGGCAGACCAACCCAAACTGGGGAAATTCCAGAAAATAACTGACCTGTACTCTACAAAAGTATCAGAGTCACAAAGGATCAGGAAAGACTAAGGACCTCACGAGCCTGAGGAGAGATGACAACTAAATGCAGTGTGAAATCTTGAAAAAGCAAAAGGACATTAGTGGAAAAAACTTCTGAAATCTGAATACATTCTAAAAGTTTAGTTAACAGTACTAGAGCAAGGCTAATTTCTTAGTTTTGGTAATGGTCTTATGGCTATATAAGTTGTTACCGTAAGAGGAAACTAGGTGAAGACTATATGGGAACTCTACTATTTTTGCAACTCATCTGTAAGTTTAAAATTACCTCAATATGAAAAAACAATTTAAGTTCTTGCCCATTTAAATCCAGTGAAATTTTACCATCTTTTGTCAAGCTTTTCCTCCCAGCAACGCAAAACAGAAATGTAAGTCTTGGCATTCTGATTGTAATTGTTGAATATGTATGTTAATTTAGGAATATTCAGCATTTTTGCAATGTTTAGGGTTCCTATTCAAAAGAAGCATATATGTCTTCCTTTATTCAGATATTTTAAGTTCTTTGGTTAAACTGTCTTCTTCATGCTTCTTGCATGCTTTTTAAAAATTTATGTTTATAGGTGTTATAATTTTAAGGTGAATAATAGTGGGGAATGGAGGAATTTCTGTGTTATTCCTGACTTTAATGAGAATTCTTATAGCATTAAACCATTAAATAAAAAGTTTGTTTCTTATAGTGAGATGTTATCCTGTATAGGAGGTTTCTATTTTTATTTTACTAAAAGTTTTGACAAGAATTAATGCCAAATTTTATTTTAAAAATTAGCTTCTGTAGTGAAGTATGGGAATAGATTTTCTGACACTGAGCCAACCCTGCAACTCAGGGATAAAGCATATGCAGTTAATCAACTTAATCATAATGTACTGGTTTTTTTCACATTTTATTTAGGATTTGGGGAACATCATTTATATGTGATATATATGTGTTATATCTTACTCTTTTTTTTTTTTATATATCTTACTCTTGAATGAGACTACCAGTTTTTGATGGCAGGATAAATACCTGGCAAACAGACTCTGAACAAAAGTTTTGTTAACTATTAAAGAGTCATCCACTTCTTTTAGTTCCAGACATGTATGGACCAACGTAATGGACATTGGTTGCAGAAACTTTCTTTCTCACTTCTCAAAATACAATCTTCAAATTTTCCTTGATTTTCTCTTTCTGAAGACTCAAACTCTCTTAGCCCATGAGATAATTCTGTCTTACTGATGTTACATGGCCACTTGGTATTTTGAAAATGTTTCATTAACTGACAACATTTTAAAGTAAGATTTTACCTATAAATATAGATTTCTGGCTTCTCTTAAAAAAGTGTAGATGTGGGTGCCTGGGTGGCTCAGTGGGTTAAAGCCGCTGCCTTCGGCTCAGGTCATGATCCCAGGGTCCTGGGATCGAGGCCCACATCGGGCTCTCTGCTCAGCAGGGAGCCTGCTTCCTCCTCTCTCCTCTCTCTCTGCCTGCCTCTCTGCCTACTTGTAATCTCTCTCTCTGTGTCAAATGAATAAATAAAATCTTTAAAAAAAAAAAAGTGTAGATGTGGAATGGGAAATCACTAGATTCCCACTACTCAGAAAACCATAATCTAGCTGAAATATCTAAGTGTCGTTCACAGGGACCTTTAGTGGTGTCCAATCATAAAGGTTCAGAAGAGGGAGACTGGGGGTGCCTGGGTGGCTCAGTGAGTTAAACTTCTGCCTTCAGCTCAGGTCATGGTCCCAAGGTCCTGGGACAGAGTACAATATCGGGCTCCCTGCTCAGTGGGGAGCCTGCTTCTCCCTCTTCCCATGCTTGTGCGTGCTCTCTCTTGCTATCTCTCACCTCTCTCTCTCAAATAAATAAAATCTTAAAAAGAAAAAAGAGAGAGAGAGAGAGAGAGATTGTCCTGGATAGGAGAAGTGAAACAAGACTTCACAGAAGAGGGCAAGCCTGGGTGGCTCAGTGGGTTAGAGCCTCTGCCTTAGGCTCGGGTCATGATCTCAGCTTTCTGGGATCAAGGCCCGCATCGGGCTCTCTGCTTAGCGGGGACCCTGCTTCCTCTTCTCTCCTCTCTCTCTGCCTGCCTCTCTGCCTACTTGTAATCTCTCTCTCGATCTGTGTCAAATAAATAAATAAAACCTTAAAAAAAAAAAGATTTCACAGAAGAGGTCAAAGTATGTAAAGAAAAGTGGGCATGAATATAACCTTGTGGATAAATAACTTCTTTGTCATATGGCTGAAGAAAGTAATACATCCTAGCCATGCTACAAAAAAGACATTTGATGATTTATAAAATTTGTGATAAGAATAACCTTTAATGTATTGGATAACAGTAGAATGCTAAGTTAATCTTGACTTTAGTTTTAAATTTTTAAACCACAGGACAACCAACTGTTTGGCTCTTGTTCTTATGCCACTGCATCCACAAAGGTATAAAAGTTTAAAACTGGCAAGAGTTACTCTTATTCCACTGATACCACTTCCTCCCCATTTCACAGATGAGGAAACTGAGGGTCAGACTGGTGGAGTTGACTTACTTAAGTTCACACAGTTTTTATGTGATAAAGACTAGTGATTTTATTGTCAATTGGTCACTATCCTTTCCAATGACACCATCACTGCTTTACAATGAAGGGTGGAGTAAGTGGATTCCTAAGGTCTCTTCGAAATTTTAATATGTGGAAGGAGAAAATTAACTAAAGCTATTAGCTCAAGGCTTTATTAAAATCTTCAACATGAGAACAATTTAGGAAGACTGTTCTCCAGAAAACAAGGGGCCTAAGGAGGTTATAGGGAGATCAGGGAAGGTTATGAATGTTCATTTTTGTTCCAAAATTTTTTCACTGTTGAAACTGAGATTGTTTTAGTCCTGTGACAAAATGCAGGGATGGCGAGACTAGGGTTGCAATTTAACAGTCTTTGTGGGTCAGTTTGGGTTTAGCAAGGAAAGTTGCTAAAACAAGTGGAGCTAAGATCTGGCTAGGGTCAGTGGGAAATGTTCAGCCCTTCAGCACTTTTTACAATGATAAAAAGCATCCCGGACTGTATTATACTATATAGTCATTTATTTTATTTTATCTCTCCCCTACTAAAATGCAAGTAGTATGAGGACAGGGTGTATTAATTTCCTAGGACTGCTGTAACAAATCACCACAAACTTGGTGGTTAAAACTGAATATTTTCTTCTCATAGGTCTGGAGACCAGAAGTCTTAAATCAAGGTGTCAGCAGGTTGCTTCTCTCTGAAGGCTCTGAGAGAAAATCTGTTCCATAGTGGTTGCCAGCAATCTTTGGTGTTCCTTGACTTATAGACACATCAACTCAATCTCAGCCTCCACCTTCACTCTGTCCTCTTTTTTCTGTGTCTCTGTGACTCTTTCTTCTAAGGACACTCCATTGGATTTAGGGCTGACCTTTACCTTGTGTGATCACATCTCAAGCCTTACCTTAATTATATCTGGCAAAGACCCTATATCCAAATAAGTTCACCTTCTGAGGTTCTGGGTGAACATGAATTTTTGGGGGGACACTATTCAACTCAAGACATGGGTTTTGGGGGTGTATTTTTTTAACCATGGTGGTCCCAGTATCTAGGAGATGGTATAGCAAGTACTTTTTAAATGTTGCACAAAAATTAACTGGAGCTGAATACTGGCTGCTCCCTATACACAGCATCCTATCTATGGACCTCCTTAAATGGCCTGCACTACTTGTTCATGTCATCTGCTGTGCTCTACAGGCTTATGGGTTCAGGACCCCTGTTCATCATGTTTAAAGTACTGTTCACTTTTTTCCCCAATGAAATAGGGATAGAGGATGAAAAGCAGTAAAGAGGGGTAAAGTACATTCAAGAACCCAAAAGGGGCAATGTAAACCACAGTCAGCCAGCCTAGATCTGGTTCCTGGCTCTGCCAATAACTCACTGTAAGCCCCACCTACCTCAGTTTTCCCATCTGTAAATGAAGAAAATAATAGTGTCTAGTGCTTTGTTGTGAGGATTAAAGAAGTTGATACACATAAAGTTCATAGTCTAAAGGTACAGAGCAAAATGTTAGAAAATTGTCAGCTATTATCCAAATACCTTGGTGCCCAAAGTCAAAGTTCTTACCACTCCCAACCTGCAGGAATACAACAGGTTTTGCTTATTAGACTTTGAGATAATTTCACATGCTTCAGCCAACATTTATACTTTGAATGAGGACCACACCAGCCACCTCCAAATGAAAAACAAATTTTCTTTTTAAGCTAGATATTTAATCATATCATGATCAGATTTTAATTACTCTAGGGAAAAGATTTTATAAAAAGAAACCAAAGAGAAAATTGCTTGGATAATGTATTTGTATCTCAAGTTTGAAATTTTCTCCTATTAGATATTCCAACATCTAACTTTTTTTTTTTTTTTTTGCCTCTCACTCTCAATTTGCTCATTATTAGCCTCAGAAGCAATCTGGTGGAAGCTGAAAGTAAGGAGAAGAGAATAATAATATTTGAGTACTAGGAATTCTGTTAAACACTTTGTTAACATTTTTCATTTGATGCTATAAAGTATGTTTTATTAATCTCATTTTACAAATGAATAAATTAGGATTTAAAGATGCTCTGAGAACTTGTCCAAATTTGTCCAAGCATTATAAGATAAAGCTGTTCTTTGATATAGTCTGCCTGATTCTAAATCTCTTCTATTCACTATACAGTATAATATAATGTCCAGAAGTTATGACATAGTTTATGGGTGCAATTATATACACATATGCACACATGTGTTCACGTATTTTTCCCTAGGACTTTGGTCCATTTGAATGCAACTTCTGTTTTGTTTTTGTTTTTGTTTAGGGGGGAAAGATTTTGTTTATTTAAGAGAGAGAGAGAAAGTGCAAGCAGGAGGAGGAGGAGAGGAACAGGGACAAGCAGACTCCATGCTGAGCATGGAGCCCAATATGGGGCTCAATTCCATGACCCTGAGATCATGACCTAAGTAAAAATTAAGAGTCAGATACCCAATCTACTGAGCCACCCAGGTACTCTGCAACTTGTTTTTAAACTGCCTTGTATTTAAATAAAAATAAGAAAATACAGGAAAGGTTAGAATGCTAGCTTTGACAGTATTTATTTTGCAAAGAAGATAATGCTCCTTTGGGATTAGCACTGTTTCTCAAGGCAAAACTAAGCTATGCCCCATGTTCCAAAAGCCTTATCACATAAGCAGATTAATTTTAAAAGGACACATGGCAATACTGTTATTACTACACAAATATGTTTTTGAATCACCACTTTAAAAGCAAACAATCTAATTTTCTTCTCTCTACCCTCCTTTTTAATTTTCTCCATGCTGGAAGTAAATGAGCTAACACTGAATATATGAATGAATCAGAAAGAATAGAAAACCTAAAGCCATGTCTTTTCAACCTTCCAATTAGAAGAACCAAACTCTGGGACCAAAAATAGGCAAATAATATAACCAATATAAAATAGCTAAAGACTCACAAGTGTAGAGATGGCTAGCTGTCTGTAAATTATGTCCTATGGAAAAGTTGATCATATTTATTCCTGAGACCTGCCAAAGAGGGCAGAGTAGAAAGAGTAGTTGAGGTTTACTGAGATGCACAGTCCTATTATTTATATATGCATATTTATATTTGATGAAAATGCCTCTTGAATAAAATAGGCTGACTTAGGAAGTTGCCAATGTCCTGCTAGAAAGTGTTCAAACAGGGGCTTTGCCAGGTGGTTGTGAATGCCCTGGTGGGGAAGCAAATAGACATGAAGGTTATCCAAGACTGAAAAGGTCTCTGAGATTTCTTCCAAAAGATTCTATAATTCACACATCCTTGGGCAAACAGCTATCAATGCCAGTTTTATTTTGTCACTTCATTTTCAACATCAGCCAACTGACCCCAGTGATTTGATCTCCTCTACTACTAAACCTCTAGATCAGAGACCTACAAACAACAGCCCACATGCCAAATCTGGCCAGCCACCTGTTTTGGTACAATCTACTTCTAAGAATAGTTTTTATATTTTCAAATAGAAAGAAATCAAAACAAAGGACTATTTTGTAACATGTAAAAATTATATGACATTCAGCATCCAATGTCGATAAATAAAGTTGCACTGGAATATAGCCACACTCATTTGCCTATGTACTAGACTGTCTATGGCTGTTTTCATGCTGTAATGGAACTGAATAGTTATAACAGATACCATACAGCCTGCAAAGTTGAAAATATTTATTATCTGGCCCTTTACTAAAACATGTTTGCTGAGACTGGCTTTAGGAAGTAAAATTCTGAGAGCAAGGGCTATGGTCTTTGTTACTTATTGCTGTAGCCCCAATATTTGGCACAGAGTAGTTTCAGTGTTATAGCAACTGAGTGAATAAATGAATGTAGTATGGTCATGTTTAGAATTGATGAGAAGTCATTAAATTTGCCTATACTTAATTTCTTCTTCTACAGTCCAAAAGAGATTTCTCCCAGATAGAGCAGAACTACATCATATATGAACAAGAGACTCAACCAAGTCTAATATTGAGGTATCATGTACCAGAATGGCATAATGCCTACCTTCCATCCTGACTGGTCTGGGCCATACCTCGCCAGTCACTAACAGTTTCGGAAATCACCCTTGGACACCTTGTAGGTTACTGAGTCTAAAGACTTATGACTTATTCAGACTTTGCTGAATTTCTAAAATACCATTGTCTTTTCTTGTCTTAATCATTTGGCAAATTTAATGCTCTCTGGAGGAGTAATTGTGGAGAATCATTCTTTCCTTTCAACACAGAAAGACAGCCAACTCAGCAGTTCAATGACATTTACTGTATGTTAGAGGACTGTCATCACCTTGTTCCTCCCTCCACACAAAGAGAACATTAACACACTAAGTCACTTTTTTTTTTTAATCTCCTAAACATTTCATCAAGCAACAGTTTTGGAAAGCCGGCTGAGAATGTGAAGTTTGTTAAAGATGCTTACACTGGTTCTCACCCCCCCACACATTAAAAAACAAAAAAACTATTAGACACAGAGTACTAATTATGCAGCTGGCACGTCTTGCAGCAGAGGGTTTCCAAGTTGCCTCCACAATTTGAAGATGCCAGGAGAAAGCCTGAAGACTTGCATTTCCTCCTACAGCTTCGTGCTCTAATTAAAGCAATAAATACGGTTCCCTCAAAGGGAGATGGAGGCAGGAAGGAAAGATCTCTTCCGATCCATTAGTCCTAAAACTCAGTTGTGGGATTTAAATTCCAATTCACATAGGACAGTTGAAGAACCTGAACACACAGAAGGAAGAAAAAGAGGCAGCTGGTGGGGAGAGGAGAGAAGAACAGCCTCAGTCACAGGCACAGAGTAGAAAGTAAATGGAATGCCCCCCTGAGGGACAGGGACAGATGTCTCCTGTGTTTCCTCATTTCTCAATAGTTGGAACCAGCCTGATAGGTTTTAGAATTACAGAAATCTCAGCAATCATTTGGGTCACAGTTGGGGCATGAGCCACACAATTTTATTTATGCATTTGTTTCAGAATTGGTTTATTTTAGCTTTAAAGAAGAAGGAAAATGGTTTAACTTCTTGGAAAGTTATCATATGATCACTATAAATCACTTTCGCCATGGAGAACAGTACAAAGAAGAAAGTTCCTATGTCACTTCAAATAGCCCATCAAAAAATATCCATCATTATTAGGGGAACACCATTTCAGATATCATTTTTTCTAAGATTTTACTTATTTATTTGAGAGAGAGAATGAGAGAGAGAGAACGTGAGAGGGAAGAGGTCAGAGGGACCCGGCTCCGGTCATGACCCCAGCCAGGGTCCTGGGATTGAGCCCCCATCAGGCTCCCTGCTCAGTGAAGAGCTTGCTCCTCCCTCTGCCTGCTAGTCTGCCAACTTGTGCACTCTGTCAAATAAATAAAATCTTTAAAAAAAATTTTTTAAATAGACTAATCGTATTATCTTTATCATTATTTTTATTATATTCTGTCATGTAAGCAATTCATAAATATAATTTGCATAACTGCTCACATTAGTCTTAGATTGAAAAAGACTCAGTATATACCACTAATATTTTTATTGTGACTCTTTCATTTCAGATTTAATTTTTTTGCTTCATGTTTTTTATTACCTGAATTTGTCTTCAAGTGTATGTGCGTGTTTGTCATAAGAAGGGCTGTTGGGTGCTAAAACACTTCACGTTTAAGTATATCTAATGGTCTTTATATGTGAAATACACCCCAGCTTGATTCATTATTCTTGGTCACACCGTTAGAACTCTGAGGAAGGCTTTTACACTTGAACGCTTTCATGAAAAAGAATAATGTTGATCTTATTTCCCCTTCTTAGCTTCTGTAGGCATTTGAGTTTATGACAGCTGATTTAAGTCCAGCTCCTTCCTTACACAAAAAGTTATTGAACACAAATAATTTTTGATAGATTCCCATCAGCAGTATATAAAAACACTTACTTTTGCCATTCTGATAAAGTCAGTCATATAATACTATTGGTTTTACTTGCTTGTCTTTGATTCCTAGGATTCACTGAACATCTTTTATTAGATTAATTGATAACTGACTGTATTAGCTTTTACAAAATCTGGCCATTCATGCATAGATCATATATGTAAATTAACATAATAATAATGTAACTGGATTGATTTAATGAAGACACTGCATGAAGTTTAGGGTGCTGTGTTAATATAAGATCATTCTGACCCTTGCAGGGAGATTTTGGGGTTTGCTAATAACAAATTACAGAGAATAATGGTATTTCAAAGTTGGTAGGATGGCAGAATATTCTAATTCAGTAGTTTTAAAACAGCAAAATTCTTTTTTAAGCAAAATATTTTTATATTAGGGCGCCTGGGTGGCTCAGTGGGTTAAAGCCCCTGCTTTCGGCTCAGGTCATGATCTCAGGGTCCTGGGATCGAGGCCCACATCGGGCTCTCTGCTCCGCAGGGAGCCTGCTTCCTCCTCTCTCTCTGCCTGCCTCTCTGCCTACTTGTAATCTCTCTCTCTGTATCAAATAAATAAATAAAATCTTTAAAAAAAAAAAAATATTTTTATATTAAAACCTAATAAATAAAACAGGGGCACCTGGGTGGCTCAGTCATTAAGCATCTGCCTTTGGCTCAGGTCATGATCCCAGGGTCTTGGGATAGAGCCCCAAATCGCGCTCCCTGCTCAGTGGGAAGCCTGCTTCTTCCTCTCCCACTTCCCCTGCTTGTTTCCCTCTAGCTCGTTCTCTCTTACTCTGTCAAATAAATTAACAAATAAAATCTAAAAAGAAAAAAAACCCTAATAAATAAAACAGACAAAATGGGTCTGCTCTAGGGGGCAATGGGAAGGTGGAATTCAGCTTGTTTTTTTCTCCTTCTGACTCCCAGATGACTCAGAAAACCGCAAGACGCTCTAGCTCACGATTTGAAAACCAACAAAGATGGCATGATAGTTTTATACTCTGAACTGGTCCTCTGCTTTCTTGGAACACAGAACAAGGATAGATAAATCATTCAGGACATGTTTGCTGACCACAGTGGAATGAAGCAAAAAATTAAAAATAAACAGACCACTAGAAAATTTCCCCCTTTGTAAAACAAGCAATACACGTCTAAATAAACTGAATGTCAAAGAAGAAACAACAAAGAATATTAGAAAGCATTTTAAACTGAATAATGGTGAAAGTGCAGCTATCAAACTATGTAAAATGTAGCTAAAACCAAAGGCAGAAATAAAGTGCCTGAAAGTGCATACATTAGAAAATATAATAGGCTGAAAATCAGTTACCTAAGTATCCAAACCCCAGAAACTGAAGGAAAAAAAAAAAAAACCCAAGAAATTGAAGGAAAGGAAAACATAAAAACACAATGTGAAGAAATTAATGGAAAATAAATTTATTAATTAAGAAAAGAGAAAACCAAGAAGTTCAGAGAAGACGATCAAATTAACAGATTTCTAGGAAACATGACCAAAATAAAAGAAGAGATGAGAAAAAACCCCAATATCATACATTAAAAATGAAGATATCACTAGAGATGCTACAGATATTAATAGATAATAAAAGGAGACTTCATCTGAATAAAGTTGAGAATTTCAGTAAGTTGACACATTTCTAGAAATCCTATATCAAAATTGAAACAAGAAGTAAAACATATAAATAATCCCATATATATTAAATAAATTGAATCTAAAATTTAAATCCATTCCTCTTTATGATCTCAAGACCTAGGCGTCTTTACCAGTGAATTCTTCCTAACTTTTAAGGAAAAAGTAACATCAGTTTCTCACACTCTTTTCCAGATTAAGGGGGAAATGTCTGGGAGTGGGAGTGAGTGGGAATATTTTCACCTTAATTTAGGAGTCCAGTCTAACTTGACAAATGTATTACAAAAAAGAGACTTTAAAAGCCAACATTTCTTATGAACATAGGTGCAAAAATCTTTATCTAAATATTAGGAATTTGAATTCAGTGATATACAAAAGGATAATATATTAAAACCAACTGGATGTTTACTACAAGAATGCAAGCATACCAGTTAATATTTTGCAATGATAATGTTGTTTGACGAAACACACTAAAACTTCAATGGCTCAAACAATAACCATTTGTTTAACTTACAAGTCTGCAAGTGGGTCTTTATAGTCCTAGTCATGGCTGGCTTCCTCAAAGGTCTCTAAAAACTGCTGGTGGAAATCCAGATTGGTAAGAACACTCACAAAACTCTTTGGAATTTTTTACTAATGCTGAACACATGCATATTCTATGAACAAAGAATTCCACACTTAAGTATATACCAGAAGGAAATGCACATATATGTTCTCAAAAACATGTGCAAGATTGCTGATAGCCATACTATAATAGCTACAACATGGAAATCATCAAAATACCCATCAAAAGTAGGTTGAATACATAAATTATGGCATATTCATACAAGAGAATTCTACTTAATAATAAAACAATTGTGGGCGCCTGGGTGGCTCAGTGGGTTAAAGCCTCTGCTTTCGGCTCAGGTCATGATCTCAGGGTCCTGGGATCGAGGCCCGCATCGGGCTCTCTGCTCAGCAGGGAGCCTGCTTCCCCCTTTCTCTCTGCCTGCCTCTCTGCCTCCTTGTGATCTCTCTCCCGCTGTGAAATAAATAAATAAAATCTTTAAAAAAAAATAAAAATAAAAAAATAAAACAATTGCTATAAGCAACTATACCTATGGTCGAACAAAGGGGAGGCCAGACTCTTTCTCTCCTCACAACAAAGAAAAGAAAAAAGTACCATTTCATTTACAGCAAGTTCAAAAACATGAAAAACTACTCCCTGGATTAAGAAGTGAAGCTAGTGGTTACCCTTTAGAATGCTGTGACTAGGAGAATTGTCATTTACTCAAAATATTCTGTTTCTTCACCTGGGGACTTACTACATCGATGCATCCAATATGTACAAATTTGAGTTGTGTACTTACATGTGATTTTCTGCACATGCGTTATGCTTAATTTTTAAAATGTAATTTTACATGGTTCGAAATACACAGAAAAAGTAGAATACAGAAATATATTATGCAGGAAATATAGAAAAGTCACAGAGAGAAAAAAAGATGCCATTATAGATTAAGATAGCAAAGCACCAAATGAGGGAAGACATTTTATGTATCAGATACACACTTATGTCTAAAATACTTCCCACAAATCAAAAGGAAAATACAGACAAGGCCTTTCTCCAATGTGCAGAGACTTGAACAGGCCCTTTACAAATAAGGAAACTCAAATTCCAATGAACATAAAAAGATGTTCAACTTTATTAGTCATCAGGAAAATACATATTAAAACCACCCCGAGAGTCTTACACACACACACACACACACACACACACACACACACCAGAATGGCTAAAATGAAAACAACTGTCAACACAAATGGCAGCAAAGTGGTGGAGCAACAGGAACTTTTAGGCATTGCTGGTGGAAGTATAAATTGGTATAAAAAGTCTGAAATACTGTTCGGCACTACCCAGTTAAGTATGATATGTATGACTATACATTTGCTATGACTGGTAATTCTACTTGTAGACATATGTCAAACAAAAATGTTGTTTTCAATTTTCTCCAAAAGCATGCACCAGAATGTTCATAGGGAAATTATTTGGATTAACCAAAAACTTAAAAAAAAAGTGCTCATTAATAAGAGAAATGATAAACAATCTGTGGAATATTCAAATAATAAAACAGTACATGGCTATGAGAAGGAACTAACTATTGCATCAAGCAAAATCACAGCTACATTTCTTTTTTTTTTTTT